>CM037778.1:32586760-32636760 GCA_021229015.1 Solen grandis
ATGGTAAAAAATTTTATCTTTTTCTGATTGATTGATATCTGATTGAATAACATTTGGTTCGTTGGTGTCAGTTATTGTCATATCTGTGGAACTGAGGTGTTCAATCTCTTTATTTTGTGAACTATTTTTTAATTTGTCTGATTCATGCGTTTCCCTTATCTTTTTACTTTGTGCTCTTGTTAGGGCTGCTAAAGTGTGAGGTGAAGGGGTTGTGTCTTGGAAGAGGTATTTAACATCCTCAATGCCAATATCTATGTCAGCGTTGATATTTTGAATTTTGTTATGGACTATTCTGCTAAGATAGTCAGCTGGGTTGTTGCATCCTTTATTGTACATTATTTCATAATCAAAATTTTCTAGTTCAATTGCCCATCTGTACATTCTACTGTTCGTATTTTTCATAGTATGCAAATATGTTAACGCTTTATTATCCGTTAATATTTTTACTGGGACATTCCAAAGGTAGTGCTTACAATCTCGTAGGGCAAATATAATTGCTAATAATTCAAGTTCTGAACTGCCATATTTTCGTTCATTATCTTTTAATGATCTTCCTCCATATTGTATAACATGCATTTTATTTGATTCTTTATTCATTTGACATAAGATATAACCTGTTGCTATGGTTGATGCATCCGTAAAAAGCATAAATGGTTCATTGAAATCAGGTAATTGTAAGATAGGTTTTGAAACTAGTGCCTTTTTAAGCTTGTTAAAAGCGTCATCGTGTTCCTCTGTCCATTTATAAATTGAATCTTTTTTCAATAGATTGTTCAGTGGTGCGCATATTTTAGAATAATCTTTTATAAAACGTCTTAGGAAAGTTGTCATTCCTAGAAAGCTCTTTAATGCTCTCTGATTTTTAGGTATTTGACATTTTTCGATTACCTGTAACTTTTTAGGATCAATTTGTAAAGTATCTTCCTCAAATACCATTCCTAAGAAAGAGATCTTAGATTTCGCTATTTCACATTTGTCCAAATGAAGTAGTAGATTAGCTTCTTTTAATGCGCGGAAAATTTGTTCCAAATGAACTATATGTTCTTCTATTGTTTTTGAAAATATGATTATATCGTCCATATAGCCAATGCAAAATTTATATAAGTACTTTTGAAGTACTTTGTGTAAGAACATGGACCAATACGCTGGACTGACAAGTGTTCCAAATGGCAGACGCTTGTACGCGTATGCGTTACCACTACTTGTTCGAAATGCTGTGTATGGTATACTATCTTTACTTAAAGGCAGTGTGTGGAATGCATTTTTAATATCAATTTTGGAGTAAATTAAAGGTTTTGAGTCTGAAATAATGTTTTTGACATCTTCCAATGTTGGTAATTGAAAATATAACTTCTTCGAGATTTTGTTCAACAGTCTATAATCGATACACATTCTATATTCTTGTTTCTGTGTTTCTGAAACTTTCTTTTTCTTCACTATCACAATTGGACTGCTAAATATAGAAGATGATGGTTCAATTATACCTTTGTTAAAAGTTTTTTAATTCTTTTCTTCAATTTCTCCATTTTGGGTTTACTTCGAATGGGCATCGAATTTGGTAACAATTCTATTTTACATTCAAAGTTTTTGACTTCCCCTACTTCTTCCTCTTTATTTGAAAAAATGCTTTCATAATTTTGCAATACTGATAACAAATTTGGATTGTTTTTATAAGAATCTCCTATGTT
Organism: Solen grandis; assembly: GCA_021229015.1. NCBI lineage: Eukaryota > Metazoa > Mollusca > Bivalvia > Adapedonta > Solenidae > Solen > Solen grandis. Next base: position 32,588,449 of record CM037778.1, read on the forward strand.
GAATAATTTAGATATTCTTGAAAAATCAGATTCTAAAGTCGTATTGATATTTTTGGTTTTAGGTATTTTGTCTACTTTTTTTTTTTAAAACCCTTAATTCCTTTTTTTTGTATGTCTGTCGGGCAAGTTTCGCTCTTGCTAGTTATTATGAATGTATCATTCCTAAAGTTATTTCCGATGTGAATTGGAATTTTACGAACTGAGTTAACTGATAGCTGTATCTTTTTATTGGCAGTGATGTTATATATTTTATTGTTTTGCATTTTAGTTTTTAATACATCCGGAATACAGAATTTGCTTTCTCTAAAATTTATAAATGCATTAAAGTCCTTGAAAAAATCTACTCCTAATAGAACATTATGAACTAATCCTGAAATAATATAAAAATCATATTTGATAATTGTTTTGTTAATTTGAATTGGTATGTTTACTTTCCCTTGTACTGTATGTTTTGATCCTGATATAGCTGTTTTAAATTGGAGAGATGTCGGTTTAATTTTAAAATTGGCGTCATTTACAGTTTCAAGAAATTCGAGACTTATAGCAGATATGTTACTTCCTGAGTCTAACAGAATATTTGTATCTCTGTTGTTTATTTTTCCTGTTATTAAATTTTCCTGGAAAGACGTTATTAAAGATATCGCGTGTTGTATCTTTTATTTTCTTTGTTGCGTTCTTTCATTTTTTGTATTAAATTTCTGTTTCTCGTGCTTATATTTGCTCTGTCCATTGACACCGTTCCGTCAACTTCTTGCTTTTAGACACATTTTTCGGAAATGACCGATTTTCTTGCAAAATGTGCATTGTTTATTCAAAGCTGGACAATTGTGACTTTGATTGAAATTTTGTCCGCATCTATAGCATGGGTTAAATATTTGAACCCTTGGGTTAACAGTGTATTGATTTATTAATTTTGGTTTCTGGTATTCAAAAGGTATGCTTGTTTGTCTAAAAGGCCTTCTAAAGTTATTTGAAAAATTTTGTGGAGTCATGGTGTTGATATAAGTCCTGTCATTTTTTGAATGTACTTCCGTCTTTAGCCCCTTAATTTCGTCAATCAATACCTGAAATTTCGTGTCAATAGCATTTACTGTCAACGCGTTTGTCATTTCGCATAACTTGATGTATTTGCTTAATTCAGACAGTGATGTAGGTTCTTTCAGTAATACTTTTGTCCGAATATCATCATGAAGACCATTGACCAATAGTGAGATTAAAATTTTCTCGTCCAGTTTAATGTCAGTTGCCATTTTTAACCCCCTTGTCATGTATTCGTCTGCAGTTTCCAACGGTTTTTGTTTGATAGAGATAAGATTATAGTCAAGTTCCTTAGTTTGAAATCGTTTGGCTAAGGCATTGATTGTCTCGTCAAAGTCTGATTTAACAGTTTCGGGCAAGTTATCATAGTACGTCTGAGCAGGTCCCTCTAAATAAAAATTTAAAACATCATTTTTGTGTTCCTGAGATACTCCATTTAACAGACAGAATTTATGGAATCTGGACATAAAACTAGTAAAACGTTCGTTATCTCTACCTGTGAAAGGGATTAACTTAATAAATTTGTGAGGATTAGACATATTACCTCGAAAGCTTGTTGGTGCTGACGGTTCTGGATAATCCATTCTTGAAAATTCCATTTTATTGTTAATTAATTGTTTTTCTACAAAACGTTCATTGGTTTCCTTTACTGTCACTGGTCCCGGTGTTTTGACGGTACTGTAATCTTGTAGTTGTGGGCGGTCTGGGCGTGTAGACGGTTTCCTCAGTAGATTATCCGCAGGTGTTTGAATGGATTGTTTGTAGGAGCTGTTTATCAGCGTTTCTGTAGGGTGCCGATCCGTGAATCAAGTAGTGTACGGGTTATCTTCCTCTCGATCTTGTAGCGGTGAAGTAAATGTTAGTTTCTTAATGAACGTATCGTCTCTCACAGTGCCGTCGATATGCGGGGTTAATTTAGGTGGGTCATTTACACTTTCGCTTTGTGGAGGTGTTAATAAAGTACCCGAGTTTTTACTCCTAGAAGAGCCTAGAGTTCTGTAAAAATCCTCTCTAAGCTTTTTATGGCGTTTTTTAAGGGTTTTTATACTGTCTAAAAGTTTAGATTTTGGCTTATTTCTAGGTGACCCGTTGTTGTCATTATTTCCAATATTGTCTATGTCAGACTGCATCTTAATGTATTAATTGCGTATTTGTCCATTTCTCGCTTTTTCTTTGACGGAATACACAAAAATTAGCTAGAGGATGTCGGTCACTGATAATAAAGTTTGTAGCATTATCTTGGTATGTGTAATGAAAGCGTAGTACCTTTGTTAGCCATGTTCTTTGTATTCGTCATTATCCATTTAAGTTAAAACACGATGTTGCGTCCGGGAAATATCCATTGTTGCGTTTCGTCCGGTAAGAATCACATTCGCCACATGATGCGTTAATCCGTGATTTTCCACCATTGTCAATCCGGGATTCTCCACCATGTGTCACGAGGTAGTCCTGGGGAATTGGAGGACTCCTCGGACCTCTATTGATTTTAGGGATTCATCTGAAAACTATAAGACGAAATACCTTTTCAGTATCTTTTTTTTTTTTTCTTTTATTGATATAATTATTTTAAAACAATCCATAATAAATACACATACACGGCAAGAACATTTTACACTAAAAATAATATCTAAATTGCATATAAATATAAAAAAAACAATTAATAACAATATTTCCTTGCAAAACAAATTTTAAAAAAATCTTTTGAATAACCTTAAATATCCCTATAAATAATATAACCAGTCAGTTAAATATAAGCTAACATAAATACGCTAAAACCCAAAAGTTAATTTAGAAAGTGCGGCAATAAATAATTAAAGTTAGCTTACCTATAAGACGAAATACCTTTTCAGTATCTTTGAACTGAAAATATTTTCGCCTTTGTTTATATACTGACCGCCCGCACCGCGGCAATGAATTAGGTTCATGGGTTCAGCGAACTGGTCTGTGGTTCTAAGAATTGCCTTCCAAAAATGGTTTGCCGCCTGCAGAATCACTTTCCACAAATGGCCAGCTCGTATTGTTTGTTACTTTTGTACCATGCAAACTCAGCGTAGTCTAGACAGTGGGGTATTCTATTTTTTCATATGCGTGCTGCCCCGGCCAGCCAGGAATGTGACCTTATCTACCCTGTGTATATGGGGTCAGTTTTTTCCTGATCTAGTTTCATTCTCATTCACCTATTTCCAGGGTTGAGACTACGCGCATACATACTTTTTGTATGTTGCTATTTGATTGTGTGTTACTGTAGGCAGAGTATATATATATATGTCCTATTGTGTATAATTTTCTGTGCTACGCTTTAAACATTGGCTCTTTATTGTATTTGTATATAAATGAAGTATTATAAGACCTATCACTACAGTGAAATTCTAAATAAATTTATTGTAACTTGATGTTCATTGGTTCAATTTAGAAAAATACTGTCGTAAATAAGCATAGTCAAATTAAAATATGTACATAGGATTTAAACAAATATGTACGTAAGTTAATATATTTTTTATCTTGCATATCTGAACCGTTATGATTAGAATACAAATGATTCAAATTATATAAAAGCAAAGTTCGTATCTTCATATCTTAATTCATAAATATTCATATATTTTGCGTTTTATCAAAACAGTCTAGAATACTTGATTCACTCATATATCACAAGAATATAGATTATTAACGTTACAGGAACTATAACAAGATTTCAAGCTATAAAGAGATTAAAAGGGATCAATTTTACCATTTTCTGGTGCGTGTAAACCTGCAAAAGAATCAAAATAACAATGACGTTAATGGCTTAATTGTTTTATACTATGTAAACCATAAATTGTTGCTATGATAGAAATACTATAACATTATATCAATTTTGTTTAAATACGCAAAAAAGAAAAGCGGTTTAGCATTTCTAAAGCCATTTTTTTTCGTGATTTAAAATAAGATAACATGACATAATCTTTATTTGCAAAAAAATGAATTGCTAAATAAAGCTGAGTAGAAGTATAAATGCATATTTTACCAAAACAATAATTGACGCCAGACACTCCTGTCGGTACAAGATGGTAAACAAAATATGTCCCACATGCTTTCATTTTGATGTTTAAAGTTGAGTAACAATCGGTGTTGACAAAGACTTGACAAGCCGTCCTGTTCACAATGCCATCCGTGGGGTCGGGAACTGTGCCTGTAGTGTTTCATAGTGTAGAGCAATAAAGACACTGGGGAAAATATAATGGTCAATCCATAATCGTTCATTTAAGAAGATAACTGCTTCATTCGTATATGCATATACTCGTTCATTAAAGCAGCTCGTTCACATATTATCGGTAAAAATTTAAAAAAAAAATGATTTTCTGCCCTCCCATATTAATGTTGGTGAAGTCTTTGTTTCCTGACAAATAAACTCGGACAGTGTAGGTCACATTGCACATGAAAACGATACTTTCGTAAACGAGAAACCACCAATATTATTTTCACGGATGGTAGCACTGGGTGACATTGTGTTTGTAGACAGGCATTGATGGACGTAATATACACATATAGTTAAAAATCAAAATCTTAGTCAATGTCCATCTGTGAACGAGCTGCTTTAAGATGTACAATGTATAATCATTATTCTTATTATTCTTTTATGTACTTTATTTTATTCCTTTTTAGATTTATTACAATATTATCAAATCCTGGAATTCATAGAGGCCGGTTAAATATAAATAAATATTGACTTTATTAATTTACTGAAAACTATATATTAGTACATGTATGTATGTAACTAAACAAATATTTAAGTAACATTCATTAACCAATATTTAAAGTCTTTTATATGTTGAAGTTAATTAATACCCTTCATCCATATTGGAAATGTTGTCCCACAAGAGCAAACGGAAACCGGCAACGTTGGCATCAGTCTTGTTCCAACGTTGTACCACAAACGTTGAAGAATGTAGTCTTTAAACTTGGCACTGGAAGTTTTACACCCATTCCCGTTGTCCCGATAACGTTCATATAGGCGGGAAATGTTGCTATGGTTTTCTGGTAAACACGGGTCAGTCTCAGCATGGCTTGCACAGCAAAAAATCCACAATGGTACCAGTGCTGGAAATTAAATAAAAAAAATAAAGTAAAAGAGACATAAAGGAATACTGCAAAGATTATGTTTTTGTATTAGAATGTACCGTCACTGCGACAGTATTTCAGTCATATAGCGACGTCAAACCTATTACAGATAGAGGAGGATTTTATTAGAGGCAACCTGTTAAAACAACTGACCTACTGCAAGCCATGTGGAAGTCGTCATCACACGAGAAATCCGAACTCTGGTGGGATTCGAACCCACAGTGGTGATGAGCTGAGTGATGTCATACCGATGGAATCCCCTCCTTCACTTTCATATTGCAATGAAAGGGCATCGTGGTTAATCAAAATCAACGTAAATTAATGGAAAACATTTGTTATAAACCCCTCGCTATACGTAAAGGCCCATTATATTTCATAATAATGTAATATTCATGAAAAGGAAAATTAGAAATAACAATGACATATTGTGGACTAACAGAAATGGTACATTACGGAAAAATATCTGCTGAAAAGAAAGTTTAACGCATTGAAAGTGTTGATTAAATTACGCTATATAGTGTTTTGGATGGATGTCAAGAGACTCTCTTTTGTTTACATTTTACATTGGCGAGTCTTCCCGAAGACGGTCTGAAACCGGAAATTATATGAATTTGTAAATCCGTCGCCGAATTACAATGTGTTTATCTGCTACGTCATCAATTTATGCATTCTTGATTCGTTAATGGAGACATACGAAAAGCCTATGTGAAAACCGAAAACCGTAGCACACATTTTGCTTTTCTGTTCGAAGACTATACACTACTTTTGGAAGAATAATGGGCCTTAAAAGCAACACATTCCCACAATGTAGCAGCTAAGGTGTGCAAGCTGAACAGCTTAACGAGCGCTTAGATTGGCACCAAACATGTAGTAAATGAAAAAAGTATGCAGTGCTTGTGATTTTCATTTCTTAATGACACTGACAGTGAATATTTATGTAGCCCCTCCGTTTGCTTGCTTGTTTGCTTGCTTGTAAGATTTAACGTCCCACCGACAGTATTTCAGTCATTAGGAGACGATGTCTACTTGAGACAGATATGGTGCTGCCACACTTCACCCAGTCACATTATCCTGACACCGGGCCAACCAGTCCTGCAACTACCCATATATGCTGAGCGCCAAGCACGGGAACTATTACAGTACCATTTTATGACTTTGGTATGTCGCGGCCGGGGATCGAACCCACGACCTCCCGCTCCCGAGGCGGACGCTTTAACCACTCGGCCACCGGGGACGGTGTAGCCCTCCATATAAATATATATGGATTGAAATGATGTACTTTTTATTGTGTGAAGAAAATCATTTCAGATTGTGTTCATGTGATTGTACAATGATTTTAACATCAGGCTTATCAAATTAGAACCGCAATCATCTTCATCAGTAGCAGCACCAGTATAAACAACAGTAGTAGGTAGAAGTACGATTAGTTTGATCACAATATTCTTCCCCTGCAATTTTAGGTGATATTAATGTTATCGCTTATTCTTTTGTTCGACGGAATATCATTACTTGTAACTTACTTACTTAATGTAATTGTTATTAAACAAGCTCGTTTTTAGAATATCATTTACGAAGATTTTCTTTTTAGTTGTGTGTAACGCCAGTCACTCACAGCTATACTACCCACTCAGTTATGACTGAACAAATTTCAAAAGTGTTAAAAAAATAATTTTGTGTCACAAATTAATATTAAAGGGACACAGTATCTGTCGATGGTACGAAAGCACAAAAGCACTATTATCTCTATGATGTAGCGTAATTGTCACTCCATGTGCACATTTAACATGCGGATAAATGTAGTTTGTTTTGATTCAAAGGGGCTCGTTACTTGTTTTGGATAGTGAATATGCATGTTTTGGTCATTTTATGGTGTTACAATAAACCATGGATGTATGTGAGATAAAAAGCTTGCGGTCCGATAAAAATCCGTGTAACATACCAATAATCACATTTAACTATCGACCCCAGATATCCCCGGTGGTTATTGCATTGTTACTTTCCGAAATAGTTGCGAGCCCCTTTGCCTGTAACATACATCTTCGCAGCATTTTTGTTTGCATAATTGCCGCTATGGATATTTGATACAAGCACTCGGCAAAAGACAGGAAGGATAAGATATTTGATTCTCATGAATGAGTACAGAAACCTAAGTTACCAAGTAGATCTGTAGCTCGTCAAACCCCTTGTCTTTCTAGACTCCACAACTCCAGTGCCTTTAGCGCTTTGATTAAATATATGCATGTATACACCTGGAAAAAAGTCAAGCACCCCCAATTTTTTTACAATGTTCTCAGTATTAAACTGAAAAATTGAAAACTAAGCAATATCAACACTGGCAATATAACAAAGCAAAATCTGATAAAAAAAAAATGCAGTATTTAATGCCAAAAATATGACGTATTTAAGACGGTTCATTTCCTTTGAAAGAGGCGTCGGTTTAAGTATGGATCTGCCGATCTCAATAACTAATTTTGTGTTACAGTTTCTCGATAAAAATCTCATTTTAAGAGTCACTAGACTAAGTTTGTTACTCACTTGTTCAATACCGAGTGAAACCGTAAGCTGTGTTTCTGTGTCGCCAGACTCTCATTCGACCATCTGTAACATGCAATAAAAACCGGCTTTCATCCGACCAGTGGATTCGACGCCATGTCCTAAAATTCCAACCTCGTCTCGCCAAACACCATCGTAAGCGGGTTCTTTGATGCTCATCTGTCAGCAAAGGGCGCTTAATAACTCCCCTTGAGGCTGATCCCGCTTCCCGTAACCGATTTCGAAGCGTTTTCATAGACAGACGTCGATGACAAAGCCATTGAGACTTAAGACGGGTACTCGTAGAAAAGGGCTCTCGTCGAACTAACCGAACCAAGGTCCGATCCCCTCATTGTGACGTTACGCGATGTCGTCCTGACTTTGGCATATCCTTGACATCGTTGGTCTGAAGATGCTTCCTTATCAGCCTGCTGACAACAGTCCAGTGGCAGACAACTTGGCGGTGAATTGCTTTATAAGACATTCCCGTCGAAAGCATCCCTACAATTTGCCACCTTTGCGCTTCCGATAACTGTCATCTAGCCATCTTTACGCTACTATGGCTGAACAATGAAAGTTATGCGTTACATATACGCGAATATGTTTCATAAGAACACTGCGTTTTGCAGAAACCACGGGATGCATGATATTCTCGCCTATATCTATGTGTGCATTAATTGCCACAGTGAATCAAAGTTTAAAACCTACTTATGGAATATTTTTGTGCCAACTGCAAAAAAAAATAAATAATAATACGTGTTGATCTGTAATGTACCATGGACCAAAATATCAGGGGGTGCTTAACTTTTTTCCAGATGTATATTACGTCAATCAATACTTTCAGACGCACGGTCACCCAACGCAATATTCCATGATTGTAAAAAGAAATGGATGATTTCCCTATTACAGGCAATAGCGTTTCGAACGGTATCGGTATTTTTTTATTATTTCTACTGATTGTGTGTGAATGAGTTGCTGTAAGAAAAATAATATTCAACAAAGCTAGAAATGTTGTAGCAGCTACGTTTACAGAAAACAGTTATAAATTATAAAAAAAAGGGGTTTCCCGTATTATTGTGACGTAATAAAGTAGAACAGCAAGTTATCCGAAATAAATAAATTATGTCGTCATTTAATTTGCTGAATATTGCATGCTATTAACGGGAAGTCTTTAAATCATATTTTTATGATAAAAGACACATATATATATATATATATATATATATATATGTGTGTGTTGTGTGTGAGAGAGGGAGAGAGAGAGAATCGAACTAAAAGTAATATCAACTTAACTAGTCGATATTCTCCTTATACATGTATTTTGTAACAAAGAGCAAGCAAATTTGTATTGCATTACATACTACGTGTGAACAAAATTTTGAAAAATAATACTTTAAACTCAAAAAATATATCATGAATATAGAGAGGAGATGGCAACACAGATTCAGTAGTCTAAATCCTAATCAATGCTAATTGTTAAAAAAAGGCTTACTATCCGCTAACACACTTTCACCGTTAGTAGATGCTTCACCATATGGGTGCATGTATAAATGAAAGCTCGAAATGCGCCGGGGATTTTTCTAAAATAGTTCTCACTAAATATGCGATAACTTTATTTTGCCTTTTTTCTCTGTTGAGGTCTTCTTATCTAAAGAACATAAATCTTCTCAAGTGTTTTCAGGGTTTATAACTTATTTCAAAGGCTGCATTTCTGCTATTGTTTATCTTCATGTATTAGACTTGTCACACATCTCTTTGTTGCACGTCTTTTGGAATTATGGGATTTGCTTATGCAATAAAATAGAACTTACAAATTCTTCTAAATACCGATTTGTTATCAGAAAAATAAACGCAATAAACATTCTTCCTTCTTCCTGGTTTACAAAATAAAACACGAAATATTCGGTAAGAATCGAGATAAACTTGGCTTATTTAAGGAACAAGTATATGTTGTGCTGCTGTTGACAGTATTAGTGTCACTAGAATGATAAATACGATCCTTACTGCTCTCATCAGTGACGTGAATACGACGTACACAAACATGTTTGATAAAATAAGCATCATGCTTTATGAATAGTGCATGAAACATTTAACTTGAAATCAACAAAGTGCAATGGCAATAAACATAATCAATGCATTATGGCAAAATAAATATCATACGGCATTGACAATATGGTGCTGTCCGTATGCGTACTTCGGAACTAAACACTACAGTTCTTAAAACTCTTTGTTAAACAAAGCGTGATACACTTTTATACTCAACTCTGAAGTGCGTAAAATACTTTATTACTCGGCTCTACATTGTGTAAAACACGTTTGTTACTTAAATATACTGTACGTGACAAATTTTAATACTCAACTCTATAGTGCGCAAACATTTTGTTACTCAAATCTCAATTACGTAAAACATCTTGTTACTCAAATTTACAATGACACAACTCTGCATTGCGTGACACATCTTGAAATTATTCTCTATAGCACGTGACACAACTTCACATTGCGTATTAAGGGTGCCGTTGTCTAGAGGTAACATACCTAACTGGATGTTGTTGGTTCGAACCCCGTTTGGGAAACATATTATACGTTTAAAAAATTTTTAAACATTGGTTTTTCAGACTTAAGTTTAAATACTTCAACCAAAATGTACAAAATACTACTAAGTGTGTGAGACACACTTAAGCACTCAATACTTCATCATTTGGTACTCAATACTACAACAGCGCGTGACAGACAATGGTACTCAATACTACTACAGTGCGTGACATACTTTGGTACTCAAGACTACTAAAGTGCGTGACATACTTTGGAAATTAATTCTACTACAGTGAGTGACACAATTCTGTACTCGACACTTCGGTGCGTGGTACACTTTACCCCACCACCGAAATGCGTGGTACACTTTGAGACAAACACTTCAATGCGTGGCACACTTTGTACCATCACTTCAATGCGTGGCACACTTTGGTACCATCACTTTGACAATGCGTGGCACACTTTGGTACCAACACTTCTATGCGTGGCATACCAACACTTCAATGCGTTGCACACTTTGGTACTCAACATTAAGATACGGCTGGAACAATTGTGCTTTCCTACAATTATCCTTGGATTGTGACTTTCGTTTTTGAAGCACAAGACAGCAAATATACTCACATGTATTAAAACCCTTATGACAAAAAAAAGCTCCCTGTTACAGTAACAATAAATTTTATAAATATCGTTTTTGTATAAAACATAAGCTACTAATAACAGAGAAAGTTTTTGTTTTCTTATGCCCCTTTTCCCGTTTTAAAAGCGGTGTATGATTCGTGAATTATAAAGGAATCTTCAAAATCTAAATTGGTAACTGATAATTCTGCCCCCGGTCTCCTGAGATATCATTTTTCCGACGCTGCTCGTAGCAAATAAAAAAAGCACGAAAAACTACCGCAACATAATGTTCCCTATATATTATATACCTATACATTTTCTGTCTCAAATACATGCGAAACACGAGGCGCAAATATAACCCAACACTTTCGACTCTCCTGACGTCACTTTCTTCAGAAAACCTGATAAACTCATTAAAACCTATGTAAATTTTCTTCTTGTGTCTTGAATATTTAAAGGTATATAATAAGGGGGAAATTATGTTGTAGTAGCTTTTCGTGGCTTTGTATTTTGCTGTTTGAATTAAAAAATAGGGAAGAAAAGTGTGAAACCACCTTTTTCAAAGATGGCTGTCTAACTATTTCTAGATTTGGATCTCGTCGCACTATTTAATCATTTAACACCTAGGTCTACTTTAAATTACAAGACTTCTGCGAGTAAAAAATATATGTCTTTGTTATAAATAATTGTTTAGTTCTGATTTCACTGTCCATTACAGGAATCAAAACTGCAAGCTGACCAATGAATGTGTTGGTTCGAAACAATATTGGGCGAAAAGACTTGATTTGAATATTTGTTCCACTATTGAGCATTCCACTACTGTGACAATGCGGGAAGCAATAGGTCACATGCTCCTCCACTGCAAACATTTTAAACCATATTTGGTGCACCGTGTAATAATTAAGAGAGCGTTTGGCGCAACGTCACTTTTCACGCGACGTCACATGACGATATACCGTGATTTTAAAGGGTTTTTTTTTTTCTAGCGGACATATTTCATAAATTTTGCTCAAAAATATTTAAGACTATAAGAAAAAGGTATATGTATACAAAATAGTAGGTCACTATGCCATTTTTAAGATCTAGTTTGCAGTAGAACAATAAATACATGGAATTAAAAGAAAGTAAAAGGGAGCATATTAAAGGGATATTTTCAAAATATCTGATCACAATTTGTAAATGAAAAAAAGAAACAAACAAAAACAAAAACAAACAAAAAATGAGCATAAAGATCTCTTTTGTGCCAGGACCATGTTTACACGTACATGAAAAGAAATGCCATGAATTTGAGAACATTATATACTTTTACAAGTATACATACATTGCTACATGAGGCAAATACAGTATTATGGAGGCTATTCGTTGCCAATAATCCAGCCTTGTTGATCTGAGTTGAACAGTTTATTTTCCGACAAAATACACAATTCATTTGAATTTCTTAGTATTTAAACTCCAGAGATACATTCTTGGACTGAATTTGCCGATGCAACATTGTAAATACGTATTTCAACAAAATGCATTTTGATAAACTACAAAACGCCTTCTTACTTTAACGCTCGCAACTTTACATTGTCCGGCCATCATGATTCGGCTCAGCTTAATCCAGGTTTACACGTTTGCAATGTTGATAAATAAGCTCCGCCCATTTCCCCGCCCACTACATCATCGTAAATAAACGTAATTGTCCGCTCACTTTCGGTATTTTCCGACAACGACTGGCAAATCTCCACGCAGTTATCTCCCATGTACGAATAAGGGAAGTGTTGCAGCGTGTAGGTCTACACATTCAAGGTAAATGCATTATGAGAATTAAACAGTGTCACAATTATTTACTAAGAATCATGTGTTTCAGTTGCATGAGTGCCATTGTATGCAGGTATTGAATCAACATCAGAAGATATAAAAAAGATTAGTTTTTGAAACTTACCCCACCTACATTGTAAAGCCAGTAATATAAGCGCAGCATGGCGTAAATTTATATTTAGATATTTTATATCCCTGGCCAGGATTTTAATTTTGATGTTTTTTTAGTTGAGCCACCAAAGCCACGTGATATGAGAACCCACTTCACCACAATTGAGCTTTTTTCAAAATTTAATATCTAGCCACTGCCATTACTGGTGTTGTGAATTCGCGCTCAATGCCACTTTCATAAAAAAAGTAGATTTTTTTATTCACAATTTTCAGAAAAACAATGCATAATTTTTTTCACAAACAGAGCCAACCAAAATTAAGGTGCCTTAAGTAGTCAATATTGACTTTGGCAGTATAAAGTTCAAGTTGAAGTATTCATTAAGTCTTTAATCAGGAGATGTTCTATAAAGATATAAGATATCTCCTGCTTTAATAAAGATTGATCCTTTGCTTGTCACTTAGTATATTAATATTTTAAATGCAAAAAAAAACTGTCTGACTTCCAATATTATTTTGAATCTCTGTGTTTGTTTATATACATACCTGCAGATTGATTAATTTCTTTAAGAAAATACACTAAAACTACATGCCATCAACTGTCTGTGTCTTAATCCAACTCTTATTTTTTTTTTCCAGACAGTAAAAATTACTGCTTGACTATAAATCAAGATTTGTTATGCAAAACAAATATATTTATAGAAGGAATAAGTCAAATTGATATTTAAGGTTCAGTTAAGTTGCTGCTTTACTATTGTCCAATTTTCAAGTCAAAACAGATGGAAGATTTGCTACAGATAGATCTATACAATAATTTTTACAGGCCAAATTCTGGCTGCTGCCTTTCCCAGTAATATTGAGTAACATTTAATTACTATATCACAAATATAACCTTAATACTAGGACTGGATTAGAAAAAAGAGAAAAAAATCTATGCAGTTTCTAATGTATAGCTTTCATTTCTTAATATTCACTTATAACGTTAGTAAAATTAAAACCAAAATTATGAAGCTTAAATGTCTGTACATAGCAACTTCCCTTTCATAGATCTACATAACAATTTTTCAACCATATGTTTTTTTCGTTTTCATTTTACCATGTATATATTAAAAGAGTCCAAAGGTAAGTATAATGATTAACAATTGATGTATATAAAATTATTGTATCTACATGGTATCATTTTCAGACTCAGGTAAATACGAAATCTTTCTGTATTTACCGATTTATCATGGTGTAAGAGTTACCTCTCTTTATTTTCCGCTCGTGAAATTTGGCTCCGCCTTTAAATCTTCGCCTATTTCCGTGATACTGCCATATATGGAAGTATGCAGTTGTAAACCTGAGGGTGTTATCTGATGCGGCTCCATTCTCGAACGTCGTGATGTACGGCGTAAAACGTGTCGTGTATGTCGTTGTACATTTCGTAAATTTGAGTTTGAAAAATTATAAATATTATTTGCATGTTATCTTAGCTGCATGTTACCAAATTACATTCTAGAAGTAAAAACGTTACTAGTTAAATCGAGATAATCAAAACGCACAATACGAGCACACTATGTACCTCTCGGATAAACGTTTATACTTTTACAAATCTGTTTAGTTGAACCGAAGTATAAATTGTCATGATTACAAGGCTAGATTTTTGGCACCGAATAGCCTCCATACAGTATTGCCTCATTGTAATATCACACCCAGTCACATTATCCTGACACTAGACCAACCAGTCCAGGGCTTACGCAATAAAATGCTCATATCGGTATTGAAAAATAATTTTGCAATATCTTTATTCAGAGTTTACATTGCAGTACCAACCATGTAAAAATGTGAAAAGGCTACGCTAGAAAACAAGAACAATAATAAAACTAAATATTTTAAAAAATTAACAATATTCTATTCAAATTAAAGAGAAGACGGACAATTTCATAAGAATGATATTTCTTGCCGCTTTAATGTCAATACGTTTAACAATTTCGTAATTTAAAAAGAAATCGAATATGACTGAAGAAAAACGTTTACCTGCAATTATTTGAAGCCACATTCTTAAAACTGCGGGATATGTTCTGACTTGTTGCTAAGCTCGGTGTTTTGCTGTAACCGACATCGCATACCTGATCAGTTTTTAACATTATCTTTTCAAAGGAGAAGAAGGAAGTTTTGAACGATTGGACGTTCACTTGAGATAGACCAATTGGCAACTGACCAATCGAAACTCAAAAAGATATCAGATCTAGAGCCCTATGTAAAATAGCAGGCAAGTAAGATTTTTGGGTATTCTTTCCAGAATAATGAAGAAAGAGTTGATACTGACTGCGCTTTGGCTTTTATTGCAAATAAAATGCCTTGCAGCAGAAGGTAAACTTTTAATTATGATTATTAAAGCTATTTTTTAGATCGTTTCTAATCAAAATCAATTTTTGAAATAGCTAGCTATATGACAAATAATAAAAAAGTGTTTATCATTCTGATATCATCATCATCATCTTCATCATTATTATTATTATTATTATCCAGGTGATAAAACACAAATTCGTCTTGTAAATGGACGCACACGGTACATGGGTCGTGTCGAGGTGTTTTACCACGGACAATGGGGGACCGTGTGTGACGACGACTTCGATGAAAGGGACGCTCTGGTTATCTGCAGGATGCTCGGTTTCAAAAATATCCGGTAATATTGCTTATGATATGCATGTTATGGTGGGGAATCAAATGCGAGTTAATTCAAACATGAAATTGTATCATTTTATTGCTGTTTATAACTTGCCTTCCGGTTTGGTTGTCATAACGGATTCAGTTTTAGAACAATATGTGGCATTGAAGCTCGGGGTTCATGTAAAAATGTAAAAATCCATTGATCACATTTTAACGATAATGTGAAATATGCATACTTCGCCAACACATGTGGCAAAAGAATGGCTAGGCCAGTTATGTGTAAATCTGAGAGATGTTTTTTGTTTTTGTTTTTGTTTTTTGCTCTGAAAATAGAATTTAAATGCTTTGTTCAAAGGAATTACATACGACAGGGAAATCATTTCTTAAGCATGGTTACAGCAAAAAATAACATCTGCGAAAAATTCATTCAATACGAATGAAATACTGGCCTTAAGATAATCAAACACTCTGATTGATTTAAGAGAAATTGCTCTTATCATGATGATTTACTCGGTACAGAAAACAAAATCAGACTTTTGACTTAATTTAGTGACAAATGATTTGATTTGTCTTGCTCTGCTTATATTTTTATCATATATTGTTTACAATATGTCTTAATCTCAACATCAAATTATAACGGAATTTAAAAGAGAAACAAGGTAAATTATAATTAGAAATTAATGGAGACATGTCGGTACATACGAAATTATGACATGTATTTCAAATAATTCTATTATGATTATTCATTTTTTTTATTTATTTATTGTCACAATAATTATCTTTATCAATATTTGCCAACACAGTATTGAACAATCTTATATTTTTTTATTAAATTTTATATTTTTTGTAAAATCCTTGGTTTATAATTGAAATATTAATTTTAATGTTTGTAATACAAACCTTTTTAATGTGCATATTGTTAAAATAATATAACTTATTTATATCAAAATGTTTAAAACGTATTTATAGAGTGAACAAATACAAATACATATCAATACATAGTGTTGTCAGAGATTGACATATCTTTCCGACTAGCAAGTCAGATTTAATTAAAAATGTACGGAAAAGATACTTTTTGGTAAGTTTTTTTCTCTCTCTCTCTCTCTCTCTCTCTCTCTCATTGATCCATGCTTAATACAGATGGATTTGTAAATGTGGATTTCAGATTGCTGTTACATTCATTGTTTCATTATAATATGATAATAATCGTATATGTAATTATACGTGCAATATTTAATATTTAGCTACAGTCCTATATTTCGCTTTTGATATGTCTGTTGATAATAAATCATTTCATTGCAGTTTTTTAACTTTTAGATCAGTATTTATAAAAACTTACATTACATCGAATTTCAGTGAATGTCTAATATGGTTAAAATATTTGTAACTAAGTTAATGTCATATCATAAGATCACCGGATTGGATTTCATGTGCTCTATTAGGTATCAGACGAACGGTATTCATGTGAATCATCTAAGGAAAATTTGATCACTAAAGCTTCTTTACATATGAGTTAAAATAGTAAATGAGTTGTAAAGGAGTTGATGATAATGAATAGTATACACAAGTTTATATCTCAGTTCTATTACCTATACAATGATGTTCAAACAGGGAACCAGCTGTTTTTGAAAGGGGGTATTACGGACATGGAACCGGCAGTGTAATTTTAGACAATCTACAGTGTAACGGGGACGAAACAGATCTACGGGATTGCAAATCTTCAACATGGAACACCAGCGACTGTTTGCACTCCGAGGACGTCGGTATTGACTGCCGTAAGATTCTTTTTTTTTTTTTTTTTTTTTTGACTTCATATCAAGACATCGATTTCTCCCCTTTTTATTACGCAGAGAAAAAAAATCCAAACTTTGTTTTCTGTCTTATCACTAAATGGTGATAATAAACATGATTTTTCCCAGTACGATTGCGTTATGGAAGTCGAATCTGAATTAAAATGTGTTGAGAATCGATGCTGGAGAAAACGTGTTTAATAAATTGCAATGGAAAAAAGAAAGTACGCAAGGAAAAAAAATCGCACCTCATTCGGTGATATTTTTAACCATATCTTTCTGGAATTTCCAGCGATTCAGCTGCACGGCACAGTTGGCACATTAGTGCAGTGGATAAAGTAGTAGCTGTTCGCCATACAAGATGTTTGAAAGGGGTGTGGGTTCGAGTCCCAGAGCGAAAACAATTTATAACTTTTTTATCATTATTTTTGCAAAACAAGATACATATATTTTTGTTATATTGAATATCATTAATTCATCTATATTAAATACATGTGTATTGTATTTTGTTTATTTTTTTTTCTCAAATGAACGGTGTTTTTGTAGTTTTTTTATAGCTAAAGCACTAAAGGTTTGTAATTCTAAGTAAAATTATAAATAAGTATAAAAAAATGTGTATCTCTGAGTGCATGTGTCAAAACATCCAATTTATTATATTTATATCTGTGATGTATGACGATGAGCTTATGTATGCTTAAGTCTGAATAAAATTTCTGTTCTGTTCTGTATATAAAATGACATGAGAAAAAATGTTTTAGATTTGCTTCCACATATCTTACAAACTGTAGGCAAGAGAAAAAGAGAGAGAGTTAGAGTGTCGATATGTTATTGTTAGCAGTCCATTGAGACAAATGATGTGTTCATCTTTTCTTTTAAAGACCGTGTTCACGAAAGGTGAAAGTGAATTTATAACACTGGGTATATTGATATGGCTTGCAAAATTGATCATCGTTTATTAAATTTACTTTGATATGCAAAAGAAATGCGACACCATCACATTGAAAACCCTGTTTTCTCAGCGCTATCAGCGCTTTAATTAATAGATTTGAGTCTCGGATAGAGTTTGATAGTGCAATTACGGCGGCGTTGAGAGTGTTGTTACGTGACGGCTTACGTTTGGTCGGAGAGATGTAACAAGTGCACACGAGGTCTACTTAAACATGAAGTTATTTTTTATTGACCTGTGGTTGAAATTGATATTTTTGTAATTTAAGTTCTCTAACTTTATGTTTAAACCTCGTACAATGACCATGAAGGTATCCGACGGTGAAATCTTGAAGCCCGATACAAATGCTAATAATCATATCAAGTTATCGACCTCAGATACCTCCAAAGGTTATTGTGAAATCATAAAATTATTTACGATCCCCTTTGTCTATACATGTAACGCTGACCTTCGAGAGTATGGCAGACATTGTTGGTTTGCATAATAACTACAGCAGTGCACAGTCAAGCAGTGCATATTTGAAATAGGTGCTCAGCAAATGACGGGTTAGATAAGATTTCATCCTCGGTACTAAATACATTAATTTAAGGGTATTATATAGCTGCAGTCCTTTAAATCCTCTTTCACATGAGACAACTTAAGATCATTTGATTTATGCAATGCGTCAACACCGGTCTGAAGGTAGTGACGTCACAGTCTGTATTTACAGATTGTTGATTTATATTTATCAGAAACTCCTGTGCAGTTGATCAACGGACCGTCAAAGCACTTGGGACAGATACAGATAAAGAAAAACGGCACATGGACATATATCTGTAGCCAGACATTTTCAAGCGCAAATGCTGACGTTATCTGCAGAATGTTAGGCTTCAGTACAGGGTAAGTGTTGACATTGAGATATGTAATGTCAAACTTAAACTGAATAAACATGCTATTAATAGAATCCTCTTGACCTGATATTTAGTTTTCTTTATTAATATTGGATTGCATGATAAAAGCATGCACACATAAACACTTCCTTATTCTTTAGGATTCACTCGCTATTCGCTATTGTCATGAGTAAATAATTTAAAGGGTATTTTTTTTCTATATCTAATACATACATTTATATTTTATTATTTTTGTTTTATGAAATTTAAGAAATCATATTGTGACCAAAATGACCAAGGGCTGACAACTCTCTAAGGTAGAATAAATACTAAACACAACTTTTATTTTAAAAACTATATTTAATATGAAAATATATACAAGGAGAATATAGAAGGAAAAAGCAAAAAAAAAAATTAACTAGAAGTCGTTTGTTTAAGATACAAACGACCTTAAGATATTGAGAAAGCATATATATGATTACACAACCGTTTACTATCATTCAGAAAATAAAAACAGGAATATTTTAAGATAATACTATCCTCAAAAATTGTTTTCTTACGTTATTCAATCGATTTTAAAAGTTGTTTTTTTATTCTTTATTTAATATCTTTTTCTTCGTAAGCATATGACTTAACAAATAATCATTGCAATTTGATCCACATAATTGAAATTGTAAAAAAGAAAAAAAACAATTCTTTGAAATCCATGACTTTCAACCTTGAAATTGATGGAGTTTTTTACATTTGCCAAAGAAAGATGGAAACAAAGGCAGAGGTGTAAGCAAAATCATGAAAATAATTTCTTATTTTTATGTAATACACGTTATAAACGTCTTGAAACTTCCAACAATTCATTTGCTTTATATATTTCCTTATTTTACAGATTTAGAAAAAGAAACCGTTAAACCTTTAGAAAAGATAAAAAAAATCGATAGGTAGAATTACATGTATTTGTCATTTTCTTCAGGTTTGCGGAAAGCCGTGATAACAAATGCAATAAGATATCAGTATGGGTTTTCTGGCTCTAGTATAATTATACTAATTCATTGTAAATGCGACTTATTAACTCAAAAACGTATCACAATTCACTATTCAACACAGGCACTTTTTACTGCAAAAGAACAATCGGATCTTGCTGAACCAACACAATGACCACTTTCGTTTCTTTCTTCAAATTAATATATTTCCATGAATAAGCCCTTTTACGAAAAAACATGAATAAATCATGTTTGATAACGTAATCACTTGAAATTTCTGGACCTTTTGCGCATGTTAAGGTACGGCAATTTTACTTATCTAAAGTTAATATGTCCAATCTTTTGATCTTTTAATATATTTTGCTTACAAATCAATGTTGTCATAAACAAGTGGTACAACATAAATTTCTTAAGGTATGCTTAAGATTGGCATCAATACTCATGACGCTGGAGCGCGAATACATATTGAATACATATTGAAATAAATGATTTTAATATTTCAACGACGTCAAAATCAAGTGACTAAAGAAAAGTATCTTTTTTGGAATGACATGTTCAGCTAACGTTCTATTAATCCAGAAAAAATATCTTCGAGAATGCGAACAGGTTTGTTTTCATATGTTTAAGTAGGCATTCCAGGAAACATTAATATCTGACATGTTTGATGACGTAATCACTTTCAAAGACTTATGAACGTACGAAGTTTCGACATTCTTGAAAATTTTAAGTTCATTGGTCTAATTGGCGATTTTATATGATTTTTTTAAATAATTATTGCTTAAGTATGCATGACGTCATAATCACGTGACAAAACAACAATTTTTGCAGTACGGATCATTTCAATTTTAACTATGAATACTGAAGATATAATTAAGATTGACTCAAAATTGATGATACCAGAGCGAGAGAAAACTTCAAAAAGAAATGCTTTTTGACTTTTTGATGACGTCATAACCACGTGACTTAAGAGAAAATCATTAAGAAAATAGAATGTAAACTTTTATGCCGATATGCTGTCCAATTTTCATGCTTCTAACGCATCTAATGCCAAGGTGCACATCTAGATCCTAAAATACATCTTCTGTAAAAATATCAAGATAATTGGACCAAAATTAAAGGCTCTATGGCGCGAACAACCTTTTGAAGCTGACGTCAAATCTGACGTCATATGACGCAAATGAAAATTGAAAATGATTGAATGTATAAAGAGATACTTTTTTATTACTGTAATTTCAATTTAATTAAAATTGACTCAAAATGCATGATGCCAGAGCCAGAGAAATCTTTGAAAAAATAGGATTTTGCTTTTTAAATGACGTCATAACCACGTGACTTAAAAGGAAATCTTTTACAGAAATGAAAATAGACCTCTGGGCCGATGAGCTGTCCAATTTTCATGCTTCTATCTCATCAGTAGCCTTTGTAATGTTAAATAATAGTTTTAGGACCAAAGTTCGAAACTCGGTTTTGCCATAAATTCTTAAATTTTTTGAATTTGAAAATTTGAAAGACAAGGTGCACATCTACATCATAACATACTTCTTCTGTGAAAATATCAAGATAAAACGACAAAAAATAAAGGCTCCAGAGCGCGAACAAACTTTTGATGCTGATGTCAAATCTGACGTCGTTTGACGTCTTTGAAAATTTAAAATGATAGAATTTAAAAATTTGAACGTTTTTGTCGAGGCAATTTAATTTTCATTTTCCTCAGACACTGGCAACATACTGAAATTAACTCTTGGATTTGGTTGGAAAATGAGGAATAAGAAGAAGAAGAAACATAACAAACCCTATACGTTTTCCGCAGGTTTGCGGAAAGCCGTAATAAAAAATACGAAAAAAACACCGCCGGCTAACTCTCTTTATCTGTTGGTACAATAACAGATGCACTGAATGTTCAGTTTTCCCTCTAAGACCGCATATTAATCTACACAATGGCTCACTGTTATGAACGCACTTCAATGTGCCACACTCACAAAATGATTCATTCTAAATGCACAATACACAAACTACATCACGTGCTCTTATCAATGAACACTGGACCGACTTCCTGTCGTCGCTGTTCCTTCAGTAAATGTGATCTACTTCGTCCACCGTAGACACCCTGCCGTCCATATGATGCATACGTAGATCTACCCGTCCTTGCGACGTAGTCTACAAATGGGGGTCCCGTATCGACTGTGACCATCCAGATTACATAGGCACCATGCCGCAACTAAATACGGCTACAAACAATAAATAGCTCTAATTTACTTATCACACCAAATATAAAGTGCAGACACTGTATTACTTTATAATACTACTTCCATACTAAATAACAAATCTCTGGTATTACATACGTGCATTTTATACCATACAACAATATTGTGGTTTTACATTAGTGCATTAACGCAGAGAACTGCCCTTGTTAGCAATTATATACCAAACATCTCCACATTTCTTAATTACATCAGTGCATTACAACAGAACCGTCCTTGTTAGCAATTTTATACCAGACAGATATTCCATACAACTCCACATTTCTTAATTACAAAACAAATACTGTTGGACAAATGCTTCCATGTATATTTTGGTAATGTCAAAAATTAAGGACATACCTATAAACTAACATAATTATTCTCAAAATTACATCAAATATACATAATAATACAGAAATATGTACTTAGCTTCCTCGGCCTATAGAACCAAAACTTAGAAAACTACCGAAAATTAAATACGATTGTACACTTGTTTCTCTGATAAAAAACAATACAACAATCTACAAAATAAATATTAAAAATAAAATCTAAGCTTCATATCTACCTGAAAAAATGAAATACAAAATAAAATTTTACTCACACAAGCTCCGTAGTGTAATTTGGTCAGGTCAGAATATTCTAGACTGGACTAGGCATCTTCCGTATCTTCCATCGATAACTGACACTGAGGTTCCATACAAATCAACTTATAACTAAAAACCCATAATTTACTCTTAAAAAACCAATACCACGTGTAAATCGCTGAATCTCGTGCATCCCGAAAAACACTGATAACACTGAGGTATACTGATAATAAAGGCCCTATGTAAAGAAACTATAGGTTTAAACTTCTAAGACTTAAACATATCTCTTAATACACTTAAAAAACTTTGCAAAACAGTAGCTATAACCATTTCAAACCCTTATCATATCTCATTCTGAACAAAAGGTAATAAAAGAAACCTGTGATAAACCTTATATAACCAAAATCGGCTAACACAGTTACACTCTGGCCTACGTGACAAATACAACGTACTCTAAATTTACGCATATTTTCAGGGCACGTCAAAATTATTTTGTGACACATATATTGAATAAATATTGTTATATTTATTACATTTTCATATGATTAAATCTGATCATATGTTTATTCATGCGTATACTCGTATGATATTGTCAAAAACTCTCTTGGTGATCATTGTTATTATCTGCTTTGTTGCTACATTTGAATGGCGGGATGATCACGAACCATGTCCACATATAAAGGATATCTTTTCAGGAACACTGTGGTAGATATGGACGGGAAATATGGTTATATAACCTACCAGGCAGGAATCAGGGATTTAACTGCGAAGGAAATGAGGCAGACCTATCTGAATGCAAAGGAGTCTTTGGATGACAGAACTGTTATAAGCCAGTTGGATTAGATTGCCGTAAGATTAGCAAAATACTGTACTTTAAAATAAGCCTTTGGTGGATATGTGCTCTTAAATAAACTATTGTAATGAGTTGATTTGGTGCTGTGTCGCCTATTAAATTCGGCTATTCAATATTAAAGCTTTTGAAGTCACCATTGCGTCGGCGTTGGCGTTGCAGCTTTTTAGTTAAAGATTTGAAAGCAAGTTACTTTCAAACTTTTATCTCAATAACCATTCTTGGTATTGACTTGACCGCTCATGAATTTGTTCCGGGGCATCAGACAACCAAGGTAGATAAATCTTGAAAGGATTCAATGCAAAATTAAACCCTTTTAAACTTTGAAAATTTAGTTTAATTTTTGCATGAAATAGAAAATTTTGTTAAAGTTTTGTATGCAAGCTTCTATCAAGCGTATATCTCAAAAACATTCAGGTTTAGACATGAACGTTAATAATTATGTTAAGGGATTAAGAAAACTAAGGTAGATAACTCTTGATGAATTTGATACAAATCATGGCCCTTTTTAACACACTCAGAAACAGGAGAACAAGTTCTGGAAACATCCTAATATGATTTCCGACTAACTTCATACTGAGCAAACAACCACCGAAATCTGCATTTGTTTTATTCCATAACGATCATATGATATGCTCTTTATCTATTAGCACCTGTTGAAAATTGTCCTCGTTTCTTTCCTACATAAACAGTGTATAAATCGAAATGTGAGTTACAGATATTTTTAGGGATGAAATTTGTACATATATGTTGATGACAATATTAATACAATGCATAAATAAAAAAAAAGAATCTTTTATCATTCATTTGTTGACAAAAATACCTGATTTGCATATCCCGCATATTGGTGTCAGTTTTCTGACGTTTTCCATTAACCCTCCGATGTCTCCGTCAACGAATCGCGAGTACATAGATTAATGAAGTAGCAGATAAACAAATTGTGATTCGGCTTTTTTCAAATTCAAATTATTTCCGATTACGGACCGTCTTCGATAATACTCGCCAATGCGAAAAAAAAAAAGAAATGTAAATAATGAGAGTATTTTGACATCCATATTAATGTCGTAATTTGATCAACAATTTTAATGCGTTCGTTTAACTGTCATTTCACAACAGATATCTGATCGTTGTGAACCATTTACGGTAGTCTACAGTATGTCACTCTTCTTTTATCTTTTATTTTACACGGAAATTGAATCATTGTGAAATATTGTGTCGCCTTTAAATGCGATTATAGTGTCAAGACCTCCTCAGGTATTCAATATATAGAATCTCACTCCTGATCATTATACATAACATCAACTAATACCACCTACCTACTTATCTTATTTACCTTCCTAACAATAGGAACGAAAATCCGGCTAGCGGATGGAACCACAGACCAGTCCGGGCGAGTTGAAGTTTTCTACAATGACGAATGGGGCACCGTGTGTGACGACTCATTCGATGATAAAGATGCTTCTGTTATCTGTTCCATGCTTGGACTGAACCCAAAGTACGTAAAATGCAACACAGTTATTTATTAATATCTATGTAGCAGGGTACAGGTATTTGGTGAAAAATCAGTAGGCAAGAGGACATGTAGCTTGGTAGCTCAGTTGGTAGAGTGCAGGAACGGTATTCATGAGGCCCTAGGTTCGAATTCCGGTCGAGCCATTGATTTTTTCAACACCTGTTACATTTGGCGCCCAACGTAAATTTATAACCTACTTTTGATGTATCTACTGCTTCAGCACCTCAAAGACGTTTTCACGAAGTTCTTTGACTCTAAGAAATCGAGGATTCTAAATTTGGATGGGGTGTATGTACAGGTACGAGTATTTGGTGAAAAAAAAAACAATAGGCAAGATGACATGTGGCTTGGTAGTTCCTTTTGGTAGGCCCTAGGTTCGAGTCCCGTTCGAGCCATTGATTTTTCACCACCTGTTACATCAATAATGTTAAAGGCGTTGGAATAACCCTTCTTTGATTTTACCCTGTTGGAGTGCACGAAGGGTACCAAAAAAAAAAAAAAAAAAGTGGTGCGTGTTTCTCACGCTTGTTGCACTCTGGGCCATTTCCAATATGTGGATAGCATTTTAAATCACCCATGAAGAAAAATTCTGATCTGCATATATCATGACAAATTACATTATTTTGCTCTGTGATACATACAGTATTATCTTTGTAGCTTAACAATCTAAATTCAGAATTATTAAAGGATACGGATATTACAAAGTCTCTATTATAAAGTTACCATATTCAGGCAGTACTAATAATTAGACGATATGTTTCGTTTTTATCCTTTGAGTAAAACCGTTCAACTTTGTATGACAAGCTGCATACAAATAAAACACAAAGTAATTTAAATATTAATTTTTTATCATGAACATTTTATTAGAATTGACATCAAGGTAGGTGACTCAATGTATAGTATTCAATTGTAAGTTTTTCATTGAATATTCATAAAATATAAAAAAATAAAAAATTATATATCTATCATAGAAACGCAAGGGTTATTCAACGTTATATTTTGGTGGCGGGAAAGGTCGCGTTGTCATTGACGATCTTGGTTGCTCTGGAAATGAAAGAGATATAAACGAATGTCCTTCTAATCCATGGTTGTCTTCAAATTGTGATCAGGATGGACACACAGAGGACGCTTCTGTGGAATGTTGTATGTATTTATTTGTGCAATATACTTTTAAATTATCAAACTTCAGTGAAAGCGGGTTGACTTTTCTAGCTGAACTATATTATGAGTCATTTTAATTCTATTTCAGAACTGCGTGTATTTTAAAAGAAGTTTGCAACCTCTCAGAAACGGCTGGATGATAAAACACTATTCAGATTTTTTTAACTAGCGTTAAACGTTCCGACCAGAAATATTTTCTAATAAAAAATAAGGTGTTTGGCTGTCAGGACGCTCATAATGTACATTAACTGTAGCTAGTATTAAGTAGCCTGGTATATGCATATGAATGTTTGATCACCTCAATATACTTGTCGTACATCTTAACATTTATAAAATCTGTTTCGAAAACTTATAAAAAAAAACATTTTTATATTGCTCGTAAAAAACAGTAACGGAAGTGCGACTTACCGATGGCCCGACTCCCTACTCCGGTCGTGTCGAAATTCACAAACAAGACCAGTGGAACACTTTTTGCAGTGATAGTTTTGACAACAACACGGCTACAGTGGTCTGTAACATGCTCGGCTTTGAACGAGGGTATGCAGTAAAAACATATATTGTCAAATTGCAACGCAGTGAAGCTATATGCGCATTCTAGTAATTATTAAGATTAAGGATTTATACATGTTACATTAAAAACAAGATGTGTTCGAAAAACACTATGCCCCGTCTGAGCAGGTCTGATGTCAAATAATTGATGACAACTGAAAGCCATTCATGAGTGAAGTAAGTAAGTCACATATATAGACTTAACTCCATATAATAATGGAGTAATGCTCAAGACAAAAAATCATTAAACAAATAAACGGAACAGACTAGGTAGAGTTATGGTTCTCAATCACTGCACTAGTCCTAGTTGTCATCTACTTATATATGAAGTTTCAAGTCAATACCTTGCTTAGTTTTCAAGTATATAGTAATTAGTTATTCTGTGGACAGAACTTCATTGTAAATTAAATAAAGGGAGACAATTCAAAACAAAGTCTTTGTAGAGTTCTTGTTCTTGATTACTGCACTTCCTAATATCACCATCTATTTATATTTTGTGTTTCAAGTCAATACTTTGTATAGTTTATGAGTTATGCTCCCGACAAATATTGGGGAAAAAAATAATAAGGGGGAGATAATTCCAAACTTGGGCCATATAGAGTTATGATTCTTAGTCAATGCTCTTCTCCTGGTCACCTTCTATTCATATATGAAGTTTCAGGCCAATGCCTTGTATAGTTTTCAAGTAATGGCCAATGTTAAAGTTACTGACAAACCAACAAACAGACAGGACAAAAACAATATGCCCCCGATCACATATCTCGGGGGCAAATCTGCCTAAGAATTGTTCAAATACAAGGTGTTCAGAAATGTAAAGGATGAATTTTATTTTGAGTCTTTTTAAATGCATTATGTGTGGTATTCATTTAGAATACATATATCTTATATCGTTGGAATTGTGTTGCTTTAGGAACGTTTCGGTCCACAAGAATGCGTACTACGGCTATGGTGTACATGACGTCACTGAATACAATCTGCGGTGTTCTGGCAATGAGACTGACATTATTCAGTGCACAAGGGTTGCTCAGGCGAGCAACTGTACCCATGAAAATGACGTCGGAATTAATTGCTGTGGGTTTATACATGTTAAACAATGCTATTCTATCAAACCATAATTCTCTTTTTCGTTTACGGAGTCCTGTAAAATGTGTTGTTCTTCATGTGAGTTATAAACCTGTGGAAATATTAAGTAAAAACTATTATGATTCTCCTGTTATAATGGTATGAATGTATATGAATAACAATGAATAAACAAAAACTCAAAGTATTATAAAAGTGTCAGATTCAACACGATTTGCATATAATCTACACATTTCATCCTAATTTCTATAAAGGATAACGTCTTAGATGACAAGTTAATTCGGAAGTGTTATATTTGTAAGCAGACTTAAATGTAAAATTCATCAAAGAAACTAGAGATATATCGATCCTCTGTACCTCCGTTTATTCTATTTCTGTCATTAGATTTATAATGTTTAATAAAGAACTGACCTACTAAATGTATTTGAATGATATGGGATACAGATTCAGTTACACCGGTTCGCCTTGTTGGAGGCCCAAAACCACAGTCTGGTCGCGTGGAGCTATACTACAACGGTTCGTGGTTATCCGTTTGTGACACACGGTATGGATTTACTGTTGACGATGCCAGAGTCATTTGTCGAATGCTCAATATACCACAAAGGTAAAACGAAAATACCGAAACATTAAAGCAAAAAGTAAAGATTTAACGTCACTTAGCTATTTCATATATACAATTATTCACAGTAATTATTTGTATTTCCAGATCAATAGATTTATACCATCATTATGCATTCAAAAAAGCGCTGGAAGAAAGACCTAAATTCGAGAAATATTCTAACAAAATGGATGTCATAACAATCACCAAAATATAGGGCATAACTTTTAGAATGGGTTCATATTTCGTAATTGCAAATGTCTTTGAAACAAAGGTTTTGATTCTAGAAACCCGACCGTACTAGTGCCCATCGATTCTATGAGTATGTCATCGACAACTATGGTATTGGGCGTTTGAACTGCAATGGGTCTGAACAAGACGTGTCTGACTGCCGTGCACTTTCAACCTGGAATGCAAAAACTTGCACTGATACAAGAAGTGTTGGAATAAATTGCGGTTTGTATTACAAAACCCTTTAATACACTTGGAATTGTGCAACTGTTTGAAAGCGATGGAAATATCAATTGAAATAAATTTTAGCATAAATACATGTAGTTGTATTTAACCTCATTTATGAAACGTCTCATGTTATTTGCTTACTTGTCACACTGCTCTTTCGATTTATTCTTTCGAAGAATTGTATATTATCAGGTTACGGCGAGTGGAAATGGTCTTTATTTATTAAATTTGCAGATCCATTAACCAAAATACGATTTACGAATGGACCATCAGTGAAAGCAGGTCTCTTGGAGGTGTTATATAATGGATCATGGGGAACTGTCTGTTATGATACATACTTTGGAAGCTCATATAACCGTAACAGAAATGTGGCTTGCAAGATGCTTGGATATGACAAGGGTAACGTATTTCTTTATGCATGCGTCCTATCAATAATTAAACCTACATTTAAATGATACAAAATGCACATTTTCAGCGTAATTTCTCCTCACAAACATAAATTGATTCCCTTTTACAGCACAAAATATATATGTTTATATTACGCTGACTTGTTTTAACCAGTTATTCAGGAAACCATTTTAATGCATCAATCTTAATATTTAGTAAATAAAAAAACAATATTTGTCTAAATAGCTTAATTAAACGTGTAAATATTGTATTCCGTCTTAAAATGCGAGGCATAATCTTCAAATACTGCTAGAACATTGACATAACCCCGAGTCTTTCAATGAGCATCCTCGTGATAACTCCGTTAGAGATGTGGTTAATTTTTTGTTTGCATGGGTTTAACGTCCCACCGAATTGGGGATTTTTTTCCCCGAGGCAGACATACTGCTGTCTCACTGCAACAATGGCTCGATGCAAAATCAAGTCCCATTTTCCTGACACTTGTCATCCAATCATTTACTGAGCGCCAAGCACAAAAGGGATATATACCAGAACCGTATTGGAGAATTTCGTATATCGCGAACGGGGATTGAACCAAAGAACCTCCCGATTACGCGAAGCACGCTCTATCTGCACGGCCACCGGGACCGGTGTGTAGCAAATTAGGTGATCAGTGCCGCTGTAAAAATGAAAGTTTGTTTAAAAAAAAACTCCTTTGATAGTTTAGAGTCATTTCTCTTTAGATCTATATCATTTGACACAGTTTGGAACATAATCCAAGATAGATTTGTGGCTTAAGTTTGTGCTTGGTAATGGTTACTGACCTAAGTCACCTTATCACGAGTAAATGTAACAGCATTAAAGGTAAAAAAAATCAGACATAACCCATAAGCAAACTTATAAGAGTATGATGGTACCGTTAATGATATAACATCGCTTTGAAATTAACTCCATGTCACTCCGACGTCAAAAATTTCATAAAACATTTTGCATTTTGTTTTTATTAAATCGATCATCCATTTTTTATAATTCAACAGATCATTCATTCTCGGAAGAAATTATTACAACAAAACGACTGCAGCAAATTTCATTTCCAACTTAAACTGCGTCGGATCTGAGAATGACATGTCAGACTGTCGAGCATCAGTATGGAACTCGACACGATGTTATAGCCAAGTTGGGCTCGGATGCTGTGAGTATTCTGTTGATGCGTGGTACTATGATGCTAGCAAAACATAACTTCTGACGATTATACATACATGAATACTTATTTTCGATGACTCCTATATTGGACATTCAGGTAATAAGCGTCTAGGTCCGTGTATATACCGTCATTTCGTTTTTCAAAATTTTATCAAATTTGGACAACACTGTTCCGTTTCGTGGTCTTTTCTAAAGAACAGAAGAATCAGGTGTCATGGAATTAAGAGAGGTTTTTCAGAATTTTGGGCGTGGAAGTAAATTTAAAAATTAAGAAAAAAAGATTTGTCTATACATACTTGTGTAATATTATCGGACCCTAGTTGGACGGTATTGTTGTATTAAGTCCGATTGTGTTACTGTTACTAACCTGGTATATTATAACATGAATGTTGTTCTGGTTATGCAACAACTATTGACTGTTGCTAATACCAAATCCTTCTGTTTGTTTGTTGTGTATTACATAGTTTCTGTTTGGCTGTGTTGTACATGGCTACTGGCCAGTATATATTACTGGCCAGTCAAGGGTTTAGAGAGAGAACTTGAAAGAGACCTAGGGAGACCGTCGGACACAGATCCTCCAGTCCCGACCATGGGCCAGGTACGCTACATGGCAGCGCTCAGTCTGAGTGGGCTATGGCCTGTCATGCTAAATACAGTGTAAACTGGATGAATGCTACTTGTCTTGAATACGACCATTATACGACACTTGTACCCGGTAATATTTTTTCACCTGCGAAACTTGGTTGTTAAGATTACAAAACCCTTGAGGCAAACATTGCTTCTTGCGGGATAGAAATCAAATCCAGTGCATATTATCACTATTAACTGCAAATAATATTCTTTTTTTCTTGGTAATTATTTTTTCTGCTATTCATTATAGGCACTACGTAATCATTTTCTTTTTTTCATAATTTTGATCAATAATGTGACATCGATATATCCTGACGTGCTTATATACCGATACATATATTCTTTATAACAGCGATTTTATTTAGAAACAAAAATGATAACGAAGTAAGGGCGGGGAAGTTGTTTAGGCCTCCGGCGATATATATGTTCGGGTTTTTTGTTTGTTTGTTTGTTTGTTTGTTTGTTTGGGGGTTTTTTTGTTTTTTTTTTCTTATTTGTTTAAACGGAAATGGAAAAACGGAAAAGGTCCGGTTATTTTTTTTCGTGTTTTAATTGAGAAACGAAAGTGTGTGTGTGTGTGTTGTGTGTGTGTGTGTGTGTGTGTGTTTAATTTGAAAAACGAAATGACGGTATATACACGGACCCGGCTGGAAAGGCTTGAGAAAATACCTTATCTGGGATTGTACTGGCAATTTTCTGATTCATAATCAATTATTACTAGTATACTGTAGCATGGCAATATTTAATAAGTCATCAATGTGTTGATATATGCTATATTTACTTGACTATAATTATAATTTCAATCTTTTTTTTCTTTTTTTTTTTTTCATTGCATTGCCATAGCTACTAAAGTGCGGCTTGTTAATGGAACAAATCCCAGAACAGGACGCGTTGAAGTGTATAACAAAGGCGAGTGGGGAAGTATCTGTTCAGAAGTCGTCCAAGTTAAAGACGCAGATGTTATTTGTAGAATGCTTGGTTTCCAGCGCTGGTATGTAATACTATGTATGCCACTCCTTGAGAAAATCAACAAATGTCTACATACTTTTAGAAAAATTGGGAATACGTTTAAGATCACCTCCATATAGACTTTTAAATGTACCTATGTTAAGAATGTTCAAGCATATTATTTTCTTAAGGACTTCCGTTAACATTAAGAAATCAAAATATAAACAAACTTTCAACCGAGAGCACCAAAAAAAACCGATTTATTTTAATTCGTAACTTAGCATGGGATTGCAAAATTAGCGAAAAACAATAACAGACATAACATAAGCAAATAGTAGACATCACTTCAAAATATACGAGGGTCATCTAGAAATGAATGAGAGTTGCTTAATTACGTAAAAACTACAAGTGTTGCTAACAAAATCTCTTCATAGTCCCTCAATATAATCTCCCGCGGATGCTATGGTCGACTTCCATCTTTTTGGCAGATCCCGAACTCCCGTTGCTAGGCAACCTTTGTTGATGTCCCTAACGACCGCGTTCTCGGCGACATATAGTGCATTCAAATCGTCATATCGGACTCCTCGTAGTGGTTCTGTAAGTTTTGGAAACAGGTCGTAGTCGGGAGGACATAAGTCTGGCGAATATGGCGGGTGATTAAGAACTTCCCAGTGGTACCGCTCGAACACGTCCCTAACAACGCCGGACGTGCGGCGTGGCGTTTTCTTGCAAAATTAATGGCGTCACCTGTAAAAGTTCCGGTCGTTTGCGGCGTATCGCTGGTCGAAGAATTTAGTCAAATACCACATAGTACTCTTTATTAACCGTGCTTCCATGTGGAACTCTGTGTGTTGTCAAAACGTCGTAAATATCGTAAGCGAATATCATTAACATCTTTGGACAGTTCAAACTGCGCCGATATTTCACAGGTCTTGGCGAGTTTGGATATCCATTCAGAGCTTTGTCGTTTCAATTCTGGCTCAAATGACCGGATCCATGTGTCGTCGATAGCAACCACTCAATTGGATCATTTCACCTTACTCTGAATATCTATTCAACAATTCAGTGCAAATTTGAACACGTTTGTCTTTTTCAGTTTTTGAGTGTGCGTGCGGCACCCACCGCGCGGCGATCTTTCTCATGTCAGAATAACATGAACGGAACTCTTACGTATTCCCTATTCATACGCAATTTCCTCGCATGTAAATCGTCTATCAGAGTTGAGAGGTTGAGCAACAAATTTGGGTGTTATCGGCGTCTGTAACTGTCACCGGCCTACCTGAGGAGGGCTTCTTGTAAGACTCTTCCCGTCCATTATTGAAATTCTTCACCCATTTACAAATAGTGCTAAATCCAACTGCACATGTCGGGTCAACCTCCTGGAGTACATTAAATATTTAAATCGCTTTCTTTCCGCGCCTACTCTCTATCTTGATATACGCATAAATTTCTTCGCGCGTCAGCGCGAACGCATCGTCCGCCATTGCGTTGTTTGATATGACGTCATCAAAAATGACGTAACGTCACGATGCTTATTAACACGTGCGCTTACGCGCAAAGAGTTAATTTAGTTACGTGCCAAGTTTTGTGGCTTTCTGTTCAATCAAAAGTTATAAACTAACTCTCATTCATTTTCGATGACCCTTATATTAGATCAAACCAGTTTGTGGAACTAAATTTTCCGAGTCTATTATATGCCGATTTCTCTATAATGACGGATAGACTGCAAATATTTGAAAACACAGATACGAATAGGCTGTAAAGATTATTGTAATGGTCAAAGTTAGTTAATTTATTATGTAAAATTCATTATCCCTTTTCAAACTCTATTTGACCCCATTTCAAGGAAGGCTATAAAGGCGTCAAGCCTCCATATCTTTACTTCAGCTGAGAACAAGGAAATATATAGGCTAGAATGTAACTAGTAGTAAATTGCATGGGACTAAGCATATATAGTAGGTTACTTCGCAAAATTAGTGTAGACTATATCTGTCTCCAACTATTAAAATAGTATTGATGGGACGGTACACTCAACAAAAAACATACCATTATAATACATGCCTCACCCACCATGTTAATGAGCAAATATGCAAGTACTTACTGAAGAACAGAAACATCGGCATGTATTTCTCTTTTTACAATGCTATGGTTATTATGCCCAACTCTGAAATAAATTATTGACAATAACACGACATAATTTGCTTTTTCACAGGAATGCTTCGGTTCTAGAGGGACACAGTATTACACCTGATGCCCATATATCCTTTATTAACGAATTAGACTGTACTGGGGATGAGACTGACCTTTCCGTATGTCGGTCAGCGCCATGGACAAATGTAACATGTGCGGGAAATAAAGCCGCTGTATAGACTGTCACGTTCCAGGTAAAGATTGATATTTAATTTTAATCCTTTTTTGTATTTAATGGATTCGTCACTCGTGAAAATATTACTTTTTATATTAACTCAGTGAATTTATAAATCGATCTAACACCAAAACAAACAATTATCCTCTATATCTTTTGAACTTGTAACTTCATTTTTATAATCGTGTTTACCATGATTTTTCTATATGAATCATGTTGTGTTTAAATATAAATTTGATTTTTCAGTAATATATGTATTCACGGTAGATTTGACTGAAGTTCATTCACATCAAATATATGAATGATAAACGTTTAAAGATAAAATCTAATATATACGGTTTCGGCATCAGCAGGTGTAAGTCAAAATAGTTTTGGGTCATCTTTATATTAATTCATTAACAAAAATGAGTTTATTTATTTACTTTACTTTTGACGCAGTATTTAAGTGATGAGTGTGTATGTTTATGTTTTGTTTTTTATTTATAATGAAACGCCATCTCCATATGGATTTTAGAGGAGTTAATGTTCATTTAAATGTTTCTTTACTGAATTCAGATTCTATTGGAAGATAATTGCGTTAACTGGAATTTGACAGCGTGTAATGATAATTTCAGTAGGGATATAAGATATTTGGATTTGCATTTTCAGTTAAGAGATGTATTTTAACCTTAGATAAGCTCATGTTCATATCTAGGAATAGTACTTTTGACTAATGAAGTTTAGTTAGAACATTTGGGTTATTATGGTAGGCATTAAAATCATGATATAGGTATGTCAGGTTTAATTAATTGGATATCTACAGCGGTTCAACACAAGACGAATATATTTGATAAGCTTTATTTAACATTTTAATAATAATACAACCAAGATTTGAAAGATTACTTTCAGTTAATCAGTTAAAAAAATGTATCATTTTTATAATGAAAGATTTGAAAATCTTTATCAATAAACCATCCATTTTGAACTTTAGTCTGTGGTGAATTTTGCAATGACTTTTTATAAAAAATAATGTTAGTATATCAGATCTAATAGTATAAAACGGATTCAACATGTTATGAGAATTATGAAGACAAGGATGTACCAAACCAAGTCTTCAACGTATCGTCGTATATGGCAGCCGGGGTTTTCTTAAATAGCCTTAATGATAGTAAATTAATTATACAATTACCATTATAAATGATTTTCACTTATGGACCTTTCCGTCGTCAAAATACCAGATTCGCCCAATGGGTTTTGTTTACTTCTGTTTAACCTTCCTTATTTTGACTGACATTGACGTTTATACATGAAGAAATAAAACTAAGATCGTTTATTATTGTTTTTATCTTCATTTGAAAGAAATGCTATGATTTATACATATAATTATAGTGACACCAATACGGTTACAGCCAGTTGTATCTGAATACAAAACCATCCCATATTCTGGGGTTGTCGAAGTTTTCCATAACAACCGATGGGGGACAATATGTAGCAAGTACTTCAGGAAAGAAAATGCCTTAGTGATCTGTCGACAGTTGGGATATGACTTTACAAAGTAAATATCTTTTAACTTCTTTAAAAAAATTATTAAAAACTATATAGCAAGGTTGAGATTTTTAAGATGTAGATGATTAAACCTTACATAATTTAAACATTAGTACTCGTACATTTTTATGGAATAGTATATCTGTCTCTTCTAAAAATGTTTTTCAGAGATGTTTCATATACGAGTAAAAGAGGGTATCAAAACGACAAAATAATGATAACAGGTATGGAATGTGATGGCAATGAAACAGACATTTCGGAGTGTTCTTCTGACATATGGGGCTCTAATTACTGTGAATCCTATTATAGGAACACTATCGTGTATTGCTGTAAGTATGCCTATCGAAATTCGCAACCGTGCAGAGAACTGGAGTTAATTGTATATATTATGCGAATTCATGGTTCATATAAATCAGTATAAAAGGACAAGAACAAATCATGACAGACGTAATAACATCGGTGTTTTATAACATAGCAGTATGCATGTAATAAGATGTATTAGAATATAATTATATGATTTACATAATTTACAAAAGACGATATTTGTACATTATATCTTTCTTGTTGTCCGAATCTTGTCAGTTTTTTTTTAACACAAATTGTCGTCCTGCGATTCTCAAGTGCTCCAAACGAACGACTGGTGTTCTCCTTATTTGCACTAATATAGCATTATAACACTATACTATAGATATGCATACAAAAGGCAACATAAAAACACACACAACACACACCATATAAACTTTACACAATTCACTCCGTAATTATGGATCGTGCAACTTGCGTTAAGTTGTAACTCTGAATGGGGGCCGCCGTGGCCGAGCGGTTACAGTCGTGGACTACAAATCTCTCAGCCCCTCACCGCTGTGGGTTCGAATCCCAGTAGGGACTTCGGATTTTTCATGTGAGGAAGCCTTCCAGCTGGCTTGCGGTAGGTCGGTGGTTCTACCCGGGTACCTCTGTGTACTCGGGGTCTTCCTCCACCTGTAATAAAATGGACGTCGCTACATGATTGAAATACTTTCGCAGCGACGGTAAACCCCAATACGACAACAACACCAACAACTCTGAATGATAATAATGGATAAAAAAAACTAAGAGGAAAAGTGCATATCAATCAATCACAAATAAGAGTTTGTGTTCTTTGAAATTAAAAATATATTTCTCCAATTACATGTTATACCTTTTACAATAAAATAAAAAAAGAGTTTGAACATACCATCAAAATATTGATTCATAAATTAAGTTACCAGAATTTTAGAGAAATCAACTTTTTTACAAACAAATTTAAGTAAACTGCCAACTAACGTTAGATAACCAAAACGGGGAATATAGGAAAGCAGATAAACTTTAAATAAGTGACATCAGCAGAATTTTATAACAGAATATAACCGACATGTCAGACACAAAAGAAGGCTATTCAAATAAAATCATTTGTAAATAGAATTATCTTATTTAATTGAAAACAAGAAATATGATTTGATTTCTTTCGCTGTACATACTTAACCCCAGTTTACATTTTCTTTTATTTTTTCTTAACTCTCGCCTTTATATGTAATGCTTTTTTTACACCATTGGTCCCATCATGATGATTTGTGAACACTGATGAGGAGTTGATTTTGCGAACAGTGAATATGAATTTGGGAATTGTGCATCTACAACTGTCATTACTTATACCAGTCATTTTCTTGAACTTCATTTTCAACATTCAGTTAAATAAAATTATATACATCTTAAAATACAGCAGCGGAAAGCTAATTTCAAATTGACGAAACAGAGGTTTAGCCAGTGGAAGAGTTGATGGTAATTACGATGACGATGCTGTTGTTGTTAATGATTATGTATATCCTAATGCTATTGCTGTCAATGTTGTTTGAATAATAAAACACCTTACTGTTTACTACATTCCCTACGTCCATATTTTCAATTAACACTTATTTAATAAATATATTTTTGCATCGCCTTTGATGATTTGCATCATTGAAATTCTTGTATCTTTTTAATGACGAATATCTTTAGGAAGTTTAAGTCAGTAAAATATATATCTATCTAATCTATATGTTAACAAATTAAATGTCAATCGGCTTACGTTTTTCTAAAACCATGTATTCTTCTTTCAAGTTTAAAACAATGTCATAATTTTATTCTTTTAAATGTTTTATTTAAAAAGACTTCCTTGCGGATTTTTTTTATTATCATTGTAATACATCAACACGAACCTTTCAGAGTGACGCAAAGCTTGTCGCGGATTTATACGAGACAATGCGGTGTATGGAGAGTTCATAATTATGTGGATCTCTTAACATGCACACAATACAGTTACACAGCATATGTGCTCTAGGAAAGACAAGACCTTCCAAACCTTACTAAGAGGCTAGATCAGACAAGAGTATGACAACAAATCCACTAGAAGAAGTAGTATTTATATGTCGAACTTCGCATTCAGTTTTAAGATTTTAAGCGTGATCGTGCTTGAACAAATGATTTGAAAATAATCCTGATTTTAAAATATATTTCAGTAACAACGGTGCAACTTGAATATGGTAGAACACCCTACTCCGGAATAATATCTGCAAACATCAATGGCTACTGGCATCACCTTGGAAGCACCAACATGACTGTTGGGGATATAAATGTTGGCTGTTTCATGCTTGGATATAATTTCACGCAGTTCGTGATTTTTTTTATTCAATGGAATTTTCAAACAGATCCATTTCGAACACAATACCTATAGGCAACATCATTTAACTAAATACGTTTCTAGTGAAAATAATATTTAAACTCTCCCTGAATACACTCATTAAACCTTTCTTTTTCTGTTCCTTCTTCTTGAGAATTAGAATTACCATTTGAATATTATGGTGTATAGGAGAGATATGATTGATATTTTACAATACTTTAAATGTTTTAAACAATAGATATTCATTACTTGTTAGTTTGACATATTATATCAATTTAATAATAAATCAAATTATTTATGCCTTGACTAAAAGGTTTGTACACTGTTCTTTTGTTTTGTTTGTATTTGCAGAAATGCCGAAATCACAAACGAAACTGCAACAAAAAATTATTACCGTTTCGATTCTTTGTGTGAAGGAGATGAAAAAGATTTTGAACAATGTCCAGGATATTTGAAAACATATGAATCAATACACTACGGTCCAGTCAGTTTTATACGTTGCAGTACGTTCAGACTTATTTCAAACTTTAACCTTGAGATCATATAAAGTGTTAGCAAGAGTTAAAGGAATACACGAAATTACTGCTACTCGTAGATGTAAGTAATGTAAATATGTGTATAAATTTTTCAATTTGCACGAAGAGCATCATTAGTTCGACCACCTATACTGGATCATTTTGAGACATTATATGTATAAAACTAGGGAATCCCATTATGAAGAACCTTCGTCAATTTATCAAGCAAAGTAAAGTTTGATTCATAATTTTGATATACTTATCTTCCAATCTAGATACACCAATTCGTTTCACGAACGGGACAAGTGCGAGGTCTGGTGTGATCAATGTCAAGTTAGATAGCCGGTGGACGAGAGTATGCCAAGTATCTGATAGTCAGGATAAATATGTTGGCATGGTAACCTGTCGAATGCTGGGATATTCCTTCCGGTACATTCTTAAAGATACTTTAAAGAAAGTTACTTAGTGAGAAAAAAGAAAAAAGTCAGTAGAATATAATTATCCTGATTTAGCTTAAATTTTCAATATACTGAATGAACAGAAATAGATTCTTAAGTGGTAATTATCGTTGGACTTAACAAAAATAATATTTATTTGAAACAAGAAACATCTTTAAAAAAGATATCCGATGTAAGAGAAAAAATGAGAAATGAGAGTTAAAGAAAGTGAAAGTGTTACAATATATTTAATATAATAATGCTGGCAAGTTTTAATAGTATGTGATTTTAAATTAACGATAGAAATATATTTGCAGCTGAATTTAGATGAAACATACTAGCCACTGAAAAAGAAAAAGAAAGAAACGGACAAAAATGTAATATAAACGAAACATAAAAAGGGTTCTGTCAGTGTGATTTGATCTCGGGGCACTTAGTTTAGCTGACGAGCCCTTCACCGCCACAGAGGCTGTTACTATAAATAGCTTATTGCGACTTACAGGGGTGAGTCCACTTCCCAGGTTAACTACCTTTTCTAAAGACTTACAACTGTTTACTTCTTCTCAGCTGGGTGGTTTTTATGTTTGAATTTTTCAACTGGATGTTTTTTATTTAAACAGGTACATTAAATTGTAATTTGCCAACTGACAATTATTCAGACAGAATGCACCCTGAAACTCCCATTTATGATGGAATATCCTAATATAATTTATGAAACGAGTTTTTTTTTCGAA
Source organism: Solen grandis (assembly GCA_021229015.1). Lineage (NCBI taxonomy): Eukaryota > Metazoa > Mollusca > Bivalvia > Adapedonta > Solenidae > Solen > Solen grandis. The sequence continues at coordinate 32,628,866 of CM037778.1, forward strand.
ATCTTCGGTTGTTAACCAAGATTAGATTGGATCAAGAAAAATGTCAAAATCCATTTTTATACAGCTTACGCCGAAAAAAATAAGTCATTGATCTTGATTCATTTTGATTGTTTCACTGCAGAAATGTTCGTTTGATTGATGTTGACTACCATGATTTTGACGACACATCAGATCTCCGGACTATAAATTGTAACGGAAATGAACATGACATATCTCGTTGTAATATTACCTCTGACTGCAACTCAAGCAAGCCAGTCGGTGTACAGTGTGGTAATTGAAATAAGTTTATTTCAAATTCTGAATTTTATCTACGTTTTACTAATTCATATGATTTGAGCAAAATGCCTTATTAATGACTTAAATGAATCCCTTTTGCTTAAACGCTAAAACAAGAACATAATACTGTTTTTTTTAAATATGTTTAGTCATTACCGTACGTGCTGCAACAAAAATTATTGATAAGTCAATATATAGAATCTATAAATGCTGCATGCATCACTATTTATCTTTTCTTATTATAAGGTGCGTCGCATTACAGTTAAATTATTTTTTCAGATACATCTATGTCGCTACTGGATGGAAGAACAAAGCATATGGGCAGGATTAATATTGACCTGGCGTTTAATAGTGGCGGAATCTCAAACTCGTCTTTCGAAAGCGATGATGCACGCGCCGTTTGTAGACTCCTTAACATATCGTTTACTAGGTATCTATGCCTATATATATAATATGTTATATACATCAATTTAAAATTTTAGAATAAAACATGTATTTACTTTATTTGGTGCACATAAAATGGCAAGAACATAGTTGGAAAATATGTACCATATTAAATGCTTAATTTATGTAATAGTTGATATTTATTAAAATACAAATTTATCTGTAAGACGGCTGAAAAGTGTAACTTTTGTTCATGTTTTTAATGCGTATTAACTTATAAAATCATGTTTTGCTCCAACCACATATTATTGTGTCTTTTTGTTTTATCTTACTTTAGCAATCCAGTGCTGCTTACTACCGAAGATGTTCGTTTACAAAGACTGGACCAGAGATATGTAATCGTATCCTCTATAAACTGTTCAGAAACAGACAAGGATATCGCAGACTGTATACCGTCATTCTACCATATGGAGCGTTCTTACGGAGGGGATGCTTTTGTAAACTGCCGTAAGTACTAAACTAGATTGCAAAGAATAGGATACATTGTAATTAATATTCAAATCAATGCTGATACTTACTTGTCGATGACTGTCAGTGGTGAGCTTCAAAAGCCTAAATTGTTAATGTGAAATAAGCTTCTTTTGGGTGATAAATTTGAATACAACAAGTCGAAGGTTGTACATCCTTATATCACATTTAGTAGATATATCATAGTCTCAAGTAAGTCTTCCAAAAATATATAGAATATGCAATGATAAAATAAGCTACAGCTTGTGACTAACAGAACAAGAACACCGCCAAGAGGATGCAGATGCTCATCTGACTTTATGCCACTATATAATAATCTTGTCTCATGAACTTGACACTTAAGTTTAAATATTTCCTTCGGTACCTGTGTTCCTATAAGCAAAATATGCCTGTGGGTGGAACAAATTGTTTATCTTGAGTTTGAATTACCAGTCAACAGTGCTTCTTTAATTGAAATAAGTAAGAGGTGTAAATAGATTAACTAAGAAAATAAAAATAAGGGTTTGGGGTGTATCCATATCATGGCGTAGTAGACACAAGCAAACAATATTTGAAATAAGTACTGTCTGCTCTGTGAAGTTTTTAAAACAAAAAAAAATTCTATAGTTTCAAACTTATACATGCTTTGGATGCTGAGATAATTGCTTTGATATAGTTTCATGCGAGAATGGCATATTTTAAAGTTATAAAAGGCCCACAATTTAAATTAAATTCAAATAAGAGTTATCTTATTTGATTATTTTAAAGGTTAGGAAGTGTTGTGTGAAGATTCAATCAGTTACAGGCAGTGGTTACTGAGATATAGCTTTTATAGTTAAATAATATTTGACATAAACTGAAAACGACCAACAATTTTGATATTTACTAATATATAAAAGAGCTATTATTCTTGAACATGTGAGTAAATTGTCCAAAACATAAAACTTTACCAAGGAACATGGTTATTTTTAAGAGGGCCATAATTCTTGAAAAAAAAAGCAGAACAGAATTGTGGTTCTTGCAACATAGAGTCAACTGATGAGTGCTCCATTATCAAATCCCGTTTTTCTTCAGTCGATTTTGAATCGAGCGATATGATTGGACGATTTGAAATTGAAACGTGGGAAATTGCTTGTGTAGATGTATTTCGTCATCCAGTGGGAATTGCACAAAAAAGACAAACCGGAAGATTAGAGTGGAGCAGATTTAAAAATATATACAAATTGTGACATTTTGCGTTATTACTTCGTTAAGGTTGCCTTTTGGCAATGTTTCGTTACACCATGTGTTAAATAAACATCAGATTGATTGAACCGTGCATAGAATATGATGGAAGCATACATTTTTACACTGATACGACCTCCGTAACCATGTGATGTCAGATTCCGTTCCTTACCATGTTTATTATACAGTAAAGAGGGACTAAAAAAAATCGTTATTCTGCGGTTCTAGTGCCAGTCTGTTTTTAATGATCCCATGTTGGATGCCAAAATAAGCAAATGAAAAAGGTGCAGCCAGACCAATACTTCAGCCTGGGACTTCTGCTCAAAGGGCGAGTGCCCTACCGACTGAGTTACTGGACCCCTTACACTAGTCTCTGACCGATGAGTGTTACTTATAGGCCGTTAGGCATTTTTTTTTTTACAGAAAACTGTGCTTGGAGATCAAAATATTTTATAAAGGTTTAAAAAAGTGTAAGATATATATTTAAAACAAAACCTTGTTTTTGTGTTTTTTTTTTTCGAGAATATTTTTTTATTTACAGCATGAAAGAAAGGAATGCAAATAATAATTATTTTCATAAATACCATTTTAATGTCACATTTATAAGAAGTATGGTGCTGAATTTTCGAAATGAAAATATCACAAAATCAAATATTCAAATAGTGTGAATATCTTGTTTTTATGAACTTAACCGAATAACTACCCCTCAACAAAACTGAAAGAGTGTACATTGCCTGTTGGGTCTATGTGAAACTATGAGAAAGTCATTGTAGAAATCAAAATTAATATTTAAATTTTTAGACTGTATAGAAAGAAAAGAAAATTGATTTAAAGACACCTCATTAGTCGAAAGACGTCATATTGTGTCTAAACGATTATATAATAAATCCAATAATGGGCATCTATAACAATACAATAAAAAAATAGTTTAGATACAAAAGCGAAGCAGGAGAATGTAAACAAGTTAAATATGACACGAATGTAAAAAAATTTCTTTTATATAACGATCAAAGTATCAACAGAAACAGTATTGAAAAGGTCTAAAATAATTTGTTCTGATAAGACCCAAATCTAAATAGTCAATTAGAATATGTTTTATTGTATATAGTTTTTGACAAGGAACACAGAAACGTTGATCCTCACGGTTTAAAAGATAAGAATGTATCAAACGACTGTATCCAGTTCGACGATTAATAACACATTCACCCTACGCACGGCGAGGGAAGCTGGTCTCCAGAGTACTAAAAATGGTTGAATGGATATTTTTACAAATACTTTCGATTGACTAAGTGTTGACGATCCTTAAGAAATATCTTATGTGAAATGGGTATATTTGTACAAAGAGAAAGGAATATGTGAACAACTTCACTTTGTATTTTAAATCAGTGTGCGTAATATATTACCCGAATTACCGAGTTGATTTCTTGCGATTTTATTCTCACCAGCATTTAAAGGTTCTCGTACATTTCACACAAAGAAAACAAATGAAATTCAAAGATTTTAAAACATTTTGCAAAAACTAAAGTAGGTCTTTATGTAGCAAATATCCATTCAATTTGACAAATGTCTAACAAATGAACTGTGATATCTAGAAAAGTATTTCAAGTTCTCCTAAATTCAAAATACATTTCAGATACTCCAATAAGATTCACAAAAGGAATGAATTTCCAGTATGGACGTCTAGAAATATTTACAAATCAAACGTGGACACCAGTGTGTTCTTCACAATTCACTCAACGTGACGCCTCTGTCTTCTGCCGGATGATGGGTCACAAATTTGTCAAGTATGTTTCTACAGTTTCAAGCTTCTATATATACGCAAGAAAAGGGCTTTAAATCACATCACCATTATTATGATAAACACAAAAAGAATTATATTTAAAGAATTCAACAAGTTTGTCCGTTTATGTAAGAATTTAAATCAGAAAATGACCTTCAGTCTGATAGAAATGACAATCATGGAAAATCTTTAATACGATTTAGATTATCTCTCATTCATTGAATATTGAACAAGGTAGATATGAAAATACTTCAAGAGAAAAAAGATATTGTACTGTTTATCACCAAAACTTTGTTGAATCTGTTTTCCACTTTTATATTGCTGTTTACTTTACAGGGAACTCAGTCAAGGTGGCCTGACATGCATGTTTTTAATAAATTATTAAGCTGCCAGAATCGTATATATACCATTAACTTAGCTAGATATATATCAAATATCAGAAATAAAGACTGGATGAACTACTGAAATATGCCGCTTCAAAAATTGTTAAATTAGTATAAATCTCAAGTTAATTTATAATTTTTGTAAATATAGAAACATAACTGTGTTATTTATACAATCGTGAATTTTATAACTACACTTAGCGATTCATATACAGGTCTTGGCCATATTTATGGCCAAAAGCATGGTGCCAATTTTGCCAATAAATTGATTGATTTGATTTGATTGATTGATTGATTTAAAATCAAAAGCTGGACACACGAGTTCTCAAGTTCTTTCGTAAATCAGATAATTGAAAATGATGAAATCTTCATTTCAATATATCTTTTAAGAAATGCAACCTTTCAAGAATATACAATTCTGCGAAATGACAGCGATATCTTCACTGGAGGAAACTTTCAATGTACTGGTGACGAGGAAGATATATCTCAGTGTCCAAACTTCGAATTGGATGATTGCACAGCTGAAAGAGCTGTTGAAATAGATTGTCGTAAGTATAACATTTTATTTAAAATAGACATATTCATAATGAATAGGCATCGCATTTTCTCATTTTCATAAACAAAAAACAAACAAACAAAAGCAACAACAGAAAATCAACAGATTCTTTGAATGAATATTATAAAGGAAAATATAATTTTCTACGTTGGAGTGTACGAATTTGGTAGAAAAATAATTTCGATGTAGTCTCGATAAAGTTGTCGGATGTGTATTGGCTAGTTGTGCACGGGATTCACGTGCACTATAGGGCCGTAGTTCATTCAGCGTTGAGACATCGACAAGTGCAGACGGTAAAAATTTAGGATTGGAATTTACTATGATTTATAAATGTTCCCATTTAATTTATAATACAGTGAGAGGGTGTTCATATTGAAACATAATTTGTCATTGAAGTATCGTTGTGTTAGTATGCAGAAAATTAATATATAACATTAGTTGTAGTATACGAATAAAACAAAATTCTAGGTGCATTAGAATATACCAATTTTAATAGTAATACAAAAAAAGGATGTGATAATATTTCACTCTACTCATCTCAACTTTGAAACTGTCTATATTAAAGTATAAGGTGTAAAATCATGTTTTAAAGTGAAACATATAAATTTTATTTTAATATATGTATTATGTATTCGATATTCAGGCTCACAGATTCGACTTGTGGATGGTATCACGAGCTTTGATGGTCGGGTGGAAGTATTTCACCAGGACCAGTGGTCAACGATATGTTACAGCTACTCTTCATCACAAACCGCTAAAGTGCTATGTAGAATCCTCGGTTATAATATAATGTAAGTCACGTTAAGCGAATATCTGGTAATGCACATTAGGTTACTGTTTAAGGGCTTTATTTTTTTATCCACTTTCGTATGTGTATTGTATTGATATTTCATTCAAGCTATGAGAGTTCTTGGGTTCAATCCCCGTCCGCAACATACAAAAGTCGTCTGATCGCGTTTGCTCGGTGTCAAAGTTTTCAAATGGAACCCGGTACGTTGCTGCCCATTAAACAAAAAAAATTCAATGACCTAATAAATAATAAGAAATCGTACATTATGTCCTTCTAATTCCCGTAACTCTTTTGATTTTTGATATATTTTCATAAAATTTGTCTTATTTTCTGTGGAGGGGATGAATAAAGACAAATAGGGACAAAAAAACACCTCCTTGCCTGAGGAATCGCCTTAAAATATTCGCGAATTCAAAGACACGTCTGGTCGGAAAAGATCTGACCGACAAAATCTCACCAATTTCTCCCGTGTAAAACTATAGAAAAGCTAAAGCCATAATATCAGTGTTGAATTGAATGGACAGATACTGCTGAAAAAAATATACATGAAATGAACACTTGTGCTGACTTGTAATCCATTGTTTTGATTATGTGACTAAATCGAATACAAAACTACGTCAGCAATGTCACCGAGACGCTCGATAGTAACTGTAGAGTATCCACAGTTTAAACGTAGCTGAGCATCGGTCAAGGTCGAGTCGGATGAATTTTTAAAAAGGCAGAAAAAAGGCTGCATAAGATGAAAAATGAAATAACAAGAATTCATTTTTGGTTTATTTGTTTCTTTTATCAGTATCTGTCCTTATATTGTAACTTCAGTTTTTTTCTTTAGTTATACACGGAAGAGATTCTGCCGGTCAGATCTCTCTCTCTCTCTCTCTCTCTCTCTCTCTTGTAAATCGGCAGTTTTCCATCAAATCATCGTACTGGATACCTTTATATCTTGCTACCAGGTGTGGTATTATGCCACTTGTCTACGGTGTTATATCTCAGTAAGGCAGCACTTTACTCTTATTTACCTAATGTGAACATAGTCCCCAAATAACTGAAATATAGTAAGAGGGACATTAACCCAAAAGCAAAAGTTCGAGTATGAACGTATCGATGGAAATATTTTTTCACGCTCACTGTTGTAAAGAAATTGAAGTTACAAAATTATATAGTTATATGAATTCAAATGAACATGTATACAGAAACTCCTTCAAACAGGGACGCCTCCATGCATGCAGGAAATCGGACAGCAGGAAAGATGATACCAAACATTGTGTGTAAAGGCGTCGAAGACGACTTAACTGAATGTGCTTCAGGTGATTGGCTAACGAAGGAATGTCCCTCTGAACAGCCTATATATATTGATTGCCGTATGTATACTGTTTGATATTCAATATAAGAGAGCCATTCAGTAAACTCTGTCATTGGCTTTGAGTAATTAATAAATTTAATCAAGCTAAATCAAATTAATAAAAAGGAACTCTTCCTATCATCCTTTCAAAGTTTTCCTTCTGTATCGAAACATAATCACCCAATGGAATATTGTTGAGAAACTGACAATTTGTAGATACAATGGCACTTCTGAAGGCATATCGTTAGCTACGCAATTTCTTTAGCAAGGGAAATAATAACGTCACATTGACTTTGATCAGAAAAATAAGAGGGTACTCTTTTTTTTCTTGTTCTAAGAAAGACTGTTCATTTTATTTGACTTTTGTTCATGAATAAGCTGTATTTTTAACCATTTCTTGGACGTTTATTTTGATAGAAATTTGTGACAGTTTCAAGTAATTTACTTTTGTAGAACTTATCTATAATGATTTTACCGTATTTGCAATGGATCTGTACTACAGGGCTTTTAGAATTTAAAAGAGTGTCATTAAACATAGCTGACCTTTACTCAGCAACTGTTTGATATTTATGCGTCGCTGAGGCCCAGGTTTCATCCCTTGATAGCAACTCTGAAATTGTATTGGTATTACATTATATAGGCATATATTCAAC
>CM037778.1:32636860-32657565 GCA_021229015.1 Solen grandis
ACCATCCCATGTCACCACATCCCGTAAATAACTTAAAGGGGAAATTTGGGAAATTATGGGATGGTCTGTTTAGTCAAATCATAAACCAGTTTGATTTATGTCGGGAAAGGTCGTGCGTGATCTGAGCGTAGGACCTGCCCCACCCCACTTTTTTGTATTAATTCTGAAATTAATGTATTAACCAAATATGGTAGTGTTTGTATTTTCAATTATTTATGAAACTGGTCATTAGGAAGGAAGCACACCTACGTATGTGACTATGTATGGCGTATATCTACTCATACTCAACTATATATTGGTGAATATCTTGCGTGTCTTGTATTATTATACAATGATATTTGAAAAGGTATTACTCGAAACTGGGACCCCCGCTCCTGTTTCTAGTCTAGTAGAGCCCTGTTTTCCCGAAATATCATAGTGAACCAGTTCCTGTTTCCTCTAGAACCAGAGACTTGCTTCAGACAGTAACGATAGAAACGATAAAATCGATATGCTTTTCTTTAGGACATCTGCGGTGATCTCAGGACAATGCGCCGATCTATGAAACTGCCTTGTCGCAAGTATTTTGTTTCAGGATGGAAAAAAAACCGGTGCCGTTTCAATTTACTTCTCAGATCTAACTTCTTCTCCTTTAAACCCTTTTTTTCATGCAGATATTCTTTAATCTTAATTGTTATCTAGGTGAACTCTTTTGTAAACAATTTTAAAGGTAAGACAAATATTTAGATTTTAACTAGGTTGCTGACAAACGGGTGCGACGGGATAGTATAAATATTTTTACAATTTCTGATAAATATATCTAATGAGCATTTCTAGCCAAAATTCTACCATGGAAGGGATATCCGCCAATTCACTCATTATGCTATTTAGTATGCCTTCATTTAGTTTTAATCTTGCAATATTTAATTTCATTTTGCATATTCGTTGATAAATACATTATTTAAATTAAGTATTTTTTTTTCATCAAATAACATTAAATGTAATACTTTTCGACATACAGCTTGTAATTCTTGTGTTCAAATGTTTACTGAACACTTTAATTGTTTAAATATGCATTTAACAATGAGTTCGTATTTTATTTTTTAAAACTGCACCATACATAGCTATGAAATTTGCAGTAATAAAACAATAAGGCCGATTAATACTAATTACCATGTACTTGAAGCCCACAGCGTATGGTTACGGTGAATATAATGCTTTCACTCATTGACTATGTGCTAGTCATGAATGTTACATACATGTACACGTTTATTAAACAGATTAACGCTCTTTTTTGTATCGCAATTTCAACTTCAAAAATACCTACCATATGCAATATTTTTACACACTTTCTAAGTAATTCTGCATTGTGTAAAGTAAAGGAGTATGATAAACGCATGTATCAAGCACACTGCACATTTCTGTGACTACAGATAGATTGTAATTATTGCGCATGGGTGAGTTAACAGAAAAAAAGAACGTCTACTAGAAAGACCAGATAGAGCGTCCGCCTAGTAACCGAGATGCCGTAGGATGGAAAACCGACCGCGACATATCAATAATGTGATTGGTGTGGTATCATGGTCACTTGTCTACGGCGTAATATCGCTGTATGGTAGAACTATGACGAAAGTCCCAAAAATGAGTCGAACGGTTAACCCAAGCAAACACCAAACGTATTCCTGTCGTTTCGGGAATAATGTCTGTTTGAGAAAAAAATTGACTGGCGCAATAGCTCAGTGGTAGAGTGTCCACTTTGCGTTCGGGAGGTCTGAGGTTCGAATCCCAGCCGTTACACTTTACTCCGGTGATCGCACCCTTGCCCGGCACTCAGCAAAATGGGGTTTCTATGGGATTTTGGAGTACTTAGTACTGGTTCTACTCAAGAACTTGTCTCCCGTGTTTGGTGCCATACACCAGGCACGTAAAAGACTAAAGTAGTCTACTCGCAACATGAGCTAGGGTATCGCACCTGGACTATCTTATATCCACCCAATGTCTGATGGTGTCTCTTCAGAAAAAAAGGACCCAATTTGTGGGTTATCCTTGACCGCAAGGTCTACAAACATGGTTTTAAAAATAAGAAATGATTGCTAGTCATTAGTCGCTTGTAGAAACTTTTCGGCAGTTTTCGTTGTTCTGACTAAACAATGCATTTGCCCTATCACATTCCTGCACCAGAAAAAAAATCGGGACTATATTTAGACACCTATGTTTAGTTATTGCCTGGCATTAGCAAATTGGCTCCTTGGTCTAGTTGGTAAGGTAGTTAGGACGTTCGCAATACAGGCGTTGTAAGCTAGGTTTGTGGGTTCGGTTTCTAGTCGTGGTACATTTTTTAAAGTTTTAATTTTTTTAACTTGATTTGACTATTTGAGTTTACCGTCGCTTCGACAGTATTTCAGTCATAAAGCAACGTCCAGCTAATTACAGGTGGAGGAAGATCCCGAATGCACGGAAGCATCCGGGCAGAACCACCGACCTATTGCAAGCCAGCTGGAAGGCTGCAGTGATCTCATGAAAATCCGAATGACCCTGCCGGGATTCGAACCCACGCGGTGGGTGGCCGAGAGGGTAAAGTCGCCAGTCTGCACTCACATCACATTCAGACTTTGCCCCCCCCCCACACCCCCGTGGAAAAATTCTGGATCCGGGCCTGCAATATATGTTGTTGCTGTCGTCCATGACGAACACATAGTCAATGAGTGGAAACATTAAATTCACCGCTACCCTATGTCAGTTGTGGGCACCAAGTGCGTGGATAAGTGTTTATCGGCCTACACGCCAACTGGATAATTTAGAAGAGGCGAAAAAGTATTTGCACCGGAACTTTGGAGATGGACCTCTTAATCAATATGCAAAATGGTTCCTTTAATTTCGTACTGGTTCACTTAAATTTATGTTATGGTAACGTTAAACTTAAAATGACGACGAAATCACTGAGTTGCCATTATTACAATGAAGACGCCTAAACTTTATTTTGAAGTGACGTAAGTCACGTTGACCATGCACTGCATTTATTATCCCGATCCCGATGCAAAACCAAACATACCAAATTAAAAAAGGCACGCTTGAATATCACATTGACAAATAGAATAAATAGTATTAAATACCGAAATGTCATCCAACAATTATAATAATGATGATGATGACTTTAAATTTTGTAAGAAGACGTTTTGAAGACAAAGCTCATCATAATTGTTGTTGTTCTTGTTGTTGTTGTATTGGGGTTTACCGTCGCTGCGATAGTATTTCAATCATATAACGACGCCCAGCTAATTACAGGTGGAGGAAGGCCCCGAGTACACAGAGGTACCCGGATAGAACCACCGACCTACCCCAAGCCAGCCGGAAGGCTTCATCACATGAAAAATCCGAAGTCCCTACCGGGATTCGAACCCAAAGCGGTGAGGGGCTGAGAGATTTGTCATCATAATTGAATAATAGATAAATAAAAACTATGCTGGAGAGTAAATGATTTATGCAATCGAATAAAATGGATGTGTTGGATTCACTGTTTTCTCCTTCACGTAAACGGAATCCGTACATTATTATTAAGTGAAAATTCTCACTCAGCAAACAAGACAATTTTGATCTTAATCATGACGCTACGTGACGTGTCACAGAATGTGTAATGAAACTACCTCCTGATTCTGTAGTAGCAAAATTATATGTAACTGCAACGATTGAACTTTTATAGCGTTTTACCAGTTTGTTATGTAAACTTTCTGAAAAAACAAAAACAAAAAAAAACCGAGCTTGACAGTGACAATTCAATTATGTCACCATTCCCAGCACACGCAGTTGAAGCCTAAAGAATGAAACATTTTACGGCAAATCAATATCTGCTTCATGAATGGCAACATTTTATTAAAAATCGACTGTGGAATTCTCTGTGTGTGATAGGCTCACAAGCGTACAACTGTGATGTTACGTGTAGTAAAGCAGTTTCTCAAACGCGAAAAAAAAATAAATAAAAAAATAAAAAAAAATAAAACAAAAAATAAAAAAATTAAAAAGCAAGATTTGAGCTAGAGCGACGTAAAATGAAGACTGATTTCAGTTTTTGTCATATTCAAACGCAGGTCAAGAAATATAATTCCTATATGTCGCCTAATTATATCGGAAATGATTTTACCGTAGAGAATCCCCAATGACGTCAGATTGTAAAAAATTGTGTAATATGACAGTAGTTTGTCGTTGCAATAAGCGACTGACGACCGACTTTTAGATTATACGAGACGATGACTATCAACATATTCCTGAGAAAAAAAAAATGTATCAATTTGTCGCCGTATTAAATAAAAGTTATTTCCGCAGAATCGTTGCGGCCGCTAGAGTTGGAAATGCTTATCGTCCAAACGACAATACTGAAGTCATTTGGGAACACTGTCTACATGATAAGCGAAGTTAAACAACATCAGTTCCATTTCCTGACACAAAACTGATCAGGTCTGGTACTACCCGTTTGTGCTGAGCGTTGTGGTATGTCGCGGTCGGGGAACGAATACAAGTCTTCTGTCTGCGGGGCGGACGCTCTAACATCTGATCTCATAACGCAGTTTAGGGCGATGACTCTTCAAGGGGACGCGGGGTACTAGCGTCGAGTATTTACAAATCCACGAAAACGAACGGTATTGATCTTTAAAAAAAGAAACATGATGCGACCAAAAACGGCTAGAACCAAACAAGAAGTACATTTTGTGAATCGAAATGAAATTTGTTTACCATTTACCAAAGACCTTTCATGATCACACAAACAGATCTACCATTCATTTATGCACCATGGACATAGAAATAAGATAAAAAAAGAAATATGTTTTTTTTTCCTGTTTTAATTTAAAAAGATACGTATGGCGTAAAATCGTTGCTTGCTTTTGATACCATCTTTTACAAATTAGGATTGGAAATTCTAATTTCATCCTCTCAAATAAAATTTGTCTTAAAATTAAAACATTTTCATACTGTATTTTACCGTAGAAAAATGTATGACGGAAAGGAACCATGGCAATGATAAACTCAGTTACACATTCAACACCAATATGTACTTTGTAAAAATATGAATAACATCAATAGAAATTATGTTTTAAAACGAATATCCGATTTTGGCGATTGCAATTAAAACTAAAAACCCTTTAGACACGTTTCAACTGAAAAACAACAATTACACCACAACACGTATCATAACAAACGCCTTGCAGAAAAGAGGAAATGTATTTCGGTTAATCGAACACGTTTCCTATGATGATTATGGTAACTTTGTCGTTCCCTTCTCGCTAGAATGAAATGCTGGCCCCTCCGTCTATTCTAATGAAATGCCCATTCACCCTGGCGGCCTTGTCGCTAAGGAGGTATAGAATTGCGTCAACAACATCTGTAGTGCCTGGAAGAATAATCGTCACAATGAAATGTAATCTTTACTGAAAAGTATGCGAACAAATACCTCTCTATTTATTTTGGACTCAAACTATCACCGGACTTCTGGTCATTTTTAATAAATAATAAATATAAGAGTAACAAGAAAAAGTAAATGATATTTTCAAAAATATTATATTTGAGAAAAAAGTATGGTAAATATCTCTGGGAAAAAGAAAGTCGATATGACATAAGTAGTAGTTGGAAAAAGAAAGTCGATATGACATAAGTAGAAGTTGGAAAAAGAAAGTCAATATGACATAAGTAGAAGTTGGAAAAAGAAAGTCGATATGACATAAGTAGTAGTTGGAAAAAGAAAGTCGATATGACATAAGTAGAAGTTGGAAAAAGAAAGTCAATATGACATAAGTAGAAGTTGGAAAAAGAAAGTCGATATGACATAAGTAGTAGTTGGAAAAAGAAAGTCGATATGACATAAGTAGAAGTTGGAAAAAGAAAGTCGATATGACATAAGTATAAGTTGGAAAAAGAAAGTCGATATGACATAAGTAGAAGTTGGAAAAAGAAAGTCGATATGACATAAGTAGAAGTTGGAAAAAGAAAGTCGATATGACATAAGTAGAAGTTGGAAAAAGAAAGTCAATATGACATAAGTAGAAGTTGGAAAAAGGAAGTCGATATGACATAAGTAGTAGTTGGAAAAAGAAAGTCGATATGACATAAGTAGAAGTTGGAAAAAGAAAGTCGATATGACATAAGTATAAGTTGGAAAAAGAAAGTCGATATGACATAAGTATAAGTTGGAAAAAGAAAGTCGATATGACATAAGTAGAAGTTGGAAAAAGAAAGTCGATATGACATAAGTAGAAGTTGGAAAAAGAAAGTCGATATGACATAAGTAGAAGTTGGAAAAAGAAAGTCGATATGACATAAGTATAAGTTGGAAAAAGAAAGTCGATATGACATAAGAAGAAGTTGGAAAAAGAAAGTCGATATGACATAAGTAGTAGTTGGAAAAAGAAAGTCGATATGACATAAGTATAAGTTGGAAAAAGAAAGTCGATATGACATAACTAGAAGTTGGAAAAAGAAAGTCGATATGACATAAGTAGAAGTTGGAAAAAGAAAGTCGATATGACATAAGTAGAAGTTGGAAAAAGAAAGTCGATATGACATAAGTAGAAGTTGGAAAAAGAAAGTCGATATGACATAAGTAGAAGTTGGAAAAAGAAAGTCGATATGACATAAGTAGAAGTTGGAAAAAGAAAGTCGATATGACATAAGTAGAAGTTGGAAAAAGAAAGTCGATATGACATAAGTAGAAGTTGGAAAAAGAAAGTCGATATGACATAAGTAGAAGTTGGAAAAAGAAAGTCGATATGACATAAGTAGAAGTTGGAAAAAGAAAGTCGATATGACATAAGTAGAAGTTGGAAAAAGAAAGTCGATATGACAGTCTATATTGTATATACAGTAGAACCTAGATAAGAATACATCTCTTAGGAACTCGTCCTAATGACGAGAGGGTAGAGTCTAAATTTCAAGTAAATTGGAAAGATAGATTCTGGATTATCATTCGTGGGGGGAGTGGAATTGTGGCGATCCGCAACCTACAAAATTTAATCCCAATGGTTCTCACATTTTATGAAATATGAATCCATATGAATCCATATACTAACGATGTTGCCTTTGATACATAATCAACGAAATTCAATGTCATCGAAAATTAGTGATTTTACAGCACAGGAAACGGTTCCTCAATATATTGTTTCTGAAAGTAAGGTGTTCTTAATAGTGAGGTGGTTCTTATACTGATGTGATCCTAATAGCGAAGGGGTGTCAGAGCGACTCAAATATACATATGTAATTCTCATTCACAAAATGTATGCTGGCCGTGATTGCAATTACTTCGGATAATGTCGGTAAATGTGACCTGTTAGATTTGTCGTTTCGCCGGCACACCTCGTCATAGAATCATTTTTTAAATGCAAAATGCGTCAGTTTCCTCAACGATGTCAGTTTTTTTTCTGGATGCCAAGGTACGAGTATCACCATACCACCAATTTTGCTTTGGCATTTTAACTACAGTGATCTTGCCCATACTGTTTTTATAAATAATCCCGATGAAACTTCAGACCATCGGATCACGAAATGCATATTAAGTAATTTTTGTTATCGCGTTTGGACAGATGAGACAGTTCGGCACTTAAAAATCCGTAACGTGAATAATATTACCTAATCTCAGTCAGTTCGACGCAGATGAAGTCTTAAGTATACCTTTCAACTAAATGAGTGTTTGTATTTGAAAAGTTAAAATAAATGACAAGTAGAAAAACAAGACGGCCATGATGGCCCTATATCGCTCACCTGAGTACCACTGCTCAAAAGGCAACCTTAAGTATTATGGACCATAACTCCCATACAAGGCATAATGATCCTTCAGTTGGTTTATATTTATTATGTGTACATCTCATCAAGATTGCTTTATAAATGTGGATGCTAGAATGTAATAAAAAGTTAAATATGACATTTTTTTTTATACTTCAAGAGCCATAATTGGAGATAGTGGTCCAATTCCAAGTCAGCCTTGGCAAGATAACAGTCATTAACATTACCATCAGGTTTGTGTATGTTTATTTGTTGTGGTCATTTTTATTAAGTGAAATTAAATTCTTACCAACATATTTAAAGAAGATATGAAGTCCTGTGATACAAATTTAAACGCAATCAACTTGGATTTAGCAAAATTTATTTCGACAGTTTCGGCAGTTAATTACCGCTATCGATGATGCATAGAAATGATGGCTTGATTTGTTATCACATATTTACACGTGAAACGTTTTAAAACTAACTAAAACAGAAAACAGTGCTTCAATAATTCGTTTGAGAAGAATAAAAACATTCCCATGAAAAATGACTTGAGCTGATTCGTTTCTAAAGGTGTGTTGTGATGTAACGCTCATGCAGATTTTATTACGTTATACTATATGAAAATGGCCAGAGGTTTAAAACGTAAAGCTATTACTTACGAGACTTAATTTTAAATCATTACTGAAAAGGTAGTTTATCAACAATTTTAAATCAAAGGACCGATAATCCTGAGCGCTGCTAATTGAAAAAATATTGCTACAATATTCTAGCTTATAAATTTGTGCAAGGCAAATCAATTGATTTTGAAATCATAGACACTTAATAATTGAATAGAATAAAATCTTTCAGAACAGACGCTCTGCTAGGATACTGTCATGTTTAAGATTTGTTCGGTATTAAAGTTAAGGTTAACTTTTACGAAATACTTTCCGAATGTTTATTTATAAAATAAACAAACAATAACAATGTCGCTCTATCTGGAAACACAAAGACATGTAAAAAATCATTAACATATCAAAGGTATCCTGATAACATTCCTAACCAGAGTAAAATATCGTAGAATCAAAAATTGAATGTGTAGAATGCGATGGAATACATTGGCTATTGGGAGGAGCCCGGTCTAAAAGTGTACAGACTTGGATACGATATTAAAAGTTATTATTTTCGATTCGTAAAACACTGTATCTTATGAACAACAATGCAATGTCGACCGTTTATGGTAACTGTTTTCAAGTTGCGTCAATATTTTCGTTGCAAAGTTTTAAGATACATATGTGGTGATTAAAAATCATTTACAGGTCCGTACATATAGCCGCAGTAACTGTAATATTCATCTGTAAATATGAACCAAAATGAAATATTATTTTATCGTACGTGTTATGACTATAAAATATGGTTTAAATACAACACTTTCTGAAACAGTTACTCATACGAGAAAGAAACGAATAACTCACGATATTATATAGAAACAATTTGGCCCTTTTCGTGGGGAGCATGTTTACTGAAATCTGAGTTGTCAGGTTCCGGAGAGCGAGATCATAGCGATGAGACTGCATTCTGAGAATCAGAATGCAGCTCAAAAATGAGAAAGAAATTCGTGATTCCTTTCAGGATTCCTCGCTCTCACTTAGTGAAAGAGGCACCATTCTGGAACTTATGATGACATAGAGAAAGCCCTTTTTACTTGGTTTTAGGGAGCTCGATTTCATAATTTACCAGTAGTTGAACAGATATTATTGGCCAAATGATCCGACTTTGCAAACAAAATGGGACTAAATTTCACGCCAAATCGTGGTTGGATGATCGATTCAAATCGAGAAACGGGATAGTTTCTAAAACCATATGTGGTGAAGCTGGAATCGTTTGATAGTGAAATGACTGAGAACTGAAGGAAAAATAAGTTGCCTTAACTGATTGAACCAACTGCATCAATTACCGTAACGAAATACGTCATATCCAAGCATTATAACGAAATTTCGTTGTATCGATACAACGAATTTCGGCTATAACAAACCAATTTGCCGTGTCCCTTGAAATTCATTATAAGATTGCTTCACTATATATATATATATATATATATATATATATATATATATATATAACTTGGTAATAGTCTTTTGGTTGTCATGGAAATTAAAGTTCTACATGGATCAAGTTTGTTTTAGTAATATTTGCAGAGTTACCAAAGGAACAAATGTGCCAAAAATTCTGAACTTTATCCTGCAGTTTTGAGAACAGGTGTCTGTAGTTTTCCCTACATACTTTTAAGGCAAATTAGCCCTGCCCCTGGCGGCCATGTTATTTTAAAGATCAAAATAACTTCTATATATATATATAGCCAGTAGTTTTGAAGAAGATGATTTTTAAAGTTTTCATTTTTTCTTCTTTCCGTTGCCCTGGCAACCTGAGTTCTACATGGATCAAGTTTATATTAGCAAATTTTATGAAGGTTCACCCAAGGATCATCCCTGCCAAGTTTAATCAAATTCTGTCCAGTGGTGTCAGAGGAGATGTTGTTTAAAGCAAATTGTTGTCGGTAATACCGCATATCCATAGTCCTAATAGTGAGATGTTCTTAAAAGTAAGATGACCTTTATACTGAGGTTGACTTTAACTATGATTATCTTCATCTTAATGTGTATTGTGTTTTCAATAAATTAGATGATACTACAAGATAACCTCTACCACAACTTTTACTGAATATCGTACTTGGTAATTCCCCCTGTGGTATCCGTCCAACAGCATACTGATAGTTCTCCTGAACATCCAGGAAGGATTTTGTCATTGGTGTGTACACAAACGTCGGGTTTACACTATTGACACGAATCTGAAGGTATACGACATGAATATATAACATGGCTTAAAGATAAACAATAGGTAAACCTGGATGGAGGGTAAGCATATATATCAAAAATGACTGATAAGATTAAGGTAGAAACAAAATAAAACTAATATTTTTATTTTTATTATGAAACAGTACGAGATGGTCTTCTACATGGTAAACATGTATTCATTAGAATGATTGGTTTCACAACTGGTTTGCGTAGTGTCCGGATAATGTGGATAGGTGTGGTATCATGCCACCTGTCTACGGTTTGATACTGTAGTGTGAGAACACTATATCTGTCTCTCTCAAGCATACATAGTCTCCAAATGAATGAACTACTGTCACAACCACTCAACAAACAAAAGAAACACTGCACAGCTGGGATAAGGACTAAGACCACAATTACCTGCCCTTGGTTACCTGGTATCCGGATGTTCCTACACAGAAAAAAAGTAACCCTATTTAATGCTGAATTAAGGTGAGTTTTTGACTGAAAGACATGAAATAAAGGATTAAATTCTATAGAACACAGTTAAAATAGTCACAAAATGCCCAATTTGGAGGCCTTATTGCACAACAACCTTAAAAGTTGAGCATTACTGAGAGGGGAATTTTTGAGAAAATCGGTGTGAAATGGCCGACCGGTGCACTAAATTCATACGTATGTTATTTGGCCTTAAATAGGTCAAAAAGTAGTCGGGTGACCCCATGTTTAAAATGTACAGAATTATTTCTCTTGAATAGATCTATCTAATGAGGATTAGTTTGGATGTCAATTTGTCATTTGTATATAAGCTTATATAGAACATATAGTAAAATTAATTGTGGTCTTAGTCCATAATGCTTTCAGTACTAGTCCATATAACTACTTTATCTTTTTACCAGGGCGGCGATATAATACTTTCAAGCAAGAAAGCAACTTTTTACTTCCACACCGCTGACGTAATAGAAAACACAGGTTTCCTTCTCAGTCGGTTGCAGAAAGATAAAAAGATCAGAATAAACCAGGAATAAGCTTTGGGGAAACTGCTTTGAACGCTGGGAAATCTGGACTGGTTTATTGGCTACCGGAAGTACATGTTGCTAGACTTGTAGTCGCATAATTGGGTAGATTCAATTGGAATACGCCTCTTTGTTCCTTGCATTCCTTATTTCACTTCTCAGTTTTGTGCAGCTTATAATTCTCATCGACAAATAGTAGCTTTATAGCTTCAAGTACATTCTTCAAGAAAATTATGCATAAATTCTGTTCGAAACAAACAACAGCTAGGTGTACTAAACTTATTAGGAATAAGTGATCAACACCTGATAAATGTATGAACAGCGTTATAGATTTAGCTTTCTATTTCACATGAATGGGGATTTATTTCTAATATGTGCTTTGATAATAACCTCTCCTTCAACTGCAGGTACTTTGACATATAATTTCTCTGAACGTCACAGTGTAACTTTCTGATCACTTGGCTAATGGCGATTTTTAGCCTTTTTGAAATGCGAATACTTGTTACTTCTACTTAATCATACGATAGATTTTGATTTAAAGACACTAGTAGGCGCTATAACTCGTCTAAAATCAAACACATTAGTAGGCACCATAACTCGTCTAAAATCTAATTATTTAAACAACAATTATGAAAAATGCGTCTAGTGTTATTTTAACTATTATTCCGACTTTTTTTTCTATTCTCTGTTGCAGTTTTAATCCTACTACTTCGGCTGGGTTTTTCATGTTAGGGAACCTTCAAATGGCTTATAGTAGGTCGATTGTTCTTACCGAGTGTATTTGTGTACTGGGGCCAATTAACAGAACGTCGGTATATGACTGAAATACTTATGTATCGATGGTATCCCACAAACAACAAACACGACGACAAGTTACCACAACGACATTTTGTAGACCGCTACTTTACAACCGCTTTTACCATAACATGCTCAACCATTAAAGTTATTTCTATAATTACTGCAACTGCTACTACGGACGACCGCTACTAAATCTACTAATTGTTCTATTTTCACCTTACTGTCGATTCCAAGATGTTCCAGCTGCGATATACGGTGCCAAAGTCATTTTAATGGTACCAGATGCCGCCTAAAAGTCGTATATAGCTTCTTATTCTGTATAACGCCATTTATCTAAGTCACGTTGCAATATAATTATACTACGACATCATCATAATGATAAAAATAATATTAATGGGATGTTAAAACTATGATGGGGTGTTAAAACTACTACTTACTAGTGACATCTTTACACTGCTACTAAAACAACTTGGCAATAACAATTACCAATACTTCTCCTGTTACTTTAACTTCATCGTCTAATGCTTCAATCGGACAAACCTTATTTGGTGCCAGCTCCAGAGCCATTGACATGGTCAGCATCTGCATAGCAGCTTTAGACATACAGTATACAGCCTCGTTTTTAAAAGCATTGAATGCTGAATTACTCGACACATTAACAATGCTTCCTCCTTTCCCTTTGGAGAGCATTCCCTCGGCAACCACCTGGAATAGAAACCAATAACGACACTAGCAACTAATGATACGATGTAGAGGATGTTGTTTTCTTATATCGTCTATACTTTTCACTGAAAACATGGAACCAACATGCAATACATTTATTGATGAGTAAGCACAGTGTCCCATATGCAACTGCTTTTTGAACACGTCAGCGTAGAATTAACAATTTTTCCTTTTCTGGAAACGACAACAACAACAAAAACAACAACAAAAAGAAAGAAAAAAAGAAACACAAGAACAACACACTCTTTATTCCATACAGAAAATAAAGACAGGAACACGTTTTTAAATACATTATTGATTTATAGATTCTAATGTAAGTACAAATTGTGTTACTTTTAATAAATATAAGTACCTGTCCAATATTCAAAGCTGCTTTAAAATTGACATCGAATTGCCTGAAATGAAATTTAACACATGATACTGCAAATTAAAAAAAAAAAGTTTGGTTTAATTACAGAAAATATCGCAATCAGAATATTTTTGTAAGTAATTTTTTTTTCCAACAGATGGGGGCTGTGATTTTTATTCATTTTCTCCCTACCTGTTATATGTTCAATATACGGGGGTTGTTCGATATGGGGTCCGTCACACCATGACGTTCTTGTAACGTTTTCTCAACATTTACAATCGTTCTATTTTTGAACGTTCTGCAATGAGGTTGACACATCTGGCGTGTGATTAACGTGTAACTAACGCATAACTAGCGTGTGTCTAACGCATGCAAAGCGGGTAGAAGCGACCAAGTAATATGTTCTTGAAAGTCCTTAGCGTTGACTAACGTGCTATTGGCGCGCGGCGAACGATTTGGCAGCGATAGACGAGCGTGTTGAGCGTGTGAGTAACGTGTGAATAACGACATAATAGCGTCTTTCACGTTCGTCGCACGCTGCGTGCGTTAGGAAACCGTTCAGCTGTCGTTGACAGGTCGCCAGAGATTCGTTCACTGCAAGGCAAACGATTACTAACGTCCAAATTATGCTAGAGTAACGACTAACTTACGATAGACCAACGTGTGCAACGCTCAGTGAACGTTAGTAAAACGTTTCACGAACGTTCTTAAACGTTCTTCAGCGTTTAAATTTAAACGTTGAAGAACGCCGGTCATCATTGAGAACTTTTGTGCATGTTCAAAATTTTTTTTCGGACCAGCGTTCTCCGCCGATTACCGGCAATCATCGACGTTCACTAGCGTTCACACAACGCTCTTCTAGCGTTATCCCAGCAACCATGGGCGACTACCAACGTTTCATTAATCGTCAAAGAACGCTGACCAGAACGTCATGGTGTGACGGCCCCTTAATGTGTATTGTACCACAGCGCGATAATGCTTTGCACGATTTCGATGATGTTGATACGGCTGAATAGCTCTATTCAATACCTTTCCAACGGTATAACGGCCCTCAGCTCAATACAGTTTTAAACTAATCGTATTTTTAATAGAGCCAGTAGTTGACCACTGTTGTAAAAATGGTTTTGGAAACGGGTTGAGAATATTAAAGAAATTAGAGCTTATATAAAAGTTCGCACAAAACTTGGTCATACGGTAAAGCAGATTTTTACTGAATTGGAGGAAGCTTATGGGTCTGATAATCTTATGAGACAGTTCGTAGGTGGAGAAAGAAATTTCTGACTGACACAGAGTCCGTCATAGATGCAGCAAAATCTGGCCGGCCTGTGACTGTAACAGGCAAGACAAATGTCTCATACGTCAGCGAAATAATTGAAAGTGATGGCAGGTACATGATTCGTGATATTGCCAAGGCTGTTGGCATATCGATATCGCGGGTGCATTTCAATTTGAAGCGTATTTTGAAAGTACGAAAGATTTCTGCCAGATGGATACCCCATTACTGACAGATGACCAAAAAAGGGTACGAGTACAAACCGCTAAGCAATTGCTCAAAATGTTTCCAAACTTCAAAGACAATTTGCCAAACATTGTTACTGGTGACGAAACATGGATTCACTATTTCGAACCAGTCCAAAAAAATTTAAACAAAATATGGCTAATCAAACACGGTAGAAGGCCTGTAGTTGCCAAAAGGACCATGAGCACAAAGAAGGTCCTTTATTGCATATTCTTCTCATGTGATGGTAAAGCTGTACAAGTCCGGTGCCGAAGGGCAAAATATTACAGGTCGGTATTACCGAGATGTTATACTAAAAAAGCTCAAGAAATATTATCAGAAACGACGCCCTGTATCAGGATTTAGGCATGTTCGTCTACTTCATGATAATGCTCCATCACATACATCGGGAGCTTGTGAAGCAATTTTTGAAGTCGGAGGAGGTTACCGTCTTGCCACACCCACCATACTCTCAAGATCTAGCCCCATGCGACCTTTTCTTTTTCCCAAAACTTAAAAAGTTCTTATCTGGTCGTCGATACAAGTCCCGACAGACCCTTGGCTCAGCCATCAGTCAGTGCCTCAGAGGTCTACCTGAATAATTTCAGAAATGGATCCAGAGATTGAAATTATGTATTTCAAACCGCGGAGAATATCTAAAAGGGATGTAATGTTAATTTGACTATTTGAGTCAAATGCTTGTGATATATCGTACAATGTACATTACATTTCGAACAACCCCGTACAACAAATTAAATGCCAAACTGAACGACAAACCACCATTTTTGAGGAGCAGTTGTTGATGTTTGGTTGGAAGCGAAACAATTTTTGAGTTTTGCATCAATACTCGTAATATCCTACAAAATTTGAGGTATATGAAACGTGACGTATATCTATTTCATTTACCATGTTTATTATAGTTTGCAGTGTACCATCCGCCTGTTTTAGGATACGCTTACTTTAGATGAAGTATAATTATGTTGATTAAATACTGAATGAATCGTTATAATTATACTCTGTCAAAAAGTGTGCATAGGGCTTAGACAATAATGTTCCAAAACTTACATTTAATACTGGTTTCAAAATTACAGGATAAAGAGTCATGCACGCTGACTTTATGACTGAGGGGTAAAGAACATTCCATTTGCATATGTTATCAAACCGAATTACAAGTCAAGTAAAAAAACAACAACACTTGTCTAGATAGGTGCTTCTGTATTTTGTTATTTATATGTTTTTGAAGACTTGCAGTGTATTTATCTTTGTCGGACAATAAGTAATACAGTGTTTATTACATTTGGAATGGGTTGATTGTAAACAGATTGCCAGAATGCTAATTCGCTGTTTATGCGAGTAGTGCATGACGGGATACAATGGTGAGTACACTGCCACTATGTGGTTAGATGACCAGAAGCGTTTCAACTTGGCTCAGTTTTATATTTTTCTATTTTACATTTTTGTTTCATCTCTTTACCCATTGTAAACCGTTTACACTGAGACACGCCATTGTATAACATGTAAGACCGCAAATTCCCCCAAATGACCCCCTTACATGACGCATTACAACTGTAAGGTGAGGAAACTACTGCGTTGATGTTTGTTAAATAACCGAGGAAAAGACATTTGAAACTTATCTCCTGATCACTAGGGTACCATGCAGTACCTTATAGGTCAAGGGGGTGGGGGTTCGATCTCCAGCCGTTATATATCAATGTTGTTAAATGACTCTGCAAAGTCCCTCTTGTGCTAGACGCTCAGTACGTAATGATAGTTCCAGATCTTGATGACCCGGTCTCAGGATAATGTGACTGGATTCGGTATCATGAAATTTGTCTTTAAATGGATATCGCATAATGTTATTGTCGTAAAAATCTCCAAATGACGGAAATATCGTCGGTGAGACGATAAACCCAAGTAAACATACAGACATACAAACAAAACTGTATTAGATTTATACTGGTACAGGGTTGAAATCAATGAGTTTATGATAAAATACCAACTTATCTACTGCTTCTTTTGTGACTTCCATGAAGGTCTGACAAATAGCAATACCAGCATTGTTGACAAGGTAATCAAAGTGTCCAAGTTCCTTTACAACTGTTCTTGTATTGTCCCAGTCGGCGATGTCCAAACATACGGTTTGAATAGATGGTATCTGGTAACAGACAAAAATAAGTAACAATTTCAAATACAAATGTAGCATATTTCTATAATTTTTATAGGGGTGCATTATCATGAAACTGTATGGAAAAACAACAAAAAAACATTGTCATCTTCGTAATATGAAGAGAAAATGGATTGAGTCACAAGTGATACCAACGACCCAGTCGGATGGCTAAGTTGCATACCATACTGGGAAATTGATCTTTCGATTTGTTTTGCAATGTTATTATGCCTTATTTCGAGGCTTCTTAAAACCCTTCACCAGAGTTTACATTTTTACGGCCAAATTAAAAAATAATACTCAATATGTTATAGTCTTCAATATAAACATAGTAAATTAAAATCAAAGGACTTAGAGTTCTAATGTAGCTGGAACAATTAAGGGGAAAGTGTGACTTGTAATTTGGACCCGTTTTATTGATTTCCAATATCAAATGGATCTTGTAGCTGTGACGGCCGAATGATATCATTTTATTGGTCATGTTCGAATTAGATAAACCAAGAACACATGCCAGATGTGCGTTAACTGCTGCACTTCACTAGCTTACGTCACATGATTTCATTCATAGTATTTTTCCGCCTACGCAAACAGGTGCACGAAAATCTTGCCAACTAGATGGCATTGTATTTGGATGAGCTTTTTATGACGCTTAATTGCTTACGTTTATTTTATGTGTTATTCATACTTAAGATAATTTTTAACTTTTAATTGCTTTAATAATAATAAAGAACTAGAACCGCAAGCGGTATCCTGGTTTTCGCTTTTAACCTAATTAACTTGAACACTTTATTTCAACTCAGCCACAATTTTCAATATGAAACAGAATGCAAAGGTTTTTTGAAGACCTACTCTCATTTGCACAGTTTTTTTTGTTTTTTTGTTTTTTAATGTTAGAACATTCAAACTCCTCTAGCGCAAATATTCCCCCATACCCTATACTTTGAAATCATCACATTCTGTGGTACAAGGAACAAAATGCTGAAAACCGCATTTCAATTAGACTTTAACGTTTTGAGTTATAGGCAAAAGAGTGATTTTATGCAAAGCGCCCTCTAGCGGCAAAATGAGAAAAAAAAATTGATAAAAAAGTTTACAATTAGGTACCTAGAAATGCAGCAAATAGTTCAAACAAGTATATAAGTCGCACTAATCGAACATTCTTTTTCTTATATATCACAATTTTAAGCATAATTTAAACTGAATAACAATTATTCCAAAAAAGGATCAAACTTTGGATTGCCATAAAATGAAAAGATCAAGTCCAATCTTCAAAAACTAAACATTACACGAAAGAACTATTTAGAACTAAAACTTTTGTTCATATACTCTCAATGAAATATTTTTAGATTTGGAGTACTTTGGGGCCGAATAAAAACACAATTATCATAATATGACCTTGACCTTTTCAATGTTTTTTTAACTATTGTGAGGCCCTTTCAAACATAACAATACATAACTTGTGAAAATTTCATGAAGAATGAACAGAAAATAAAGTCAGGAGCGACAAAAAACATGTTTTTGAAATTTTAATTTTTCCTAAAATTTAGTGAAGTTTGACCTTTTTCTAGAGGACAAACCATGCATTTCTTAAATTCGCCACCCCATTTTGTTTGTGCGTATATGTCTTGCAAATCATTTGCAGCAAACAGAATTCTTCTATCTGATTTCTAACAAAAATGGATAGGTTTTTCGTAGACCTACCCTCATTTGCATTTTTTTTACGAGATTCGAACTTTCAACCTTCCGTTACTAGCTCAAAAAGTTTCAGCCACTCATACCTAGAAACTATCATATTTTATTAGGCTATCAACAAGGAACATAATTCAATTAACCGCATTTGGATCAGGCTTCAACTTTTTGAGTTATACGCAAAAGAATGATTTCAAGAGAAGCGCCCCCTAGCGGCAAAATGAGAAAGAAAATTGATTAAAATTTTACTGTTTGGTACCTAGCAAAGCAGCAAATAGTTCAATCAAGTATACTAGTCGCACAAGTCAAACTTTTTATTCTTATGTATCAGAATTTGAAGCATAAAACCTGATTTACAATTATTCCAAAAAAAGATCAAACTTTGGACTGCCGTATAATGACCAAATCAAGTCCGATCTTCAAAAACTTAACATCACTGGAAAGAGCTCTTTAAGAACTAAAACTTTTGTTCATATACTCTCAATGAAATATTTTTAGATTTGGAGCTATTTGTGGCCGAATAAAAACACTATTATCGTAATATGACCTTGACCTTTTCAATGTTTTTTTTAATTTTTTGATTTGTGAGGCCCTTTCAAACATAACAATACATATCATGTGAAAATTTCATGAGGAATGAACAGAAAATAAAGTCAGGAGCGACAAAAACATGTTTTTGAAATTTTAATTTTTCCTAAAATTTAGTGAAGTTTGACCTTTTTCTAGAGGACAAACCATGCATTTCTTAAATTCGCCACCCCATTTTGTTTGTGCGTATATGTTTTGCAAATCATTTGCAGCAAACAGAATTCTTCTATCTGATTTCTAACAAAAATGGATAGGTTTTTCGTAGACCTACCCTCATCTGCACAGTTTTTTACGAGATTCGAACTTTCAACCTTCCGTTACTAGCTCAAAAAGTTTCAGCCACTCATACCTAGAAACTATCATATTTTAATAGGCTATCAACAAGGAACATAATTCAATTAACCGCATTTGGATCGGGCTTCAACTTTTTGAGTTATAAGCAAAAGAATGATTTCAAGAGAAGCGCCCCCTAGCGACAAAATGAGAAAGAAAATTGATTAAAATTTTACTGTTTCGTACCTAGCAAAGCAGCAAATAGTTCAATCAAGTATACTAGTCGCACAAGTCAAACTTTTTATTCTTATGTATCAGAATTTGAAGCATAAAACCTGATTTACAATTATTCCAAAAAAAGGATCAAACTTTGGACTGCCGTATAATGACCAAATCAAGTCCGATCTTCAAAAACTTAACATCACTGGAAAGAGCTCTTTAAGAACTAAAACTTATGTTCATATACTCTCAATGAAATATTTTTAGATTTGGAGCTATTTGTGGCCGAATAAAAACACTATTATCGTAATATGACCTTGACCTTTTCAATGTTTTTTTAATTTTTTGATTTATGAGGCCCTTTCAAACATAACAATACATATCATGTGAAAATTTCATGAGGAATGAACAGAAAATAAAGTCAGGAGCGACAAAAACATGTTTTTGAAATTTTAATTTTTCCTAAAATTTAGTGAAGTTTGACCTTTTCTAGAGGACAAACCACGCATTTCCTAAATTCGCCACCCCATATATTTTGTGCGTATATGTCTTGCAAATCGTATGCAGCAAACAGAATTCTTCTATCTGATCTCTAACAAAAGTGGGTAGGTTTTTCGTAGACCTACCCTCATTATTTCACTTTTTTCCAAGGTTCGAACATTCAACCTCTCCTAGAACAATTTTTTTCCCGTACTCGATGATGAGATTTCCATCATATTTGATTGGGCTGTCAACAAGGAACAATTTGTAAAAAAACGCATCTAAATCAGGTTTTTAAATTTTTGAGTTATTAGCAAAACAGTGATTACATGCATTGCGCCCCCTAGTGGCTAAATCAGAAACAAAAGTG
>CM037778.1:32657665-32707665 GCA_021229015.1 Solen grandis
TTATTCCATACAGAAAATAAAGACAGGAACACGTTTTTAAATACATTATTGATTTATAGATTCTAATGTAAGTACAAATTGTGTTACTTTTGATAAATATAAGTACCTGTCCAATATTCAAAGCTGCTTTAAAATTGACATCGAATTGCCTGAAATGAAATTTAACACATGATACTGCAAATTAAAAAAAAGTTTGGTTTAATTACAGAAAATATCGCAATCAGAATATTTATGTAATTAATTTTTTTCCCAACAACAGATGGGGGCTGTGATTTTTATTCATTTTCTCTCTACCTGTTATATGTTCAATTTACGGGGGTTGTTCGATATGTAATGTGTATTGTACCACAGCGCGATAATGCTTTGCACGATTTCGTGGATGTTGATACGGCTGAATAGCTATATTCAATTCCTTTCCAACGGTATAACGGCCCTCAGCTCAATACAGTTTTAAACTAATCGTAATTTTAATAGAGCCAGTCGTTGACCACTGTTGTAAAAATGGATTTGGAAACGGGTTGAGAATATTAAAGAAATTAGAGCTTATATAAAAGTTCGCACAAAACTTGGTCATATGGTAAAGCAGATTTTTACTGAATTGGAGGAAGTTTATGGGTCTGATAATGTATCTTATGAGACAGTTCGTAGGTGGAGAAAGAAATTTCTGACTGACACAGAGTCCGTCATAGATGCAGCAAAATCTGGCCGGCCTGTGACTGTAAGAGGCAAGACATATGTCTCATACGTCAGGGAAATAATTGAAAGTGATGGCAGGTACATGATTCGTGATATTGCCAAGGCTGTTGGCATATCGATATCGCGGGTGCATTTCAATTTGAAGCGTATTTTGAAAGTACGAAAGATTTCTGCCAGATGGATACCCCATAATTGACAGATGACCAAAAAAAGGGTACGAGTACAAACCGCTAAGCAATTGCTCAAAATGTTTCCAAACTTCAATCAATGACAATTTGCAAACATAGTTACTGGTGACGAAACATGGATTCACTATTTCGAACCAGTCAAAAAAATTGTAAACAAAATATGGCTAATCAAACACGGTAGAAGGCCTGTAGTTGCCAAAAGGACCATGAGCACAAAGAAGGTCCTTCATTCCATATTCTTCTCATGTGATGGTATAGCTGTACAAAGTCCGGTGCCGAAGGGCAAAATGTTACAGGTCGGTATTACCGAGATGTTATACTAAAAAAGCTCAAGAAATATTATCAGAAACGACGCCCTGTGTCGGGATTTAGGCATGTTCGTTTACTTCATGATAATGCTCCATCACATATATCTGAGCTTGTGAAGCAATATTTGAAGTCGCAGGAGGTTACCGTCTTGTCACACCCACCATACTCTCCAGATCTAGCCTTATGCGACTTTTTCCTTTCCCAAAATTTAAAAAGTTCTTATCTGGTCGTCGATACAAGTCCCGACAGACCCTTGGCTCAGCCATCAGTCAGTGCCTCAGAGGTCTACCTGAATCATTTCAGAAATGGATTCAGAGATTGAAATTATGTATTTCAAACCGCGGAGAATATTTTGAAGGGATGTAATGTTAATTTGACTATTTGAGTCAAATGCTTGTGATATATCGTACAATACACATTACATATCGAAAAACCCCCGTACAACAAATTAAATGCCAAACTGAACGACACACCACCATTTTTGAGGAGCAGTTGTTGATGTTTGGTTGGAAGCGAAACAATGTTTGAGTTTGGCATCAATACTCGTAATATCCTATAAAATTTGAGGTATATGAAACGTCATGTATATCTATTTCATTTAGTATGTTTATTATAGTTTGCAGTGTACCATTCGCCTGTTTTAGGATACGCTTACTTTAGATGAAGTATAATTATGTTGATGAAATACTGAATGAATCGTTATAATTATACTCAGTCAAAAAGTGTGCATAGGGCTTAGACAATAATGTACCAAAATTTACCTTTAATACTGGTTTCAAAATTACACAATAAAGAGTCATGCACGCTGACTTTATGGCTATGGGGTAAAAAACATTCCATTTGCATATGTTATCAAACCGAGTTACAAGTCAAGTCAAAAAAATACACTTGTCTAGATAAGTGCTTCTGTATTTTGTTATTTATATGTTTTTGAAGACTTGCAGTGTATTTATCTTTGTCGGACAATAAGTAATACAGTGTTTATTACATCTGGAATGGGTTGATTGTAAACAGATTGCCAAAATGCTAATTCGCTGTTTATGCGAGTAGTGCATGACGGGATACAATGGTGAGTACACTGCCACTATGTGGTTAGATGACCAGAAGCGTTTCAACTTGGCTCAGTTTTCTATTTTTCTATTTTACATTTTTGTCTCATCTCCTTACCTATTGTAGACCGTTTACACTGAGACACGTCATTGTATAACATGTAAGACCGCAAGTTCCCCAAAAATGATCCCCTTACATGACGCATTACAACTGTAAGGTGAGGAAACTACTGCGTAGATGTTTGTTAAATAACCGAGGAAAAGACATTTGAAACTTATCTCCTGATCACTAGGGTACCATGCAGTACCTTATAGGTCAAGGGGGTGTGGGTTCGATCCCCAGCCATTATATACCAATTTTGTTAAATGACTCCGCAAAGTCCCTCTTGTGCTAGGCGCTTAGTACGTAGTGATAGTTCCTGATCTTGATGGCCCGGTCTCAGGATGATGTGACTGGATTTGGTATCATGAAATTTGTCTATAAATGGATATCGTAGTGAGGCAGTAATATGACGTTA
The DNA here is from genome assembly GCA_021229015.1 of Solen grandis. Taxonomy (NCBI): domain Eukaryota; kingdom Metazoa; phylum Mollusca; class Bivalvia; order Adapedonta; family Solenidae; genus Solen; species Solen grandis. The sequence continues at coordinate 32,660,426 of CM037778.1, forward strand.
TTGTAGTCAAAATCCCCAAAAACATACAGACATGCAAACAAAACCGTGTTAGATTTATGCTGGTAGAGGGTTAAGATTAATGTGTTTATGATAAAATACCAACTTATCAACTGCTTCTTTTGTGACTTCCATGAAGGTCTGACAAATAGCAATACCAGCATTGTTGACAAGGTAATCAAAGTGTCCAAGTTCCTTTACAACTGTTCTTGTATTGTCCCAGTCGGCGATGTCCAAACATACGGTTTGAATAGATGGTATCTGGTAACAGACAAAAATAAGTAACAAATTCAAATACAAATGTAGCATATTTCTATAATTTTTATAGGGGTGCATTATCATGAAACTGTATGGAAAAAACAACAACAAAAAAACATCGTCATCTTCGTAACATGAAGAGAAAATGGATTGAGTCACAAGTGATACCAACGACCCAGTCGGATGGCTAAGTTGCATACCATACTGGGAAATTGATCTTTCGATTTGTTTTGCAATGTTATTATGCCTTATTTCGAGGCTTCTTAAAACCCTTCACCAGAGTTTACATTTTTACGGCCAAATTAAAAAAATAATACTCAATATGGTATAGTCTTCAATATAAACATAGCAAATTAAAATCAAAGGACTTAGAGTTCTAATGTAGCTGGAACAATTAAGGGGAAAGTGTGACTTGTAATTTGGACCCGTTTTATTGATTTCCAATATCAAATGGATCTTGTAGCTGTGACGGTCGAATGCTATCATTTTATTGGTCATGTTCGAATTAGATAAACCAAGAACACATTACATGCCAGATGTGCGTTAACTGCTGCACTTCACTAGTTTACGTCACATGATTTCATTCATAGTATTTTTCCGCCTACGCAAACAGGTGCACGAAAATCTTGCCAACTAGATGGCATTGAATTTGGATGAGCTTTTTATGACGCTTAATTGCTTACGTTTATTTTATGTTATTCATACTTAAGATAATTTTTAACTTTGAATTGCTTTAATAATAATAAAGAATGAAGATTATTCTTATGTTTATTAGTTGTTTGCTCATCCCTCTCTAAAGCTCCTTGGTTTAATAATTTGCGCACTGAGAAATCCTTCGGATTCATAGTCAATAAAAATTACTATCTGACCACGGCGTTCTACAGTCAACCGTTATGAATATGGAAGTAGGGGAGGAAGATGCTATTATATTGGTTGAGGCTTGGTTTTAATGTGAGTTCGGGCAGTTCTTTCCGACAGAGAGTAATGGCATGGTTGTGACTGCAGGGTTTTTTTTAGCGAATGAGCAATATACATACCTCCTCCTTCAAACTAACAAGATCCGCCTCTGTTCTGCTGATGGCCACTACCTGGGCACCTAGTTCGGCAAGAGCCGTCGCTGTCTGTCTACCTATCCCTAGAAGATGAAAATAAATAAATTTATTGGACTGTTACAGTAATAAATGTTTATTTTTCTCTTTAAATATTTATGTTTGTTGCTTTTTTTTGTTTAATTGGTTTCATTATTTACTGATGCTATATCAGAAATTGTGTGACGCATTACACGTTAGTCAAGTGCTAGGATACAAAACTCAAGTTTGATTATCTTCACACCAATCCAATCTTTCATGGAAATTCCCTTGAGAAAAAAGTAAGGTGCTACACTAGAAATCATTATTACGTCGTTATGCGTCGAGGCCATAGCTCAAATCTACGACCACCGTATGGGAGCGACACCGGATATTGGTATTAAGTGAAGCTAGAAAAAGTCTAAATCAACTTGACCAAAGGGTACAATTTATCTAAACAAGTACATTTCTATAATCTGCCATGCACAATCTTACATGTATTTATTCACAACAAACTCCGCCGTCAACCACACTTTAAATATCTAGTACCGGCAAAGAGAAACTAAATACATCTAGTGCATTCCCTTTGAAATGATTTTATTTCAGCTAAAAAATTGCATGTCTGGTCAATTTCATCCAACTTTATCTACTTATGACGTACATGGAATGTCATCTCAATTATGATTCCAAACAACGATAAAATCTTAATCTATTTTTTCTGCAAAGTGTACGGCGGCTTAAATGTGTGTACGGCTCATTGATAACCAACAAAATGAAGGCGTACGGTTTCTTGAAAAGAATATTTATATCTTTCACATAAAAAGTATAATGCAATACTCTATTGTGCACACAACGTAAAAAAATGTCACCACGGTTAAATTTACAAATATGCCAATGCTTTCGAGTGATTTTATGAGCTTGTTTTGCTAAAGGCCCTTTCCGATACTACTGTCTATTATTTATAAATATTGGCCTGGCACTCATTATCTTACGTGTGTGGCCGTATTGGTACTCGGAAGAAATCGTATACTGTCGTTAAAATGCTTGACCGGTTTTATAGGTTATATAGAACGGTTTTGATACTAGTAAAGAGAAAATGAATTGAGCTAATGGTCTAAAGGTAAGCCACATACTGTGCAAAGCCAAGTCCCCTTGGTTCGAGTCTCAAGGTTGCCACTTATTTTTTTACATCAAGTTATTATCATCGTTTAACAAAAAATCAAATTAATTTAAATAAACATTTTACTCCCGGTAAATTACTTGAACTATTTTTGTGGCATTTTTATTTGTACTCGTCATACTTTTTATTGCAAACCCAATAATAGGATAATGCACTTACAAAAGTCTCAACAACAAAATATTAATATGCTTAATACGATCTTGTTTTCACTATTTCGCAAAACGTACATACTTCTTTCCGCAAGAAAAAAAATTTTTCATGCACCCTGATTAAAGACATAAAAAACACACACACACACACACACACACACACACACACACACAACAACAACAACCCCCCCCCCCCCCAAACACCAAAAAACCCCCCCCAAAAAACGAATAGTATGATTCGAAACAGGGTCTCGAATAGACAGTAAAACACAATACCAACACTCTACCGATTTGACTACTGAGCAACCGAGGTATACGAAATGTCAGTTTATGCTATACAGATAATTTCCATACCTGTTAACCGACATGCTAAAAGTAGTATCGCCTAATGCCGAGGGTAATCGGAGACTTTACCTTTGAAATGTGAATAGTATATGAGTGCCGGGTCAATATTTTAGACTATACGATACCGTCTGCCTCCGTCAAAAATATTAGGTGATGCGGTGTTTAGATGGTGACAAATTCAATCTTGTTGACCATGGACGGAATATATAACCGCATGAGTAACGTTTAAAAACACCCGAGAAACGCCCGCTTCAGTATAAGTAACGTATTTATTCAGACTAGCTTACGTCCGAGCAACTGCCTAAGTATGAGTAACAAACGAAATTTATGAATACCGTCTACAATACGTCTATTAAACCCTTTCCCTCATACAGGACACCATGAAAAGACTTATGCGAACAGCATAAAACCAGATCAGCCTGCGAGTAACTCGCAGGCTGATCTGGTTTTATGCTGTTCGCTGCTCCTCAGTGGTCTGGAAGTGAGGATTTGGTAAGGTTTAACTGTGGTTTTCTGCAGATCAGGCTTTATGTGGTACCTACTGAGTGCATCAAAATGAGTCTATATGAGGGAAAGGGTTAACGTCCACTTTGCGTCTTATAAAAGGCCAAACTCTGTTTGTTGTCTCGTCACAATAGTCTTGGCTTTTGAATATTTGTATCATCTGTAATGATGATACACGTTCTGCTACTTTAGCCACTACCTTATCGTGAGCTAATTCTTAATATTTGTTTACAGAAATGTAGATGGATTTTTTTTCTAATTCATTACCTTGACAATATCGTAAAAACCAAGACCAAATATCAAATATTTCCCAATTAATTAAAATTACACCGAAAAATGTAATGTTTGAAATAATTGCTATTTCTGTTTCATTGTATATATCGGTTAAATTTGAAACTATCTTTAGTTTAAACAGTATTTATTTCAGTATCAGTTTATCTAAGGATGGAATGGTAGGATACAAGATCCTAGTGGGGCTCATTTATATTAACACATATTTTTTTTCAAAAACCAGCCATATCTAGATATATATCACATTTCAATAATAGGTCATTGACCTTCTGGAATATATGATTAAAATCTTGCAAATCTTATATATAAATAAAACATCAGATAGATAAAGCTTTTGGATTAGAAACTTATATATACTCTTCACCATATGTAGGTTAGATTGCATTTAAATGAATGAACATTAATCGGTCGTGTGAAATAGTAGCCTTTATGTTTATTTGATATATGCTGTATGTGTCAGTATGTACACGAGAGAGAGAGAGAGAGAGAGAGAGAGAGAGAGGGAGGGAGAGGCCGCAATGGACACAGTAAATTGGAAAAGTGAGCTGTGCGATGCTGTAAATAAATAGGGCAGTATAACAGGTAGCTTTCAGTATTTTTAATCTCACCTCATGTACAACGCGGAAAATACACTAGGTTACACATATGTATGTCATGATTTGCTGAACTGCACTCTAATCTTAATCTACAATGGTAGATCTTGAATTTCCGATTTCCATCTATCTTTACTTATATAAAATATCACAATTTCGATTTTTTTTCTGGACGGTATTCAGTACTGAATGTATATTACTGTTTTCAAGTACTGTATATATATAAGTATCAAATACTCGGTTTGTGTTTTTTTTAAAAAGTTTCGTATGTGATTAACCATATTTAATATTTAGTCAGTAGATGTTTGTTATTGTTGTTGTTGTTGTATTGGGGTTTACCGTCGCTGCGATAGTATTTCAATCATATAGCGACGTCCAGCTAATTACAGGTGGAGGAAGACCCCGAATACACAGAGGTATCCGGGTAGAACCACCGACCTATTGCAAGCCAGCTGGAAGGCTTCCTAACATGAAAAATCCGAAGTCCCTACCGGGATTCGAACCCACAGCGGTGAGGGGCTGAGAGATTTGTCGTCCACGACTGTAACCGCTCGGCCACGGCGGCCCCGTAGATGTTTGTATTTGAATGATGTTTATATATGTAGGTCATGATCTACTTATCGCCTCACTTGTAGCATATTTCATGTCTAATGCATTGAGCTTGTAATTATACATGGTTGAGTAATTATTACATGATGTGTGGGATAAGAAATGCGTAAAGTATATCGTTTAAATATGCAACCGTAATATGAAGAACATTTGAGTGTGTAGTTAAATAGTGTAACAAACTCGACCCGGCCCGGGATTGAACCACTGAGCCGAAGAGTCGACTCCCTGACGCAGTTGTCAGAGATTGTATATACACCTGTTACGAGAAGTCTCGACCCGAGACTTGGCCTGGGAAACACATTGGTAAGGCAACTCTGGTCTGGCAGTTGACATTATCCCATCGCTGCCACCAATGTAACAAACTCGACCCGGCCCGGGAACCCGGTCCGCCGGCGTGCGAGTCCAATGCTCTAACCACTGAGCCAAAGAGTCGACTCCCTGACGCAGTTGTCAGAGATTGTATTTATAACTGTGACGACGCATCGTCACAATAACATTGACTTACGGTAGTGAAGTTAAGAGTGCCCACTCGGTATTTTTCTCTGTAAGGTGTCGTGAGTTCTATTCCAGCTTGGACCTTTTTTTTAAAAATTCTCTTCGAAAGTAGTTAGGTTATATATGTATAGTAGGCTTATGTTTTTACTAGTTTTTTAAATTTATTATTTTACGTTGTATTCGCTTCCTTTTTTATTTAAACCATAGATCACAGGACCCTGATAGTCATTTAACAAGAAAGTCAGTAGAACTGACAGATGCTCCCCGAAGAACGTCATTGTTACAAATAAGGCCTTGGTCAATGGGTGGGAGGATATGTTGAAATCCCCATTCCTAAATCATCTATTCTCCTCATCAGATGAGATGTTTTACCAACTCTAATTTGGAGACTTAGTAACAGTTTACTATTTAATATGATAATACGTGTTACTCATCAGATCTTTCATTGATTTTTTTTAAGTTTTTATACTACTAAAAATTAAGTCATACATTTAAATGTGTGCTCATATCAAAGAGGTTAACCAACACTCTTGACATATGACTGGATATTTGAAATAGTGTATAATGGCCTAAACAACAATTAGCTGACATGATTATGATTGACATTACTAGCATATTGAATTTTGTGGGGTTTTGTTTAAATGATATCTCCTGTTAAATTAGGCAAATGACATGAATATTAGTCAACAACATGGTAGTAGGGGCCATAACTCTCTTAAAAATTGAGGAACCAGGTCACGTCAACGATATGCGTATCTACTCTTGGTAATAAAGCTTCCAATAAAGTTTCATTGAATTCAAGCCATTAGTTCCTGAGAAATAGCCCGGACAAGAATCATGCAATATGTACTATAGGCCAAAAAGTCAAGGGGCCATAACTCTGTGAAAAATTGAGGAACCAGGTCACGCCGACGATATGCATATCTACTCTTGGTGATAAAGCTTCCCATAAAGTTTTGTTGAATTCAAGCCATTAGTTCCTGAGAAATAGCCCGGACAAGAATCATGCAATATGTACTATAGGCCAAAAGGTCAAGGGGCCATAACTCTTGAAAAATTAGGAACGGTCAGCGACGATATGCATCTCCTCTTGGTATAAAGCTTCCCATAAGTTTCGTTGAATTCAAGCCATTAGTTCCTGAGAAATAGCCCGGACAAGAATCATGCAATATGTACTATAGGCCAAAAAGTCAATGGGCCATAACTCTGTGAAAAATTGAGGAACCGGGTCACGCTGACGATATGCGTATCTACTCTTGGTGATAAAGCTTCCCATAAAGTTTCGTTGAATTCAAGCTATTAATTCCTGAGAAATAGCCCGGACAAGAATCATGCAATATGTACTATAGGCCAAAAAGTCAAGGGGCCATAACTCTGTGAAAAAATTAGGAATCGGGTCATGCCGAAGATATGCGCATCTCCTCTTGGTAATAAAGCTTCCCATAAAGTTTCGTTGAATTCAAGCCATTTTTTCCTGAGAAATAGCCCGGACAAGCATCATGCAATATGTACTATAGGCCGAAAAGTCAATGGGCCATAACTCTGTGAAAAATTTAGGAATCGGGTCATGCTGACGATATGCGCAACTCCTCTTGGTAATAAAGCTTCCCATAAAGTTTCGTTGAATTCAAGCCGTTAGTTCCTGAGAAATAGTCCGGACAAGGAAAGTGTGACGGACGAACGGACGGACGGACGAAGCGGCGACTATATGCGTCACCTTCGGTGAGCATAAAAATCGTTCAAGAAAAATCGAAATCTCAACATATATAATTAAAGATAATATATAGAGAGGACAAATTTATTTATGTTATTTTTTGCCTAAGGGTCCTGTTCATAGACAGGTTAGATTATAGATTATAAGGTCAAAAAAGTAGAAGAGAGAGAGAAGGGGGGACAGTATGCTTATTTTAAGCCGTCCATTAAAACATTTTGTTTTAATTTTTTTCTTCTTTACATTTTCTACCATCTTCCATTTAGTACAGTACGAGTGTAAACTGTTTATTACTTTCTGTAAACCCTGACAATGTCGACTCCTTCATACCCATGTAAGTATAGGTCAGTTCATAGTTGCCTTCAACTACACGATATAGTCACGAGGGCGGAGCCCGAGTGACTATGTCGTGTAGTTGAAGGCAACTATGGACTAAGCTATTTAGCACATGGAAAAAAGGAGAGGAAAATGCCATGTGCTAATGACATTTAGCACATGGTATTTTCCTCTCGTCCAATCAGGTGCCAGTATTTGTTCATAATCACCGTGAACTATAACGCGTAGTCCAACACTTTTGTAAAAATCAGTAAGTGTGGACTATACAACCACATAACTCGCACTTTTGTAACGTTCTGTCGATAGTGGACGGAAAATACCATGTGCTAAATGTGCTCCGCCCTCGTGACTATATCGTGTAGTTGAAGGCAACTATGAACTAACCTATACGTAATCTTCAAGGTCGTTTACGTGAACAGACAATATTAAAGGTGATAAACATTCGCAGTGTAACACGCATAGATGGCCTTCATACAGTTGACCTAATATGTTGTTATATAACAGTTTGTTTGCTTTAACGTCCCACCGACAGTATTGTAGTCTTAGAGATGATGTCTACCTGAGACTCTACAGTGCAGTCACATCGCAGTATCACGCCGAAGACATGTGGCATGATACCACACCCAGTGACACCAGGCCAACCAATCCTGGAACTACTCTGTATATATACTGAGTGCCTAGCACAGAGCTACCAGTACCATTTTGAACGACTTTGATAAGTCGCAGACGGGGACTGATCCCACAACCCCCTCTTCATAATCGACAACCGGGGTCGGTAAATATACCAGAACAAAAGCACTTAGTATCTAACTCTACACACACACAAAAAAAAAAATGAATACACATTGAAAAGGTTCTTATCCGTTTTTGAAGTGGCTATCAGATAGACCCCCACTTCTGTTGTTTTGAGTGCATGGAGAACGTAATGGCCAAACCCTTCACCATTGTGTTTTTCTTTCGATTGGATGTATGGATTTTATTGTTACCCGTCGCTAAAGACAAAGACACAAAGCTCATGATTTGGGACACACGTTTTTTGGCAGACATATCTTTCCATAAAGACGAACAAAGTCGAAGTCCAGTCAAACACTCCAAGGCGTTCGAACAAGAAACTAGGCAAAATAAACAAACATTCATATACATCCAAAATATACAGCGTACATGTATAAATTCCAGAGGCAAACAATTCACTTACCTTTCCCTGCACCCGTTACAAGGGCACGTGTGTTAGCAAAACAGGTGTACATCCTTAAACGGCTCTGATCTTCAGTGACCTGCTCCTCAGTCTACACGGTGTATACATGCGTATAACTGTTATCATGCTATCATACAATACATGTAATCAAAGCGCTTAAGGCACTGAAAGACTGTCATTGGGGATTATAATCCCGTGGTTTGTTTCATAATGGTCTGGAGGGAGGGTCATGACCTTGATTTCATTCACAAGTTGCATACATAAACAGGACATGACCTTACTTCAGCACTAGTTAACATGATGTAATGTTAATTATGTGTGGAAATTTGACAAGGTACATCTTTAATAATTCAAGATATCAGTTTACCTTTCTATTCCAAAGTTTAAAGATGCTCTGATCTTCATGTACTCGTACTCGTATGTATCTGTTTCATAAATGGAACGAATATTTGTTCACACTTGATATTGTTTCAAGCTTAAAATAACTATAAAAGAAAATATAACACATTAATAGCATTAGTGGCTGTGAACGTCGACGTAACGTATTAAATGCATATACGTTAGTGCAGAATCGCCTTGCGTTGTATGCTAAGAGGCACAGAGTTGTACAGTTAAATCAACTATGCCTACGCTTAGATTTTAGCCATATAAGACTGCGGATATGCCGACAGTCTAAAACTCTGTCCCCCACCTTCTCGACATAACGGATAACTCAGCATAAGTGGCGCGGGTTGTTCAACGAGTCCAGAATACAGACGGTATTGGCTCAAATTCTATATATGTATGTAGGAATGTATATATGTAAATATACATATCATTTAACCATAAAATTGAGTATTTTTAGGTTTAACACGTGTATGCAATACACATCATAATCAACAAAACTTGCACCGTACATTTATACAGGTATTCGTTTCTTAACGAGCCAATCAAATCGACGCACACAGACACACAGAATTTTTAGGTATAACCAGGGAAAGAAACCGCATCAAGATATACATTGTATATGAACAAATTACAAGATGGCGGTGCCATTGGTATTAGCCACTGTGATAGAAAGCTGTATTCCTCGAGTGACAGATGTTTTGTGTGTGGACTTTCTTTTCGGGAGATTTTGATAATAAGTTCAGGGAGAAGAACTGAAATTAAAAGGTTTGAAATGCGCTATTTAATTAGTTTAAAATCGAGTACTTGTTTATTCATATGAATTACTTAAAATGTCAATCTGACGATGTTGACAGATCCTAATCGCGTATAGTAGAGGAGCGCAAATTAGGATTTGATTTTAATGAGATTGAGCGTCTTCTTGTGACATTTTGGTGCTGCATCACTGCAATATACGGTATAGATAAGTGACGCCATCTTTCAGTCGACGACTTGAAAATAGTGAAGCATGTATGAAGCTTGGAAAGCATAGAGTGCATGTACACATGAACAGTTTTCTTTTTTACGGAAATATATTGTACGCCTTGGACGAGCTGCTAAGACAAAGTGATGCAACGTAATATATTTCCGTTTTCTTCATGCTTAAAGTTTTAATGAAATATGTTTTCAAGATGGCATCTAATGAAGACAAGATTTATCTACCATAAAACAATTATTATTCTCAGCCTTAGCAGATGATCTATGAACTTAACTGGTACAGGAACACTATCACCAAACAGAAACGACAAACAAAACATTTTGTTGTTCCACATTAAAGGATCAATTAAGAAAATACTCATTTCGAATCTTAAAATCAAAAACCCTGTCGGCAATATTTGCGCGTGGCAGATTTGAAGAGTACCCTCATCTCCCTCAAAGCTTATTTATGCAACATCCAGTTGTAAAGATACACAGTGAAAACGTAATGAAACTCTTTGTGTGAGGAACGTACCATTTGGCCTGAAAAAAAAATCCATGTTTGATCTGCCACGCTCATTTGTCATACCTCCAAAGAGAAACAGCACACAAAACATATTGCTTTTCAATTTTTATTGAACAATTAAGAAATAATTAGTACACAAATGACAACCAATCACTATCATTCATGTTAGTGTGCGATGCAGCTTTGAAGAGTACCCCCTCCTACCTCGAAACTTTTTTAAACACGTTTCCTAGAAATAAGCAGAAAACTACATTTAACTGTATATGCAACGCACCCTTGTATAATGTTCCGTTTAAGTATAATTACATTGATTTGATGAACTTGGGATTGATCTCTAAGGAAACGTCATGTAGTCTTCAATCCCGCAATCCCGATACTCTCTCTCTCTCTTTTCCCATATATATATTTTTGTCAGATATACTTCTTTATTGATTTTTAGGCCGTTGTTCAGTGGTAACATACCCAACAGCGGATCCGAATGTTGTGGGTTCAAACCCCTTTGGGGGCAAGGACTTTTCATGACCTCCCAAAGCGCAAAATACTGGTCTAACTCAGAAACCGTCGACAGGGATTCGTGTAAGTTGCAAGAACAGGTTACTCAATCGAGCCGGAGGTATAAATTATTATTTTCAGGAGGAAGACGACTTAATGCTTTGCCAAATCCACTGTCCATATCAATTACTGCAATTATATTTTTTTCTATTTTTTACATGTCAGTCAATGCATGAAGAAGTATAGAACGTTTATCCGCACATCCAGTTAATATGTTTCTGAGAAAGGACTGTTAAATATATACGAGCTTTAACATATGCAAGTGGCATACTGTTGCTTGTTTGTGCTTATAAGACCTATATATACTTTGTTCTGATTTATAATACATGTACTAAAATTAAAACTAAATCAAAAGTGACAATATTATAATGTCAACAAGATAACTTTCAACAAAAAAGGAAAACAAAAACAAAACACAACTTTTTTTCCAGATTACAATTAAAAATATCTGTCTTTCATGTCAAGAGTATCCTTTAGTGATGGATTTTTGTTTGTGATCTGCGCATAATTTTTGCGTAGCACGCATTTGGTTGCTAGAAACTAACTGTAGCAAAATTGAGATTGATGTACAGGTAATTTTAGGGGTTTTTTTTGCTCCTAGCTTTTATTTGTGATAATCATTCTAGCGATATCCCTTCGACACTTTGCAAAGTCTCAAAAAATAGATGAAAACTCGAAAATTTAACAATTTTCTAATACGCTGAATATTACTATAAAGATATAACATTTATCGGATTGGAATACAATTGACACCGTATTAAAATGTTTGCTACGATTTCCGAAGATGTATAAACCATTTAGGAAAAATCAAATAATGAAATCGAAGGTTACGAAATTTTCGGAAGAAATGTGCCATTTCCTTATATAGAATTATATATATTATAGAATTATTCATCTGGGGAACCTCGACTAGCCTCGCAGCCACGTTAAAAGAGTGTTACATAGCATCGAAATCAGTTTTATGTCCCAATTTTTAACTACAGGGGTCCTATTATTTATATCTGAGAGAATTTATCTTTCGAATTTATGTACAAAAGCTCGGAGGGAGGAGGCTGTAGTCTGGCGTGCGCACACGTATTCATACAACATAAGGTACACGTAAAAAGCATGGTATATGGGTCTAGGCTAAGACAACATCATAGCCGTGTGCAGTATTAAGGAGGGCTCTTGGCATCATTCATACCAGATTCAAAGTTAATATTGCCACACCAATAACGGGCATCGGACTATACAGCCCAAGTTTAACCTGTGCATTTTGCTCCAAGTTTAACCTGTGCATTTTGCTAGCACCATAAATCTTAAATTTGTGATCTCCCCCCCTCATTCTTGCAGTATTATAAATGTTAATATTACCACACCAATAAAGGGCATTGGATTATACAGCCCAAGTTTAACCTGTGCATTTTGCTAGCACCATAAATCTTAAATTTGTGATCTCCCCCCCCCCCTCTATCCTGCAGTATTATAATGTTAATATTGCCACACCAATAAAGGGCAACGGATTATACAGCCCAAGTTTAACCTGTGTATTTTGCTAGCACCATAAATCTTAAATTTGTGATCTCTCCCCCCCCCCCTCATTCCTGTAGTATTATACATGTTAATATTGCCACACCAATAAAGGGCAACGTATTATACAGCCCAAGTTAACCTGTGCATTTTGCTAGCACCATAAATCTTAAATTTGTGATCTCTCCCCCCCCCTCATTCCTGCAGTATTATAAATGTTAATATTGCCACACCAATAAAGGGCAACGGATTATACAGCCCAAGTTTAACCTGTGCATTTTGCTAGCACCGTAAATCTTAAATTTGTGATCTCCCCCCCCCCTCATTCCTGCAGTATTATAAATGTTAATATTGCCACACCAATAAAGGGCAACGGAATATACAGCCCAAGTTTAATCTGTGCATTTTGCTAGCACCATAAATCTTAAATTGTGATATCCCCCCCCCCGCCCCTCCTCATTCCTGCAGTATTATAAATGTTAATATTGCCACACCAATAAAGGGCAACGGATTATACAGCACAAGTTTAACCTGTGTATTTTGCTAGCACCATAAATCTTAAATTTGTGATCTCTCTTCCACCCCCCCCCTCATTCCTGAGTATTATAAATGTTAATATTGCCACACCAATAAAGGGCAACGTATTATACAGCCCTAGTTTAACCTGTGCATTTTGCTAGCACCATAAATCTTAAATTTGTGATCTCCCCCACCCCTCATTCCTGCAGTATTATACATGTTAATATTGTCACACCAATAAAGGGCAACGGATTATACAGCTCAAGTTTAACCTGTGTATTTTGCTAGCACCATAAATCTTAAATTTGTGATCTCCCCCACCCCTCATTCCTGCAGTATTATTAATGTTAATATTGCCACACCAATAAAGGGCATCGGATTATACAGTCAAAGTTTAACCTGTGCATTTTGCTAGCACCATAAATCTTAAATTTGTGATCTCTCCCCCCCTCCTCATTCCTGCAGTATTATTATTGTTAATATTGCCACACCAATAAAGGGCAACGGATTATACAGCCCATGTTTAACCTGTGCAATTTGCTAGCACCATAAATCTTAAATTTGTGATCTCTCCCCCCCCTCATTCCTGTAGTATTATACATGTTAATATTGCCACACCAATAAAGGGTAACGTATTATACAGCCCAAGTTAACCTGTGCATTTTGCTAGCACCATAAATCTTAAATTTGTGATCTCTCCCCCCCCCCTCATTCCTGTAGTATTATACATGTTAATATTGCCACACCAATAAAGGGTAACAGATTATACAGCCCAAGTTTAACCTGCGCATTTTGTTGGCACCATAAATCTTAAATTTGTGATCTCCCCCCCTCATTCCTGCAGTATTATTAATGTTAATATTGCCACACCAATAAAGGGCATTGGATTATACAGCCCTAGTTTAACCTGTGCATTTTGCTAGCACCATAAATCTTAAATTTGTGATCTCCCCCCGCCCCTCCTGATTCCTGCAGTATTATTAATGTTAATATTGCCACACCAATAAAAGGCAACGGATTATACAGCCCTAGTTTAACCTGTGCATTTTGCTAGCACCATAAATCTTAAATTTGTTATCTCTCCCCCCCCCCCTCATTCCTGCAGTATTATAAATGTTAATATTGCCACACCAATAAAAGGCAACGGATTATACAGCCCATGTTTAACCTGTGTATTTTGCTAGCACCATAAATCTTAAATTTGTGATCTCTCCCCCCCCTCCTCATTCCTGCAGTATTATAAATGTTAATATTGCCACACCAATAAAAGGCAACGGATTATACAGCCCTAGTTTAACCTGTGCATTTTGCTAGCACCATATTACAAGTCTTGATTCGTGATCTTTTTTCAATTCTTTTGTCATTCCTGCAGAATTAGTTTAATTCATCTATGAAGGTCGCAATAAAATGGCCAGTTCACCTAACAACTTTTTCCTGGGATTCTGACAGTACTGAAACTTTCGCACACATCTTTGTAGTTAACTAAGTACAACGGTAGAATACGAATTTCCATCAGAAAGAAACTGTAAGTCATTCAAGACGGAGACCATGCCCGACCCCAGCGCATGGGAGTCGAACCCACAACCCTCGGCTTCACAGCAAGGCTTACCTAAGCCGTTTTCTTTTTATATGAAACCCATTGTCCCTATCTTGTGGTTGGACACTGAGACATAATATTACTCGTGTCTGTTCAGACGAATCCCAACAGTAAAACACATTCCCGCGATTTCGCGGGAATTTTTCTAGTTGTATTGATATTAATGATATTGTGAAATATAGCTACATAGAAATTTACTAACAAAATTGTATTCTTAATAAAAATACTGCTACATTTAAGTTACCTGTTATTCACAAAAGGGTAATCGTAATCCAATTTTATTTTCACATTAATGGTTGAAATAAAGAATTATTTGAGTTTTAATATATCGTGTCTACAGGAGACGAATGTGAAGAGCTTATTTAATGAAAAAAGAAAACAGATGATGTGTTTTTGCGATCTGAAAAGTTTAAGTAAAACAAGAGGGCCAAGATGGCCCTGTGTCACTCACCTGAGTAAGATTGCTGTGTTAGGCATGATGACAAAAAATGTGGCATTAATTTTCTAATTGATAAGTGCTAGATTTTTCTACCGACTTTGCACTCAACTGGGATCATGCAGTCATATTTTATCAAGGTAATGAAAACTGGTAAATGTAGCCCTAGAGAGCTCACAGTTTTAAATTGCCCTGGTGCCCTACTTTGACCATGTGGCCAGTTTGATTCATCCGAGATTTGATGTAAACAAAATTGACAATACATTAGGTTAGCTGAAAATGTGGCCTCTAGAGGTTCACAAGGTTTTTCTAAATTTGACATGTGACCTAGTTTTTGACCCCACGTGACCCGTTTCAAATTCATTCAAGATTTATGTAAGAACATCCTGACCAAATCTAATGAAGATTGGGCTTAAACTGTGGTCTCTAAAGTGTTCACAAGTTTTTTTTTAAGATTTGACCTGGTGACCTAGATTTTTGTTCCACGCCTCTCATTTTTGAACTCATCCAAGATATCATGAAGACAAACAACCTGACCAATTTTCATGAAGATATGGCCAAAACTGTAGCCTCTAGAGTGTTCACAATGTTTTTCTAAGATTTGACCTGGTGACCTAGTTTTTGTCCCCACATGACCCAATTTCGATCTCATCCGAGATATCATGTAGACAAACATCCTGACCAAGTTTCATGAAGATTAGGCCAAAACTGCGGCCTCTAGAGTGTTCACAAGAAATTGTTGACGACGGACGTCGCACGACGGACAAAAAGCGGTCACAAAAGCTCACTCTGAGCTCAAGTGCTCAGGTGAGCTAAAAAGTACCAAAATGCATTAAAAATTACATCCAAATTTAAAACAAATATAATAATGCAGAAAAATGGGTACATTTTTATTAGACAGGGTGTGCTGTATTTGTTGTCATAATCTGTGTGTTTTGAAAACTTGTTCTACACAAAAACGGTGGTCATTTGTTTCTATTAAAGCTCATTTCGGCATGTTGCTCCATTTCTTCTTGAATTTCTAGTATTTGTTCGACAGAGCATCATCTTATTTGGGTTGATTTAACATTTAGAAAGTGACATTCATTACAAAGTACTGTATATCACCAATCTTGTATATCACTAGTATATAGGTGTGCGTGTTCGATGTTAAGAGAGAGAGAGAGAGAGAGTGAGAGAGAGAGAGAGAGAGAGATATTCGAATTTATTCTGTTCTGTTGTTTGTTTCCGTTTCTAGATTTGACTGTAGCTATAGGGAAATCGACAAAACGTCGACAGACATTATATCAAATAGACGATTAAATGGCCAACATTTCCGCTGTTTGCTTGTATGTTTAGGTCCTATCGAAGTATGCTACAGTAATTTCGGATATATATAGTGCTGCATTTAGAAATGGTTTTATACCTTTTTACACTATGTTGGACAGGTCAATTAATACAGACTCTCAAAGTGCTATAGAAAGTTTATTTTCAGATTTCATTTGAATAGAAGAAAACAATATTTAAAGATAAGTCCATCGATTTATCAAAGGTATATACTTTCCAAATAAAGTGAATATAAATGACTACTGCAAAATTCAAAAGAAGAGTCAGGTGTTTCAGCATTATAACGCCTGCAGCATAGCAAAACTAATAAAATAGTGTGTTCTATTCTAACTGGAAACAAATGAATACTTGGTCTTATTTTCTCTCTCCGAAAATCTAACAATATACGAATTCCTTGATCTAAACAGATAACTAATTACAAAAGATGGAAAAGGTGAAATAACTAAATATTGAGAATTAAAGTACCCAACAAAAATCTGATTATACAACAAATACGTATTATCTGGTGAAGAAGTATATAATGATCAAATATTTGAACAATGAACCGTCATTATATATCCGTACTCTTATGTATTTAGATTTAATATGTTACCAAACTTCGAAGAATGCCTTAAATTTCATGCATTAAAACCCTTTTTGTAACCGGTGTATTTTAAAAAAGTTTTTGTTTTCTTTTATTTCAGAAATTTTATTATTGAAGTATCATATAAAGAATTAGCTCATAGAAAACATTACACTTGGATAAATCTGAAACTATTAAAAACTATAGAAAACAACAAAACTATTTAAATACTGAAGCGTCTTTATATATTTATATTCTTAAACTTCGAATAATGCTTTAAAGATAATTTTTCAGTTCATGAATTTTACCACTTCTGTAACCAGTATGCAGTCAATATATAATTACCTAAAGAATTCAATTGTTTTGTTTTCTTTTGAATAAGAAATTATATTATTGAGGTGACATAAATCAAATTTTATCAATTAAAAAAAAGTCATATATCTGTACACAAGATATCTTATTTTTGTTCCATGTTCAGTTATTTTTATTTTCTGTGGGTCTGTACATCACATAATCACCATCCAATGAAACTTGGTAGGGACTTGACATGGAATGCAACGGCCTGCTGTAAAATAAAACAAAAACACAAACAATAAAATATTTCATTGGGAGGAAGGAGGGGGCTTTTATCTGTATAACCAGTACATCTCATTTATACTGTCGTTGATTCAAGAAAAATAAATTAATTATACATGCCATTCCTATCAAGAAAACTTGAACTGTGATTTTTTTCAGTATTATTTGTTTTTAAATGTTGTACACGTTAGTGTCATGCATAGTGATATTCCTAATATAGTATTTCATTTGTAATGATAAATCAAAATAAGTAATTTGAATGAACTTATTTGCAATAAAAACAACAAAAACCAACAACAACAACAAAAAAAAAAAAAACACACACACCCCCCCCCACACACACACTTATTGATTGTAAATTCCATATTATACAGTTTTAAGCTGTAAACTCGTAATAATATCGAATGCACAAATAAAACTTAACTTCTATTTATTGACTTTACTATAAATTTGCAAATGCATTACTTAGATTTTATTCAGCATTAGTTACACGGACAATTATGGTCCCCTCGGGAGTGGGAGGTCGTGGGTTCGATCCCTGGCTACGACATACCAAAGTCGTAAAAATGGTACTGGTATAGCTCCTTGCATAAGTGCATGAACGCCAGAAAAAAATCAATCATAACTGATTATATTTTTTATAACTTTGATGATGTGATTTCGTCCAATCTATCATCGTTTCAGTCTTGGATCCTGGACGATTACTTTAGAAGCTGCGACAGTGATACATAGTAAAATCGGAAAACGGAATAAAACACGAAGACGACAAGAAAAAAAAAAACTTTAAATTTCTTTATTGTTTCTGTTTATCATGTCAAAAAAAAATTTTTTATTATAAATAAAAAAAAAAAAAAAAAACCAATTTTGATTAAATTTACAGTTTTCTTAGTCTTTTTGACATCACTACACGTATAGTACAGTACGATTCAATGCACACTATAAACAATTTACAAGTGTCCATGGAAGTGAAATGTATAACTGATTAACGTTGCATTGGATCCTTAAAGACTGCAAAATTCACAATTGTGTGAAATGGAACAAACAATAGTGATTGTGTTGTTGCAAGGATCAGTATTTGTTTGTGGAATTACAATAGGATATTCAATTGATAATCCTTTTTCATTTGTGTTATCAAGCAGAACTACCTTGAACTAAGCAAATAGTTGAAATCATAAAGGTTGAGATCACTTTAGCTAATGGTATTGCTTTAAAAATAATAAGAGGGATAATTTTAACTTCAGAAGTGTTAATTATTCGTGCCTAGATGGTGATCCACTGGTGCAATAGTCTACGGTATTTATATATTCCAACTTATTATATTTGCACGAATTTGTATAAGAGTTGAAAAAATGTCAACGCCAGTTATGTGGTAAATACTGATAAATTGTTACAGCAAGGCTTTAGATTTCATAAGTTTAAGAAAGCGTTCTCAAAATTATTTCACCGAATTGATTTTATAGGTGTATGAAAACACTTACACAGCAAGGAATGAATCATCCTGCATTTAATGGGAAAATCAGATTTATCAAATCAATGATCTCAATAATTTTTCCTACTAATAGAAAAAAATGACCCATTTATCGTCAAGAACTTTACACGACAACTGGACAGGTGTCGAGACAACACAAACACGGTGGTGACTTCAAGTCATTGTTGGATATTTTGTCTTTGCATCCCTTCATTTGCACCCTATATAAATTAGATAAGTAGCAGTCGCCATGCTCATAATGTGGGACTGTAGAGTAGGTATAACTTCGGAAATTGATTGTTTATTTTTTAAAAAAATTATTCTGTTTGGAACTTCTCACAATAAAAACAAGATTGTTTGAAAAAACACTATGCCCTCGTCTGAGCAGGTCAGATGTCAAATAATTGATGTCAGTTGAATGACATTTATAAGTGGAGTAAATATGTCAAATGAATAGACTTTATATAGTAATATAGTAATTTTCAAGACGAAATAAATCATTAAGAAAACAGAGGGAGATAATTAAAAAGAGAACAAGATAGATTTCTTTGTGGCAATCATTACACGTCTGCTTTTCACTATCTATTTATATTTTAAGTTTCAAATCTATACCTTGAATAGTTGAAGAATTATGTCCTGGACTAAATTGATATAATTAAAGAGAAATAGTACAAAAATTGGATCAGGCAGAGTTATAGTTTTTGATCACTGCACTGCCCCTATTTGCTATCGTATTATGTTTCAAATTTCAAGCCCTTTTCTTGTTTATGAGCTTTGCTCCCTAGAAAAAAATATAAAAAAGTAAATGGGAGATAATAAAAAACGGACATGGTAGAGTTATGGTTCTTGGTCACTGCACATTTCCTTGTTGTGATCTATATATACACGAAGTTTCAAGTCACTACCTTGTATAATTTTCAAATCAAATAATGGGAAATAATTCAAGCAATGATTAAGGTAGATTGGCCCCCATTTATTTATATTTAAAGTTTCAAGTCAATTCCTTGAAAAGTTTATGAGTTATGCTACTGGCAAAAATTGAAAAATAAAAATTAAAAAGGGAAATAATTCAAAAATCGGGTAGAGTTCTGTTTGTGAGTCACAGCATTTCTCCTAGTGAAATTATATTTATATATGAAGTTTCAAGTTAATACCTTATAGTTTTCAAGCTTTGGCCAGTGTTAAAGTTGCTGACAGACCAGCAAATCAACCAACAAACAGACAGGGCAAAATTAAAGAGGTGCTCTTTTACAGTTTTTTTTTATTATGAAACTTATAATTGACGTCATTACTTATTATTAACGTTATATCTTTTTCGAGCTTCTTCAAAATATCTATTTTTTGTTTCGTTTGGTTATTGCAATGGATTTTATCCAAACATATATATATATATATATATATATATATATATATATATATATATTTTTTTTATAATAAAAATATTTTGATTTGATGAAACCCGGTTAAAGCACCCAGTTAGCCGTGTTCCAAGGCGGTAACTGTTGGCATTTCCCTATTTCATGTAATGTCCTGTCTCCGTGATGTTTTTCGTCCATTTACATGCACCTCATCCTGGAATTAGTTCTTTTTAATATATGTGGGATTTCGCATTGGACCGTTTCACCCTGCCTTATTATCAATCTTACTTGCCATTAACTAAACATCATCTAAGACACAACTTCATCATTTGGTTTTCTTTTTCAAGTTTTTTGTTGACTTAATGTAAAAACTATTCCAGTGAATTTAATCCAGTTTCTTGAACTTACTTGACCAGAAGCACTTGCTTATGATGATTTCTCTTTAGGCATTTGTTCCGTCTCAAATAAAATATCGTTATCACTACCCAGGGCTGGTAATATTATCTAGAGCTTCTCATCATCTAAATGTTTGTCATGAGGTCTTTTTTCCACTCCCGTACGATTTACGATTTTCGATGAATGATTGTATCAGAAGAATACATGTTCCTATTTTTTATCAATATATTTTGTTATCTAAAATAATAATAAAAAATCAGCGAATACTCAGTACCAACAATTATTTGTATAACAATAAATATTGTTAATACATGTATATTCTTATTGTAATTATATATTCTTATTGTAATTGTGTATTCTTTATCAATTCTCGTAGACGTGATATCAGGTAATGATTAGTTTACAATTAAAACCCACATTTGTTAAAAAAAGTAGTCGCCGATCTATTTCAACGTCTATTACTCATTAAAGCAATGACATTTATCGATGTACACACTTTTTTTAAACGTTTTGTCACACGCTTCGATAGGATTGCAGACAATCCAATCAGAATTCGTGAAATCGTGTTAACGATTTGAAGTTGGAATTGGATAACCTTACATTTCTTTTACATTAAATTGGAGGTATAATATTTAAAAAATTTTTTTATCTCAACAATTTAATCTTCATCTATCGCTCAAGATGTATTAAGTATTCTTGCACTGTCTGAATTCACATAATTTATCCATTTCGGATCCATTTTCCATATGTACCAATACATGATCTATAACAATACATGTAGTTTTTTAAAAGTGATACAAACCTTTTCACTCTCGGTATCGATATGTCCGTAGCAACATCATAGGCTCCACTGTTCATGGTCATGTTGATGTCCGGAAGTTGCTCGTACTCGTTTGGCTTTGACAGATGGTTCACATCCTTTTGACGACGGAATTTGTCCATAGCTGACATTTCTGTCGCATCCGCAACGCTTCTATGGTAATCATTTCTGCGAGCCCTTTCCTTCATTTTACTTATTATCCTCCGATTGTTGCAGAGTCGTATAACTACCCCAACGATGACAATAACAAGAACTCCGACAACAGGAATCCAAATGTAAAGCATCAGTTGCGATTTCTTTGGCGCTTGATAAAATATATAAAAATATAGGAAAATAAGAAATAATATACATTTTTGACTTTGTTGCTCGTATACATGTAAACACCAGCTAAATAATTCAAAACAGTATTCAGAACGCGTTAGAACTTTATTTAAAAGATAAATAGATAATAAAAAATATAACCTACTACATATGTTAATTTAAGTCTAGCCTTTATAAGATTAATTTGGTAAGTCTCCAACTGAATCAATAAGTAAGTTATAATTGGTATGGGAGAAAAAAAGTAAAAATACAAATTGTATCAAGTGGTCAACACGGGATGCATATAATAAAATGATCTTAAAAGTACAATGTTTTTTTATACCTTTATGTTCCTCATTCACTTCATGCAGAACATCAGTAATGTCTCTGTAAAATTATTGTGTAATAAATTATTTACAATTATTTTGTGGATTATTCATTGAATTCATGATAATGATGTTCTAAAGGATGATGAAATCCTGGAGTAATGGAAATTGGCTTAGATTAACGATGGTTTAAAGCAAGGCTATTAATGTGTACTCTTTACTCACTTAAACTTCAACTTCCAAATGCATGCATTTGTTGAACATTGGGTGCCTGGATAGCGCAGTGGTAACGCGCTTCGCTTCTGACCAATGCGTCCTGGGTTCGATTCTTGGTCACGTACGCGAGAGGGTACAGTGGTCGCCCGTCCAGGCACATGGGTTTTCTCCGGATTCTCCGGTTTCCTCCCACAGTAATGATCACGAGCGCCACCATCAGAGCCATCGAGAGTAATTAATATAAGTTGTGAAAACTTGCTTCGTAATCGATGTAAAATAAAGTTTAAACTTAAAAAAAAAATTGTACTTTTGACACTCACTTGCATATTGGAGAAGAGTCTTCAACCACACATACTTGACGCTGTGAGCATTTTGAAACAACCTTATAAGTTTCACAGAGTGAGAAATCGTAAAACCAATTAGAATCTGAAATGATAAAATTTGTTCTTTATTATTCAGAAGTAAACTAGTTACCATGTATTGTGAAATCTCTAATAATTTGTAATATTATCTTACTGTCTGTGACCCATAAGTGATTGGAAGAGTTGTATTAATATATCTTTGAGTGTCGAAAGTTATTTAAAAGAAGAAAATGTACGAATTACGTTTCATAGTTTTAATTTAATTCTTAGTTTTTATCTGTTATAACACATTCCTCAATACCTGTTTGGTTTTCGAGAGAAACATCGAGGACCTTGAATATCTGTCCAAATATGCTAAATTCGGCAACATGTGTCCACTGTGTTATTGCCAGAGACAATGCTTTTACAGACAGTTTTTCGTTGTTATCACTTACTACACTGTGCCCTATGATGAGACTTCCTTTTCTGAAAATAAAACTCATGTTTATTGCTGTATCAATTTCCAAAGATTATTGTTAATACATTCAAGTTATATGAAACAAGTAGGTATAGCTTAAAAAAAAAAAAAAAAAAAAAAAAAAACAAAAAAAAAACACAAAAAAACTAGCGGACAACTTAATTGGTATTTTATTTTAAAGTTGAGAAGTTCATATGGTTGGTGTGTGTTGATTTCTTTTTCATTCAATTTAGTTTTGTAAAATAATATCATAATGCTTTGATACGTGATGACATCAAACCTCGTCTCTAAATTAAATAAATCAAATGTGGTAGTGTTATTTAATTTTTTGGAATTTAACGTCAGTACGACAGTATTTCAGTCAAATAGCAACGTCCAGATAATGTAAGGTGGAGGAAACCGGAATGGATAAAGATACCAAGGTAGAACTACTATATTTATGCTTATCAAAAGGATAACAAAAATAAATAACCACAGTCGCACAAAAAAAGATTTTGATAAGAAAATTGAAAATTTTCTGAGCAGGATTCGAACTAACGCATTGCTAAAACGCCTGTGGAAAATCAAATGTTTTCGAGGCCCACTGCATTGTGAATAACATTTACGAATTGTTACAAAATAGGACACGACATTCCGGGATTCTTTTCTCAGACACCATTTCTTATATATTAACTGTAAGTGTTATGCAATGAAAATAATCATGCTATTAACTTAATGGTTTCAAGGAGAAAAATATCTAGCTTCACCCTGGGGTCAATCCATGGGCCCCGGGTCATCCAACGCTCTAACCACTTCAGAAAAGTGTTATTTCAATTTATAAAGGAGACACATCTTGAATAGAGTGAATGTTGATTTAATGCAACAGAGTAGACAAATGTGAAAATGAAAATGGTAAATGAACACCGTCATGGTTATAAGGTTTTATTCTACTTGATACAAGAGTAACTAGAGATAGTCTACAGTAACAGTATTCATGCGCCGTGATAGGGCATTTAAGCATATCGTTGTTGTCTCCCTTAACATAATAATGTACATGAAATTAGGTAATGTATTAAACATCGCCAAAATTGTCATGATATTATGATTGATAAAAAAGGACGAAATACACCTTTTCGCTGAAGAGATTTTTCTGCCAAGGACGCTTCCAAAACAGCGATCTTTATTGGTCTTTCTTATATTACCCAATCATGTATGTTGATAGAAGTCATGGGATCAATATATGGTCTCCAGATTACTAAATTACTATACAGAAAGCAATCACCATATCCTTCGTATTGATACTGATACGCTGCTTTCTTTGCAGTTTATCACAGAAAAATTCTACCGTATATCCGGTCGCTCGAGAGCGAGCCGGAATGAAAGTTCTTTGAAGAAAATTTTGACATTACCTGATGGAGGTGATGAAAACATCAACAAGTGTGATTCCCATATACATTTTATAATGGCGCTTTAGCTGAAATTATAAAGGAATATCTTTACCATACGAACCAGGATAATTTATACATTTTCTTTATTTAGCATATTACTATACTTAAGACAATTATTGAATGATATTTATTTCGGCCATAAGCTGTTAATGGTGAGCAATTTGGTATCTATTTATTATTTTTACTCTTTAACAAGTTTTCAGATTATCTATTGTCGCTGATTTTTTTGGATAAATTTAATACAGATTTAAACAAAATACAAATGCTCAAGAAATGCTATAACATTGTTCGGTGAATCATTACCTCTGCCTTAATTTCTTTTTCATAATGGCTATAGGTGACAGCAATTTCCAAATTTGCGGTACGTGGAAGCATATAGTCAACGCGAATAACAATGTCTGTGATTTCTGTACCTTCGACTTCTGCGAAGAGATAAAATCATTTATTCAGTATGCAGACATATTACTACGGATAAATATGAAAGCTTCTTGTTTGCATTTCATGGCAAAATATAAATTGCTGAGGAAAATGATAATAATTATTTTTTCGTATTTCGTATTTGACAAAGACAGTTAAAGAGTAATGATCTTACCTTCGTAATATTTAGAAGGATCCGTCAAACCAGGGATTTCTATAAAATAGATAAAGTTGAATTTAAATTTATCATTTCTATTAAAAAAAAAAATGAAATACAAACTATTCGAAAGTTTTTTTTCAAAAATGCAAAAATAGCGGCTATGGGCAATTATTTTAGATTGTTTGATGCGAGCGTTTAACCTATCCTTACACACAACAATCTAATCAAAATAAGAAGATATGCTAGCTAAATAACTTACGTTTACATTGTCCTATCTCTTCATCAAATCCACGGAGACAAAGGCAACTGTAATTACCAACTGTATTCTGACACCCTGAATTTGGCTTTTCATTACATGTATTCAGGTCCGCTTCACATTCATTAATATCCGACTCGCATTGTTCTCCATCCCAGCCAGGTTTACAGGTGCAAGTTCCATTTACTGCGTTGCAGATATTAGTATTTGTGATATTGCACTTACATTTGTCGCAAGATTTTCCGTATTGCCATTGGTCACACTCTGAAACTGGAAAGGTAAATGCGAATGTTTATCTATATTGAAATTTTCTGTATTGCATTTTAACAATTTAATTTAACCTCTTAATATTTGTGTATTTTAACAACTATATTGAGAGATGATTCCAATCGCTGTTGTTACCTGTTACCTACATATTGTTCTGCGTAAAAGCAAACAACGCTGAAAATGTAGCTTAGTCATTAATTGATAATATCGTTCTACATTTACATTAATTTGGAATAATAGCCGGTGATCACATTAAGTATTATGTGCAGTTACTTTCATATATCTGCAAATAAATGCAAATACTATTTGGAGCTAAGTAAGATATGAATTAAATCATCTGACTCCATATTATATATTGGTAATTTATTTTTTGTCATCATAAAAATTAACACTAACAACATAAACAACAAAACTATGCCAGCATCAGCAATCCAAACACTCTTACACACCTGTCTGTGTGTTTGTTGTGGTGAGAATAGACGGGGTAGTTGTTTTAATATCAGTCCAGGAAGAGTTTGACATATCGGTATTACATATCAAGGTCGTTGCTCGTCCCGGTTCACCGTTGCGTACACATCGACCGTCAATATAACAGAATCCCGCCTAAAGAAACAAGGTACTATGTATTCAATAATCAGATTAATAAACTGTAATGCTTCCCCGAAACATAAAAGTTTTTTTTGGTTAAAAATAAACAAATGATTAAGATCTTTAGGTATTATCAGAGTCATGTAAATTAATGTCTATTCTTTTGCACGCATTTCTATGTGTTGATAATATATTCATAAGAATTATTATTATGTTCACCTTTAGGGATAGATGAAAGGAAAACTTAGTATCTGTCAGATTACTGTACGTCTGGCATGTTGAGTCAAAGATGTACAGCAAATGTGCAGCCTCTGAGAAAATTCTTCCATCATTGCTTATTGATACAGAGTAGGCTAAACCGAAAGGGTGATCCTGTGTTGATCGTTTCGGGCGCACCGGATGTAGTGGGCAAACTGCTTCCGATATTGACTCAGTTATCCCATGTGTAGTTATATTTCTCACTTCGGAGAAACTGCCGTCCATATTTATCTATCAATTTGAGAAGAAATTAAGCAAGTGTACGTTGAACATATAAGCAAAACATCATTAGCCGTAATTTTGTTTTGTACAAAAACGTTGTGCATATAACTAATTTATATCTTTCTTTAGAAACAACAAGAACATTAAAAAAAAAACCAACAACAACAAAAAACAAAAACATCAACAACAAAAAATCAATAATATTGATAAAAGACTTACGGGTTTGTTTGCATATACTCAGTCATAGCAAATGAAAATGGTGCTTTTCTTATCGTTAAACACTTTAAATGACTCTTTCCCTCCTTGATATTATTGAAATAAATGACTTTCATGATGTGATCCTATGTTACATGTAATATAGTAGTTAATTTATTTTTTCCAGTTCTTAGAAACTTTAAGAATCAAAATATTTTTGATGCCATTTTTCAGTAATACAAAGGATCAACACTCCAAATTAAACATACATGGTACTCTGTCAGTTTACAGGTAAAATTACGCCCAACGAAAGGTTCTCCAAAAACATAGGCATAGTCGCAAGGATATTTCTCTTCATCGCAGATTCCATCATCCAATAGTCCGACATTACGCGGTGGTATGGTAATGTTTAAGGAACAATCAACAGCTCCATGTCCATAATTGCAAAAACACGTGCCTAAAAAGAAAACGAAATGCTCATCATATAAAAAATCTTTTAACAACGTTGCTCAGACAAAATGTTGAAGTCATATATTCCAGTTTTCTCGTATTCTGTTTAACGATTTCTATTTTTATGTAAAAAAAAATTTAAAAATATTTTCAAGATTGTGTCCATCTACACGATCTAGCAGATCATCAATGTAGCTAACTGGTGTATGAGCACGTAATTTGATACCAACAAACAGAAATGACACACACTACATTTTGTTTTTCCACATTTAATGAGCAAAATATTTAAGATATAGCCATTCAAGTTCTGAAAATCAAAACACTTGTATGTCATATTTGTTATGTGACCATGTTGCTGCGCGAAGCAGCCTTGAAGAGTACATTCTCCTGCCTCTTTTGTTTTTTTATGCAACAGTCGGTTGTTTACAAATTCAGTGAAAACTTTACCGAAACTTTTTGTTTGTGTCAGCAAAGATATTAAGATATTAACAACTGATTGTATGTATGTGTGTATAATTAATGAGGAATAAGCATACAAAGAAAAAGAAATTAGTTTATGTACATGTTTACCATTTATGCATTGGCCATTGTTGGAGCAATTATGTATACATGATACTTTGGCTTCTTGTATAATTTCACTGATAATAGAATCTGCAATATCTCCAATGTTAAGTAAATCAGGAGGTGCACTTGTTGTTAATGTTGCTGCTGACGGATTTGCATTGGGGTCAGTCATAACGTGGGTAGTCGTGCTCATGTACTCGGCTGCCTGCCTCGCAGCTTCTTGTCTGACGGTCGTGTTCTTATAAATTTCAGTAATACAACTGTCTTTCATCGACTGAAGAGAAAGACTCGACCATTCGGAATTATTTGTAAGCTGAAACAGATATGTGGCCTTGAAGTAAAATATAAACAGATTCTTAACAAATTGTATTGTATTTTATAAATCAATCAATTTAAAAATAACAATATATTATAACTTTCGTAATGATTTTGATTAATTCTCGCATATCTATGTTTCTAGTATTTTCAATTTACTAGTAAAGTGTATATGATGACCTTAATTACGCACAATGCTCAAAATTTAATATATCATAGGCTATTTATTCGCAGGTTTTCTAGCGTAATTGCCACAAGGTATTATCTGCAATGTACCACAATGCCTAGTGATAATTGATAAGTTTGATAAAATTGATAAATATTAATTTTTCGGATATGAATAACTGAATACTTTATAAATTATAGAGCTATTGAATAAGGTTTTATAACATTTGTCTACGTCCTCTCCAATTTAACAAGATCTGATCATTTTTAACCAGACTTTTCGAAGAAAAAAATCTGGTTATTAGATAGGCGAATGTAAACCGGGCGTGCGGGAAGGCATCACTTTGGTTTCCGATGCTAGTTTTTGTTACGAAGTAGCTATCTCAACCACATTTGGTCAGCAGTAAGGTTGTATGAAGAGAAAGGTTGGATTTGTTTTCTTGGTAGGTGAGGTCAAGGTCACTGTGGCAAAAAATAGAAATTAAACACATCAATAATTTCCGGGTTAGGAGGTATATATGTCTATTTGGTCAGTAGTTCGGTTGTACTGAGAGGAAGGTTGGGATTGTTTTCTGGGTAGGTGTTGTCAAACACCGTTTCTTGTTCCATTCAAGTTTTTGCATTCCAAACAAGAAATCTTTGAACTAGATTTCGTATATGAAAAATCTGATGTCATGGCATAGTCTTCTATTGGTTGCTTTTCACAAAAAAAAAAAGATAACGTTATGAATATCAGGACAATTACCATTATATCTAGTATACAGTTGTCTAAAGATATATTGGTGTGAGTTGACGGGACTTCCTGACACAGTGCAAAGGTTTTTGTTTGCCGCATGTAAGTTTCACAAAACTTTTGTGCCTCCTGTTTTGTCCAGTCTCTGCTGCTTGCCTGGTGTTAATGAAATGGAAATATTTTTTTACATGAGCAATCTAAAATGTTTACATTTATAAAATAATAAAATTCGTTCATAGAAGAAAAATACACGCTCGTATTTTGATTTAAGATTAAGTACTTCATCATTGAGCGATAAACATTAACATATTAGTGTAATATGAATAAGACTATAATAAGACATGTAGACAGTAACTGTTAAATTAATGAAAGCATTACCGCAAATATCAACCATCTAATAAAATTGAAACTCTGCTAAACAGAAATAATAAAAGTCTACAAAAAAAGTTTAATATACATAATTAGAAAAAAATGTGAAGCGCACCTCTCGTTTATATCTCCGTGCAACGTATAAAGGTGAAATTTTCACCACCGGAATCCTTGGTTTGTAGGTCAAAGATCTCATTGTTCGCCTTGGAGACACATTAGAGCAACTATGGTGACCGGTTGTCGATCCTGGTGTGCATTCCTTTAGATTACTTTTGCAAGACCATTCACTCGATACGTGATCACTCTTTGTTGAGCAAACGCAGTATGGGAAATACCATGGATTAAGAGCTAAATTAAAAACTTGCCTTGAAAACATACTTAATTCAGGATCGACGCGCCATTTATCAATGAAATGTGTCTTGTTTGAAGTAAGTACTATTTCATCATTTTCAATGTATTGGAAATCGTTCGTCGTATCATCATCCAAAGTCCCACAGAGGCCTTGACTCCGAGCCTCCTGGTCATGTAAGGATGGCTGTATACTAATGTCAATGACCTTTCCTCCCTCTGGACCCATCCAAGGTTGGTTATCAATCCGTACCCTTATAGCAGTGCCATAAGGGAGGTATACCTAAATTAATCGGAAAAATATTATTTATTTTAAATTAAAATAAGAAATATCTCTCTTAAAATTGTTTTAGAAAGAACATGTATTAGTTTTTTTTCTGAAAAAGAAGGATTGCCATTGCTTTCAAACAATACTTAAGTAATTAACGCTTACGCTAAATACTTATTTTATTTGATTTCAATATTTTCAATAGATCGGAATTTGTACTAGTAATTAAGATGACTTTATTTTGATTCTGATATAATGCTGTAAGATATGTATTTTGGATTCATTTTGTTTCTTCAATTTTTTATAGTTTAGACAGATTGTTATTTAAAGCTAAAAAGTGTATGCATTTTCAAAAGATAACCTTTTAGTGATACACAATATTTGCCTTTACAAATTATGTGTGTAAGTGTGTATATTTTATATATCTGTATACCTGTAAACGTTTAGTCGATTAGTCGAAAAAGAAAGTTTGCAAAGGGTTTAGACCATGTTCGTAAATCCATAATTTAAAAATACGCATATTTAGTATCAAAAATAATTAATGGTCCATAATAACGGTATTATCGTCGCAATCCTTTGCCTAAAAATTGACAAGCATTGGTCGACTAGTTCCAAAATTGCCTAAATTGCCAGACGTTTTTTTACTGAGCATACTTATTATGCTGACATAAATAATTGATAAATAAAAACTAATTACTGTGTATGTGATATCATTTTCCTTTTTCACTGTCAAAGTATTGTCACCGCAGTGCTTGTATCCAATGTCCCACTCGTTGTTACACACGCTGATGACGTAAACATCTCTGCCTGCTCGCACGGCAACCCCACAATTACACATTGCCGGGTTTTTATCGTTGGTGCAGTAACCTATTTTGTGTTGGACCTTTTCAAAGAATTATTGCATTATTATCAGGTCTGATGAAGCATACTTTCAGATATATATTCATAAGTGTTCTTGTGTACTCTGA
Source organism: Solen grandis (assembly GCA_021229015.1). Lineage (NCBI taxonomy): Eukaryota > Metazoa > Mollusca > Bivalvia > Adapedonta > Solenidae > Solen > Solen grandis. Next base: position 32,691,773 of record CM037778.1, read on the forward strand.
ATCTCAGCTTGAATGTATAACTATAGGTAGAATACGAAAAGTCACTAAAACACTAGAATTATCCGATTTTTATATAAAGCTCCTCTGTATACTATTAGAAAATATATTTAAGAGAATTATAGTACTTATTGTATCTTTTTAATTTCCTATTATTTGTAACAAACGAAAAAAATAAACAACAACAACAACAAAAAACAACAACAACAAAAAAACCCCAAAAAAACAAACAAACAAAACAAACAAACACATTTAAATGGTTTTAAATAATCATGTTCTAGACAGAAAAAAAGGATAAAGGAAGAGAAAACGGGAAATAGATAGTACAAATAAAGATGTATAACGATATCTATCACTTCGAAAAACTTCTTTTATATGCTTATATATTTCTGTATAAAATTATTTCACTTATTTTCATGTCTTCTAATATTGTTAAAAAATTTTTTTTTTATACTAAACTTTATCTTATTTTCCAATCAAAAATTCTTTTAATTTATATTTTAACATACAAGCCATTTTTCATATTATTTCAGCGTACTATTAGCTCTTTAATGCTACTGTTTATCTCTCTAATAAAACATGTTTTTCATTTAATGGAAGAGTTGGTAATACAAGCCATAAAGAGTTGACATGGGACGTTCTTGCGTAATATTCATAACGATCTAGTTTGGACGTTTTATTTGGGAAAGAGGATAAATAATGCTAGTGGAATTGTGTTTTCATTAAGTGGTAGGATGGATAGATTACATGCCTATAAGACTGACACATTAGATAATATAATGATTATAATTTATAGCATATTATTTTAGGTAAATATGTGGAAACAAGTTCTTACATGTAATTTTGCCTGTTATCAATAATTTGATAGATGAATGAGTTAATTGTAATCAAAAATCCATATTAATATTATAGTAATTAAATATATATACAAATATGTTTTTAAGGCGTAAAACTCTGGTGGACAACTGATGTTCATTTATTCAATGGAATTTTACGCCTGTTTAAAAAATATATACTTACAGTGACTGGTGGCAATTTGTAATCATCCCATAAAGGATGGATTAGTGAATTTAAGGTATAAAGGAGCACTTGACTTTCTCCAGACACCCCGTATTGTCCCGTCTCCGATGTTGTTATTGTCATGTTTTGTTTCAGGCCAACATCCTTCCATTTAATATCTACACCGCAGTTTTCAGTTGCAACATTTCCCGCTTTATTAAAAATATAAGCGATATAATTATAAGGAGTCAACCATCAGTCCGATCAATAAATAATAGATTAGTTACAATAAATATGATTGTATACAATGCACAAAAGATGTATTTATATAATGAAAAAATAGATGTTATGATTATACTTTTTATAAACATTCATTGGAAAAGAAAGTAAAGCAACATGCATAATTTTAAATTTAAGAAAATAAAAGAGATGTTTGACTTCATGCAATCATTACCGTCACAGGCGCCGCTAGATGGAGTGAATGACCTAAGCTCCAGGGCACATTCTGTTTGAATCTTACTAATACAGTGAAATGGAACTGTCAATTTAAATTCAATGTTCTTTCTTTCTCCTCTTTTCATGGTAATATACGGTGTAAGAAGCTTTATTCCAGCAAAAAAGGGTTCTGCTTTGGGAGATAAACGTCCTGGTTTACCATACGGAACAGTAAACGCCCTCACAGAGCACGTTATCTGCAGGAGAAAAAAAATCTTAACACATACAAGCGTTCAGTATTCATAAACAGGTTTCAGAATTACAGAACAATCCGCTGCTGAAAGGTTTTATTATCTTAAAAACGTAATTTCAGTTGTAAGGTTCATGCGCTGAAAAAAAAAAGATTTATCGTCCTTACATCGTAAGACATAAAACAACAACAAACAAATAAAAAGTAACAATTAAATAAAAGAAAATATTTAAAAAAAAAACCAAAAAAAAAAAACCACACGCTTAATTTAAAATGAAACTCATTACCCGACTGCTTCCTTCATTATTTCTATGGACTCCCGTCCGCCTAATATGAAATCTGATATAGCTAAAAATCAGTTGAAACAAAATAAGTTTTAGGTCCCTATACTGAAATTTAACTGTAAAATGGTTCGGTTAATGTCACAGTTTGACAAATGCTCACAAACGCAGCGCTTTTTTTCGATTGTTTAATATCCATCATTTCGACATTTCAAGACAAGCGTTAATAGCCGGTCTTGTGCTTCTTGTTTTCGTTAATAAGTGTGCGGCCTACCCAATCACTTTGCTCTTCAAGCCATTTTCCTCGGTTTATGCCTTTGTATAAAGTATAAGGTGTATAACGAAATTTCCTTATATGCAAACATATCGAAACTTTCGTTCTAAGGATAAGACAAAATTTAGATAAGGCGAAATAATTTGCAAACTCCCTATGATTTCGTTATACGCGAGCTTAACTAAATGTATGTTCCATACATCTCGGCAAAATTTGTTTCATTTATTTATATTTATATAAATGAGTAAAAAAAATGTTTATTTTGGAAAATATTTTTATCAGATTCGAAGACTTACATTAAATCCCATCTGAATATTGGCATCTACGAGGTCTTTTTCTACAATGTTCAGTTTTGTAAGTGATTCTGTGTTAGCGTAACCTTTGACGAAAAAATAACGTTTATCTCTTTCTATTTCCCAATAGACTTGATAGTATAAATCCTCATCGGCCAAATCAAATCGACAAATATATATCACGTCGTCTGAGACGATCTTAACATCAACTGTGACCCTGGTAGGTTTGAAATCGGGGGCCTGGACTGAAAAATTGTGAGATAGTAGACATGTATGAAAAACAAACTTGCATATCATGAAATACCATAGCACTGACAAATCAATGACAGAAAAATAATAGGAACACATGTCTCCTACAAAGTATTTACTTATAATGTATGCATGCATGAAGTCTATAAATACATGCGTTAATGTCTATTATAAAAATGATAAGTGTGAAATAATTGTTTCTAAACGTAATAGCTTTTCATGATAACTGAACGAATACAAACTTCCAGCATTAAGACTATAATAAATCACTTGCAAGAAATATACAGTTGTAAAATAAAACATCATAAAAACTGAAAAAATGAAAAAGATATAGATGCTGAACCATTAAGCAAACTTTCTTCTTCAATGTGTTTCCAAATTGGAATGGTTATATATGCTTTAATACTTGTTCATTCAGCATGAGATTTAATAATATTTCTTAACACACACCAAACCAATAACTTAATGTAAACAATTCTAAATATTTAGGTTTCAATTTTGAAAAATAACTATTCTAAAAAAAACACTATTCATGTATTGTTCAAACGTATTCTGTGAATGAAATTTGTATTGTAAAATATGGAGTTTCATTCCAAATTCAATAGATGAGTGTGAAAATGTGTGACATGCCATTTTGAATTGTGATTTTACACATTTTGAATCAACAATTCATATAAATGACTTAGTATTTAAAAACGTAAACTGTGCCTAGGAAAATAAATATTTTAGATTCACTGCTTTAAAATCATACAATTGTCCATTTCAATAGAAAAATAAAACTTTTAAAGAAATTTAAAGTTTATCTTTGTTTGAGTTTGAATCGCAAATATACTCATAGTATAAAAAGGAAACATATGGGTAAAAAAATACATACCTGCTCTGCCAGAACCTGAAAAAAGCAGTATTAAACATTTCCGTAATAGCTTAAAAATAAAAACATAAAACTAGTGTTTGAGAAAATAATCGAGGTATGATGCGTAATTATTATTAACATATAATCATGTAAATTTAAGTTTGTAGGTTTAGTTTAAGCTGGTTTGGCCATGTACCATTAATGTCAATAAAACGTACTCATCAGTAAAAGACATCTGTGACGACATTTGTGATTTATCTTTAATATTTCCAAATTATTTTAATACCAAGCACATTTCGATTCCACATTACTAAAGAGTTATGGGTGCTGTTAACCTCTACAATATAAGATCAATGTATATACGTAGCTACATAAAGACAAAGTATTACTTAAACTTATAATGTTTCAAATGAAAAATAAAATCATACCTATGCAATACTGGCTATTTTCGTTTACTGTTTTACCCAGGCTATACACATAAAATTCATTATTGCAGTTCTTGATTTGAATGTTGTATCTAACTTCACACATGTTAATTTCGCTCTGTTGACAAACGGTTCTGTTGACAATAGAATCATTTGGCCTTGGTAAGGATCCTAAAATATACAGGTCCGTTATTTCAATTCAAACAGAAATAATGATGTGAAAAAAGTTACTTTGAATATATCCTATATTAGATGTATTTTTGAAACGCGTTCAACAACACAATGCATCAAATTGAAAACGACAATATTTTGAGTCTTTACCGTTTAGATATATAGGAAAATGTGTCCCACAAGCAAAAAGACCAGGAGGTTGTGTAGGCATCGCTTCACCTTTATACCATCGCAGAGGTAATCGAGAGTCATTATAATGCGTAGATAAATTCTTCGTAATAAAATTTGCATATCTAAAATGAATATTCGGAACCTCTTTGTGGTTGATTTCATCGCATGGATCCATTTCCTTTTGAAATGCTGGAAAATGTTAAAAACATAACAAACGTGGTGTCTGAATATACCAAACATCAAACATTGGCATAATATATTATTTTGCTAATGTCTTCCATGATTATGATAATAAAAAGCAAATAAAATATATAAATATTATTTTATCAGAAAGTGTTGTTGCAGTCCTGCATCATCTGTCGAAAGAGATTAGTTTAAACGACGTATAATAAATATAAATAATGGTTTAACTACATTTTCAATTTAACAACTTTACCAAGCTAATGAAATACTTGTTTACAAATAAATTAAGGTAATTATGCAATTATGTAAATATTATACGATTTTAATAACTTAAACCAGAAGGTATAACTATGAAAGAGTGTCAATTACAACAACTAAGGACAATATCCTCGGAATGTTTGCAGTTGTGTGTATCCCATTCTCTTGCTCGACACTCAGATATGTCGATCTCATTCCCAAGGCATTCCAAGTCATCAACGAAAATGTGTTCCTGAACATTTGATTCATACTGTTCTATCATGTCGACTGACTGTCGCAGAAAATTTCTGTTGAAATAAGCATATCCTTTCAATGTCTGCACATAATGAAAATATAAAATTTGAATTACACGCATTATTAGCGCATATATTTTACAGAGGCGCATTGACTGTTCATAGGAAAATGAGAATTATTTGAAGACTGGTCATTTAGCAATCTTATATAATACAAAATGGAATAGGAATCGTGAATTAGATTTAAATCAAATATTCAAAATTTATTAATATATGTTTCACCAAACAAATATCTCCTATATGTCTAAAATAGTTTTGTGCATGTTTGTGAATGTAAACAAAACAAATGGATCTTGGAACTGAACATGTTCATAATGATTTGAATTAAATTTAAAACTTAACGAGTTATTATACAGAAAATGGCATTTATTTACCCGGAAGTAAAATTCATCATTCGGCAGAGTACTAAAGCGTCATCTGTATCAAAATGATCGTTACATACTGTTCCCCATCTTTCCAGGTATCGAATTTCCACTCTTCCCTCCACATTTAGGTTCTGGTCTACTTCCTTTACACCATATTTATTTACTAACCGAATGTCTGTCTTTGCACCTATAAGATGAACAAATAAGTGTGCATAATTTAAGTGTACGTAACGATGTGTCGAATTAACATTGGGAATCAAGTTTATTTCCGATGATTTTTTATTTATTTTTATTTTACATGACAAGAAAAAATACTTTGCCTATGAATCTAGGCAAACTGATTATTATGTAATTAAAATGAAAGTACTTAATAAAATTAAAACACTTCCATAAAACCAAACTATTCCCAAAGTTAAACAAACAAATGTTTGGATACATTAATCCTTTAGGGTCACTTTGTAGCGATACATACGACAGTTTACTCCAGCTCCAATATTGCGGTTACATGTTACGTTGGTATCCCATTTGGAGGACTGGCATTCAAACAAATCACCCTCAGTTCCGTTGCAATGGAGGTCTTTTATGATCGATTCTCCTCTTCCTGGGCCATAGAAGCCACCGGAGTGGATTGTTATTTGCCTAAATTTAACATTTGTCAAGCTTGTTAATTATGAACAATTTATAGAAAATCCCCATAATGTTTGGAATAACCGTGGTAGGAAGTAGGTAAAATGGACCCTGAATAGGGAAACATGACGTTCAGGAAAATATTTGTATTAATCTTTGGATTTGACGGAATTAAGTATACAATACGGTTTATATGCTTCTATATTAGAGCTCCAATATAATGATGATATTTAATTTACATGTATAATGATTTAAAGGAATAGTAGTTTTCTTCTATGCAATTGATAAAAAATAAAACAAACAGCTGTATAACTACTAAGTTGCAGATGAAATGATTGAAAATATTACCCCATAATAAATTTTGCAGGGAAGGTAATAATAATCATGTCAAAACTTATTTACCGAGATCAAAACTAAAACCGGTTTAATTATACCTACTGATTATTTAAACTGTAACCTAAAATGCTGCAAATTGTTTGAGCATCCTTCATGTCGAATTCATCGTCACAAACGGAGCCCCATTTTCCATTGAGAAACACCTCTACACGACCCGAATATTTTGTCCAACCATCAGTTAAGCGAATGGGTGTATCTACAATTAAGTATATTAATTAAGATGTTTTCTTTCTCCAGTTTGGCGTTATTTTGGTAAGAGAATAAGTTAGTTGTTTTAAACTTAAGGTTGTACAACTCTGATTGGTACTTTTCCAGGACTAAATAAACTATATATAATCTGAATCTGCAATTATTCAAACATTAAATTTGAAGAAAACTCACTTAAGAGGTCATTGACATTTGCATTACCTTACTACAATTTCGACCTATATGATAAAAATGAGAACTCCAAAGAAAAAACAAAAATGGATTTGAAAACTTAAGTTATGAAGAATCATGTCATGCGAAAATAAATGGCGAGTACTTTTTCATACTGTAAGACTTTTTAGAAAACATATTTATAAACATAGTTTGATATTTGATTTAAACATATTTTTAAACAAAAATATGTTCATGGTTACATTGGTAACCAGTTTGTAAAAAAATATTGACACGATATTCCACTCTAGTATATTTTATCTATACTTTGGGCAATATTCGTTGTTTAAGAAAAATGTTCTATGATCTCTAACCAACATCACACTATTTACAGTTCAGATTTGAAATAACTCACTATCAAATTTCAATTTTGACTAAAACTAGCAAAAAGTAATATGTTGCCACTTATTATTGCAAATCATGTTATACTGGATTTAAGTATTATCATACTAACTAGAATAGATATTCACAATAAAAACAGAGCCAGGCAGTATTTTCTGCAGTTTTTCGATTTCTATCATTTCTAAACGACGAGAGCCAAATGTTGACATATTAAACCTGCAGTCGTATTTACCGATATTTCTTCTTATTTTTTTTTTATCTATTTGTCAATCATTTACGGATAAAATGTTTTGTATTATCTTCTACGTGAATATTTAATAAAAAAAAGGTATGAAAGAATACACTCCTGTTGGGACCGAAGGCCTAGAATTAATGCGATTTCGGTGTTTTCCGTACAACAGATCGTTTCACAAACAGAGCAGATGAGTTAAGAAATCTTAAATATTTTTAAGTACGACTGCAGTCATTGAAAACTGAGAGCTAATGCTAACATGACAAAAATAATGATTTTAGAAGGGGATACTTTACTGAGAAATCTTTATGATGACATCTATATTGATAGTGTTTATCTTAAGTTGAATTTACTACTGGTTGCTCGTTCGCGGATGCACATGACATACTACCTGGACAGGGAATGAAAACTATTTTTAAATTTGACAAATATCTTCATAAATGTATGTTTTAGTTAGACATAGGTAAGCTTTATCTGAAGGACTAGTCACATCTATTATAAGTTACGCACGTGCAAGTATTGAGTAATTTCATCTATAACAAAGTATGAAATTTATGAACTTCAAACGATCTACGCAAAATGATTTTTATGTGGTAAACTTGGAAGTGTGTATCTTGTATTACTGTATTACTGATATTAATTATAAAATTATACACGCAATAGGGTTAAGGTTTTTAGTGTAAATAAAATTAGACGTCTTAATATGATTTATAATACTGTTAACTGGGCATTTTAATTAAATACTTAATATGTTCACTAGATATGTATGGCGTCTGGTTGTCTCGGAGTTAAAGAAAATATTTATTAAGTTTAAGGAGATGATAAAGACAGAGATTGGATGATCAATCTATACAAACTTGGTAAAGTTGATTACGAAGCTTGTGATTTTTTTTTATCATAGTATTTTTTGGTTTTATATCTTACCTTAATGTATCAAATTCAAATTCATCAAATGTCTGTAAATCCTTAACAATTTTAAAAGTATCATCCCATGGGCTGATGATAGAAGCTTGCAGATGAAATAAACCTTTTGTTTTACTAATTTTAATAGCCTTTTTCAAAGTATTGGTTTTATAAGTTGTCACATTTTATATTAGAATTCCCAATTATTCTGATTGAAAAAAACAACAACAACAAACACACACACACACACTTAAATATAAATATTAGATTAGACAAAACATGTTTTTGTTGATATTGCTGTTAAATAATGTAGATGCATGTATGGTTATAAAACTTAGTCTATTTGTACATCATGCTTTTGAAAACAATGTATGACAATATATAATAATATTTAATTCACTGATTTGCTTTATATAATGTTTATTGATAATCTTAAATAAAATTAACACCTTTACCCCCGCTCTTGTGTAGTAACAGTTTACAGACTGTATTCAGATATATATCATTCGACATGCAGAAAAAACGTTATGAAGTATTTTACGCATTGCGCCCCACCCCTTCGACGAAAAGGCCGTATATTGCTTTTCAAAAGTCGGTCGGTCCGTCCCTCGGTCGACGGAGTGAACTGGATTGACTTAAGAGGCTGTTAAGGTCATAAATTCATTTGTTATACTCTAAAAAATCTTAAGGTAAAGAAAGTATTTTCCATTTGATAATTTAAGATCTAACTGGCTCTCAGGCTTTATTCACTAGTTCCTTATGACAAATAGAAATTCTTCCTCTGGTGATTGTTAAAAACCCAATACAAAAAAGCTTATTCCGATGACAATATCATATCTAAATGAACCGTAGGACCTAATCTTGCTATGTGTGTTGCTTTTGTCTAAAGGAAGACTTCTATAGATTTGAGACTTATATCCCCGTAGTTTGGACCAGTACTATGCGGTGGGTAAGTCATGAAATCTTATGAATTCATATATTTAACCCCACATACAGCATATGTATTCAAGTTCAATTTTTTTCTGATCGATATATTAAAGTCTAACTGACTATAAACAATAAAAACATTAACAATTTACTCATTCAAATATTTATTTCCCCAAGTCCTTTATCAAAATAAACGAATTTCTAAATCATTAATGAACATTGCAAATAAAAAAGACGATAAAGACACTCTGCCGAACACCTAGCATACTACATCAATATTCACTGCCTATTTCTTCAAAATATTTTATATTTAACATATAATTGAATTAAATGCTTACTACACTGAATGCCAACATCTTTGCTGTGATCGCAGTAGCTATACGAATTGAGCCATTTGTAATCTGCGTTGCATTCTGATATGTCAGGTTCATCACCACTGCATTGAAGGTCAGATATAACGATATCCCCTGAACCTTTCCCGTAAAATGCACCCGGTCTGACATACACACTCCTGAAATAATCGACGACGATAAATAGTTATCTCTAACGATCAATTGAGCGTTAACTTCGGTGAGTGGATAATTTAGGCTAGAACCCCGGCAGTGACACATAAGACACTTACAGCAGTATTGTGTATCTTCATGCCTGGCGTTCAGCAAATAATCGAATCCTGGTATTGTCTACAGAGTATTTGCTTTACAGGATTGGTATTGAAATATTTTCGACAGTACAAATAGAATGCAATGCTGCTTGATATATATAACGCTAACTGAATATACATAGTAATATTTGGGAGTGGGAGGTCGTGGGATCGATTCGATCGCGAAACACCAAAGCCGTAAAAAATGGTAATGTTATAGCTCCCTTGCATTGCGCTCAGCATATAATGGTAATTGCAGGACTGGTTGGCTCGGTGTCAGGATAATGTGACCGGGTGTGGTATCATGCCACGTAGTGCCATGTAGTGTGGCATCACTATATCTGTCTCAAGTAGACATTGTCTCAAAATGACATAAATACTGTCGGTGGGACGTTAAACACAACAAACAAACAAATATAGTCATATTTTCTAGTAAATTCTATTTCAGTTCGACGAGAAGGACCCCATAAAGGATTTCTCCTCCTTTCTTATGAATTTAATACATGAAACATGAAGACGTACCCATCATTGTATCCCAGCATACGACACATGACTCTTGCTTCCTTCTCGTCAAAATCACGATCACAAATTGTGCCCCACTTCCCTTTATATTCTATCTCTACTCTGCCAGAATATTTGTTTGGACCGTTAACAATGCGGATTGGAGTATGTGGTCCTGAAACGAAATTGCTATTTGATGCAATAACATTACATGGAAAGGTTCTTTAAAGGATAGAAAACATTTGAAATTAATGTATGTAACGAAAAAATATATAATGTAAGGATGATTAGTCATCTTTTTTTCAAGGTAAGATACCTCGATATGGACTATGCAATCAATCCCCTGCCCAAAATTATGGTGCACAATAACGTACATTGCCTATAAGGAAATCTTAACAATTGGTCGGACTATTATATGGTTTTTTAGTTTAATTTGAAAGTCATTAAAATTGTATATCGTGATACATTAAAAGGCGGCAAACAAACTAAAGGACAGTGTCATCACGCACAATCTGTAATTTAACAATATCATAATATGACTTACGACAATTGACAGCAGCTATATAACAACGTGTGGTTTCCTTCCAGGGAAATGATTTACACTCATCTGTATAATTTTCAGACCCGTTGCATTGCAGATCAGAAATGCAACTCAAGCGGAATTGTATTTTTGTATATTGTTGCGTTTCTAGAATAAAGCAAAACATTGGTATCTCAAAATTTATTCATTTAGAATAAACTAATTCAAAACTCTAAATCGTAGCATAAAAACAACACCATTCGTAAGTAATATCCCATTGGACAACAAGTTATAATTAAATATTAAGTTTTAGATTTTTATTTGACAAGGGTGTCTATATTTCGCTTTTTAATTAATTAATAATGAATAGGCTTGACGTTGATAAACTGGTTAACTGTTTGGATATTTGGAGAATTTTCTAATAAAGGAATGCACGTATGGATGATTTTTGGATTATGTAGTATATATCAATTGTGTTACTTTTCAGACTGAAATCCAATTTCTCTGCAAACAGTTTCTGCATCGTTCAGGTCAAATTGTTGTAGAGATACACCCAGCCATTTTCCGAGGTATTGTATTTCAAGTTGACCTTTGTAATCGTTTACATCATTTGTTAGTCGAACACGTACGTCTGAAAAAAAAAACAACACTCAAAATTCATTTTGTGGATAAGAGTTAAAATAGCATTGTTTCTTTGTCTTATCTCGAACTTTTGATGAATTGAAAAGGGACTATCGACCATATTGTCGAAATTACAAAAGTGAATCATTTAAACTATAATCATGTTCTAACTGTTCTGACAACTGATGACCAATATGTGGTGTTCTGTAATATTATAAGCATAATTATCATATTGATCCGTTTTTCTTTTGTAATAATGAATCAGGACCTCTTATCAAGTCAAAATCTACTCACCACTGCAAATAACATGCGCATCTTCACTATGACTACAGTCGTGTTTTAGCCACTAGGTGACTGACACTCCGATATATCAACTTCATCTCCCCGGCAACCTAAATCATCTATCACAATTTGTCCTGTTCCGGCAACATGAAATTTATCTGCTTTTCTGGAATATTGATAATAATTTTTAATAATACATGAAACGTTATTAAAGGAAATAATATTATTAATGATGCTCGAAAGACCTGTCTTGCGACACAACATACCCTATTTTGTATCCAAGCATGTTGCACAGAACACTTGCATCTAAATCATCAAATAAGTCATCGCACACAGTCCCCCATTCCTCATGGTAATATAACTCTACACGCCCTGAACTGTTGTTGCCATCGGCCAATCTTATTGGCGTAGAACCTTAAATTAACAAGAGTAAATTTATTTAGCAATGAAATGAAATACTATTTTGAATACATTTATTTACAAAAACAGAATAAGGTAAAATGTCTCATAGATATGTACATATGTGTGAAGGAATTTCCAAAGATATACCAAGAACATAACACATACTTAGAGTGAAATAGAACGAGTAGCATTTTCTAAAATTTCTATATTTAATGTCTGCAAGTCAAATATTTCGAATTCTAGATAGCAGGTTAATATATATGACATAAACATCTACATCACTTCACTTTGTTGAAGCATTTTGTTTTATTTTTTCAAAATAAATGAAAGAAATGGCATGGTACAGGCAGTGCATGGGAAATTAGTCTATCAAAGTCGAATTTAGTAAATATAACTTGACCAAACCTCACATGCACATGTAAAGCGTAAAAGTGAAAATTCATTTACTACTTAAAATGTTCAGACACAGGGACAGAATGATAGTTTATGCATACATGTATTAGTTTTCAACTTCATTGGTTAGTTAGGAATGACTCAAGGCGCAATATTAGTTGCACAATCAAGGAATGAATAAGCGTGAATGGTCATAGAAGCATATACCATCAGGGAAATATACAAATTATTTTCAAAAACTCTGTAAATTCTTTGACAGTTTAAACAACAGTAACCCGCAGGAAATTGATATTCTTCCATATTACAACTTTTTATTTCGGTACGAAATTAGTTTAAATCATCTATGCTTATTAAGTTGTGTATATAATATTGTGTTGTTAATTGTAAAACTTAAGGTGAAATATGACATTTTTGGTGTGACGTTACATTTACATTTCAATTATGCATGTCATCCATCCGGTTATCATTAATCAGTTTCGTAACATACTACACATGTAGCGTAACACTTCTTACCGCCCTAATGCCATTTAACGCCGGTAAAATTAAACAATTATTGTTGATATATATCAACTTTTTTTATTAGTGCTTCTAATGAATTCTACAAATTCTAAGTGTTCTCGTGAATGGACTTTAATTAGACTTAAATACTTTTTTGGGTGCATTTATATGCACTTCTTCTTGTACCTGAGGCCCGTCAGACTTGGAAAATGCGAACATATAAGGATAAGACACGACTTAATTTTCCGTGCGTGTATGCTTTTCAGAATTCAATCCTGACATATTCGAGAACGTTCGCATTTCCGAAATCTGACGAGCCATCGTCGGAAATGCTCGCCATTTACAAAATGTTAACAAATGCAGTATTTTAAAATCCATCCAAATTGATAATAAATTATGCATTTTAAGTGATGCAAAGTCAGCGGAGATAGAAAATATCATTAACTACCATTTAGGTAGCTTTACAATCTAGTTTAATTTCTCAGCCTTTATGGTATTAAATTTAATACAATCTCTGAGAAAAAATAGGCCTTTAAAAAACACCTTAATAAACTTTCAGCTTTCGTTTTATTATTGTATGTATAACAAGTATATAAATTGCTATTTTGTCTTATATCGTATTTAATTAATTTAACTTAATGACAGAATGACAGCAAAGGAAATATCACGGAGCATATAAATATTCGTTTTAAAATTGTCATTCGTTTCAAAAATATGTTTCAAGAAGTTTTTGCCACAATTTATTGTTTGAAAGTTACATGATTGGTGGAGAAATAAATCCTGGGTTAGATTTGATTAAAATACCAACTTAACAGAACACATCCGAGACAGATTATGACGTCAAGAAACTTCTTGGTATTGTTAAATTAACAAATAAGACAGGCCACTAATATTTCTCCGTAAATAGTTATTTCTAATTCTACAACGTAGATAAAATGAAATGAATTACTGCAAGGTGTCCATTTAATTTGAACGCAACTGCAAAACACTCATTGAGAATTTTCCAAAAATTCGAAAAGATAAAACATCGGTTAGCCTTTTAGAGCCGACTTATACCACAAAGGGTGCCGCTCTCCATGTATTGCAAAATGGTTGATAAATGCGACACATTATGTTCGTGATACATGTCTTTGCTAAAACGCACCGTCTAACAAAAAACATTTTTTTGTCTATTTCTTGAGGGAGGAAAACGTTTGTGTTCTCGTGATATTAAGTATGTTTCTTATGACAATTATTCATTTATGGTTGTGTATGTTTAAAGGGGCTAAAAGACATTTTTGATTTAAAGTTTACATAAGGCTGAAAGAATAAGGTGCCTTTAATAGGCTCTGTTTACTAGTTTCCCCATTGTATCTATCTCAGTGAAAATGGCAATTAAATACCTCTACAATTAACTGCTGCTGAGTTTCCACAAACACTTGGACTTCCCCATACAGATGACGGGCAGCTTTGAAGGTCTGTTTCATTTCCAAAGCATCGTAGATCTTCTATGGTGTTAGAACATCTGTACCAGTTTTTCCGATTGGACACGATCGCCGACTCGCTGGATACGATCAATATGACAAGACATAAAAAATGGCTTTTGAGAAGTATCATGTTGTTTTACTTAATAACGCAAATTAATAAAAAGATCGCTTAGCTTCAAATACAGTTTACGAAGGTGTTTCTATAGTTTTTCTTAATACAATGTACAAAGTTATATATACTATACACGTAAAACTTAGATAATGCTTTTAGGTGTTCTGATATTTCAAATCCTCATTATGATAACAGCAACAAAAATCAAACAACGAAAACAACATTACAACCAGTAAGTTATACGTACATGTCGTAATTCAATATTCGACAAATCACCTGAACATCTTCAAGACTGAAACTATCTAAACCTATAGTATTACTATGAGACTTTGCAAATCCAAAATGCACAAGGCCATTATATTCATTCGAACCATCATAGAGTTGGATAAGTGTACCTGAAACACAAAAAGATATCAATTAACAAACACGCATACTGAATAAAGAAAACACAAAGATGGATTCTTTAATGTCGTGCTAATTAAGACATCACGTTTTACACCTTGAACTAACTACTAATAAGGATAAATACTTTTTGCCTAGGACCACAACAAACTTACGGTGATAGCATCTACATTATACGAGGGTCTGTAACTAATGGTTTCCTTTGAAAACGTGGATTCGCGTCTTGATTAATCATGCTTTCGCAACACACATAGAAGTTCGATTCAATCCGACTTAAATTGATTGATTAATTTTTTGTCTCATTATACACACTTGTGTACAGTTTTATATTCCAATGCCATAAATGAACGTGAAGATAGAAATCAGGATTTACATTAAAAGCCTGGGTTTCTTTTGCATATACATGTATCTCAAAAATATATCTTCGGAATTGTGGCGAAGGGGTTTTCGCTTTTTTGAAAATAGAATAAAGGGGTCAATGTAATCAAAAGACAGTAACCCTCTTGTCAGCCCTGTTGTTGCAGCAACAACCATAAATGTCGTTGGGTGATGCGTAGAATATCATTTTCCAAATAGCTTTCAGAAGGGACTGTCAGACGGACCATTGGCAAAAATTAAGCTGTGTTCTAAATGAGTCTCCCCATTTACTGATACCTTTTTTAACTCCAAGCAGTTAGAATGCTTCGCAAAACAACAACAACAACAACAACAAATT
>CM037778.1:32707765-32751662 GCA_021229015.1 Solen grandis
AAGTTATTTTTTCTTTGTCACTTCACACCCTTTCCCCATGTGTAAAGAATGATATCCATGCCTTCAATGTTTTAAAAATTTTCTAGAAAAAAAAAACAAAACAAATAATTTCACCATAAAAGTAAGTAATAGAGATGAACAAGGTAGAGTTATTGTTCTTGGTAAGTTAAGTTTGACAATTGTATAAAGAAATTAACTCAATCCCTAAAGTACTTTAATGAGCTGTACAGACAGATGCGACTAAAGACACTACAGTCATTTGAGACTCTAACAAGAAAATTTTAAAAAAACCAAAATTTGTTTAAATTTGACGGCTTAAAATAAACATACTGTCCCCCTTTCATTTCTACTTTTTTGGCCCTTATAACCGAATCTGTCTATACGAGGGACCCTCATATTAGAAAAATCGACCTCTCTATAAATAATTAAAAATAATGGAATTATAAAAACTAGAATTAAAAAATTCTAAATATATAATCCAAGAATATAAAAAAAATATTCCCCCCCCAAAAAAAAACAACAACAACAACAACAACAACTAGATTTGCATACTGCAAATGCAACGGTTTTCGTGATGATCAACAGTTTCAAACCTGATCAGCCAAGTTAAAATACCAGAGAAACAAGAAAATGCAAAATGCTTTATATATCTTCGTGTTTTTCTTCATTGTGAATTCAGCTGTGACCAAGACTTAAAGGCATCTCGAAAGGAATGTGATGTCCACTGAGCCAGGCCCCATCTGCTGTGATCAGACCTGTTAATTGCTGGTCATCACTGCGGGGAGTCTTTAGCCATTATAGTAGCTATATGTTACGGTAAAACCTCTGTTGGGTTGATGCATAACTAAATTACCTGCTACAATGGCAGTGAGATAGTAGGCTAGTTTTACACATACATTAATGCCCCTGTTACATCCCAACATAAAGAGCAAAGCTAGCAGAGCCTGCATCTAATTATAGAACAAAAGGTAACCAGTGATGCTCATTCAAATTTTCTCTGTTTTTATTCTGGGTCATGTATTAAATTCTCTATAAAATCATCAATTCTTGACAGATTTTCAAAATTCTTTTTTTGTTGACGAGGTAAGACATTTTTTTTCCAATGATACAAATATATCACACATTTAAAACTTTAAAGGCTTTAAATTCAATTCAAAGTATGACCAAACTTCAACTGCCACCAAACAACCAATAAATCCCGATCTGAAAAAACTAAAATTCTTCAAAAAGTACTCTTTAGAGGCTATTGATTTTACCCATATTCTTTCGAAAAAAATTTTTTAGATTTTGAGATATTTAAGGTCAAAAAAAAAAACCAATAATCGCAATATGACCGTGACCTTTGCATTTTTTGAAATTTTGAAACTGTGAAGACCCTTGAAAAAAAAAACAATACAATCTGTGAAAATTTCATAAGATTTAAAAAATAATGGCAGAATCATCAAAAACTAAAAAAATGCCTTTTCTCGAAAATTTGTTTCCTCCATATTTTAGTGCACTTTGACCGCTTTTTTGAAAGCCTTTTTATGCATTTTCTGAAATCGCCCCCCCATATATATGTGCGCAAGGATCTTCGGAATCAATTTCAAAAAACAGAATGAGCGTATCTAATCTCAACAAAAATTGGCATATTTTTCGTGGACACACACTAATTTGCCAGATTTTTTTCAAAGATTCAAACATTCAACCTCTACTAGCTCAAAAGTTTCAAAGATATGGAAATTGCATCATATTTTATGGGGCAGTTGACAAAAAAACAGAATGCAAAAAAACTGATACAAATAAAATGTCAAATGACAGAGTTAT
This sequence comes from Solen grandis, assembly GCA_021229015.1. Taxonomy (NCBI): domain Eukaryota; kingdom Metazoa; phylum Mollusca; class Bivalvia; order Adapedonta; family Solenidae; genus Solen; species Solen grandis. Next base: position 32,709,572 of record CM037778.1, read on the forward strand.
CAGCAATTATTATGTTTTGATGCTAAACGCCACCTAGCGGCAAAACTTAGTACTAAAATGAAAACAAGCTTAATGGTGCACAACTTCAGATACATGTGAGTAGCATGGAAATTTTCCCTATTTGTAGCTTTTCTAATCATGCCGTAACAGAGGTCACAAAAAAAAAGTGCAAAGAATAATAATATGGAAACAAATTCGAAAAAAAGAGAGAAACAGAAACACAAGAAAACAGAAGGTTTTCGCGGCTGCGTTTGCAGTCCACGAAAACCTAAACACACCCCACACACACACACACACACACACCAACACACACGCGGTCTCACTAGACTAGAACTCACGACCCCCTGCAAAAACAAAATACTGAACAAGCCCTTACCATTGAGCCGCAAATTTGTGGTGCAAATAAGGTTATTTATAGGTAGTTTAATGAATGAATCTGCGGATGAATACTGAATTATAAACTTGCTACAGTTTTATTTGCACAGAAATTGTGGGTTATACCCAATGCTTCAAGATTTCCCGCATATATTTAACTATCAAAACTGCAATGTTGATTCTACAACCACTGGTAATATTTTTCAACGCGAATGTATGGATAACTGGCGGTAATGTGATTGTAAGTAGGGAAAACCACATCTGATTTCGCTTCTAAAAAAAATTTTAAATACGCTTTAAGGTAAAGTCCCTGTAAAAGTTTTGCTACATTTCGGACCTCGTGGCCTTTCATGGACATAACCATGGTTTCCTAATATTTCATTAGGGTACATTAGTTATCTTGGTAGAGGTTAAGTGGTCCAAGACGTATCGGAACCATTAAAGGTCTTTAAGTATCGGTTTTATTTCTGTTTCATATTCGTTGAATAGTATCTACATTTCCGCATTATTAAAAATGTTTCGTACACTATTCACTCTCGAAAACTCTGTTACAAACAAATACACAAATAATCAGTATTTTGTAGGAAATGAAAAGGATACAGAGGCTGTTCTGGTCAGGTAATTGACTAACTATATTGTTTCCGTAAAATTCCACCCGGTTGCACATAAAGACATGAGAGAAATCTGATACGCTCTGAACTGTAGTATATAGTGACGAACATAATTTATTTGAATTTTGGTAGAGTTTACCCAAGTTTCCGTTTCCGGTTTCTCTTAATTTTGCATCTTGGTGAAATATTGCAAATTCAGCTTTAATTTATAGGTTTAAACGTTTTTGTATATATATTTCATTATAAAAATTTTATTAGATATAAGGACACAAGTATCCAAGCTTTTCAATAATCTTACACCCTTTCGCGCATATTACTTTCTGGGGATGGTTTTCACCCGGAAGAGTTCGTCATTAGTAGGTCACGTGGTAGGGCCCGTAGTATATACACAGACGGGCTCGACTTTAGTTAGCCTGATTTTTGGGGTTTGGGTGGGGTGCAGTTCGACTGTATGGGTCTTGGTGATAGCAAGATACTTTAGATATGTAGCCTGATAAGTTGTTTCTCGGGGAGGATTTGGCTCGATGTTGCCCCTCGAGGGTCGGCTTGTTCAGCACACGAATTTTGCTTCGGGGTATTGTGTTCAAGCATTGCTTGCGAGAGGTTATAGTTCGGATCATGTTTGGACAGATTAGGTGTGTAGCTGGATAAGTTGCAGCTCTTTGGCTCAAAGTTTCAGGCGACACCTTGTCTGTCCATATTGCGTAGGGCTTGGGCTTATATCTTATTGAATTTTGTTTGGAAACCGTTGGTTCAACCCTGGACAGCATTCCTGGTCACGCCAATATATTATTGCTTCAAAAACCGTGTCTGAAGCAGGATCTAATTTTTTTACATATTGTTATGATGTTTCAAACTTTGCTTAAGGAGAGATTGGGATATGTTTTGGCACATGTTTAAAAAACTGCCTATATAGTTTCAAAAAATCGTGCTTGGGGATATTTTGGGGGTATTTCGCTCGGGATGGTATATGTCTTGTTTCACATAGGGTTGGGATTTTGGACATTTTAGATGATTATTTATTAATTTTGTAGATTTTGAAACATGTTAAATCGTTGGTTTAACAATTCGTTTCTTACATATTCCACATTGTTTAGTTTGATTCATAGCCTGGGAAACCCCTAGGAATTTATTTTTATTTCAAAAATGCCCAAGACATGCATTAGAGACTGTTTGCACGGTTTCGGTATTGACATTTTCCTTGTCACTCAGGCTTACACGTTACATATAATATCTCATATTTTGTGGGGGTTTACAACCTTCGAATAGTCTTCATTTGGAACGGGAATAACGAGCCTTGTTTGTACTCAAGCCCTCAATTTAAACCTTTTTTCTGTTTCAAATCTAAAAAATGAGAATTTTGTTTAAAATTAACATGTGTAGGTGTAACGACACTCAAGATTTAAAAACACTCTTCAATTACCGTTTTAGGCATATTGTGTTATCTTGTGAATATGATTTTAGGATATAGTCATATGATCTTTCCCCAAAGAGAAATTGCTCAATTCCAAAACTTATATGCATTAAGTAAAAAATAATATAAAAGATCATTTCAAAAAGCGGATACATAGGAGACAAAGGAAATAAAATACTTAGATTCTAAATATATAAATCACCTTATTTTTTATACTTTCATTTACAATGCAAATCACCTTAGATATATTTTTACAAGTATTTCAGAATGACACAGGGCATAAATAAATATGACAAAGACTCAATGTAACTTCTTTATTAGTATCGAATTTTATATATGTTGTTTGTAAACCTTTCAATTTAAATATACTAGTTTTTACTTTGTGCTATAAACGATTTGTCACTCAGACATACATTAATTATTCAGATGGACCATCTAAAATGTATAAGTTTCTAATTTGTATATAAAACATTTTAAATTGTCATAGTCAAAATTTGAAATTAACCAACTGTTCCACGAGGGTTTATATAAACCATCCCGTGCTACGTATATATGGGAATAATTCAGGAACATACATATTCACGTTTCTAAGAATATCGCATTCACTCTTAACAGAATTCCAGTTTATTTGTGAAAAAAGTACAAAACTTTCATCATTCAGTTCAACTTGTAGTAATTACAGTATCATCTTTTATCTGAAACCTTTGCAAATTATTAATCCCCCGCCGCGAAGAGGGAGGGGGGGTTATAGGAATGGCCTTCGTCTGTCTTGTCTGTCCGTCCGTAACGTTTTCGTGTCCGCTCCATATCTCCTATACCGCTTGAAGGATTTTCGTGAAACTTGCCTCAAATGTAAACCTAGTTGAGACGATGTGCAGAACACAGGTGGTAGCCAAGTAGGCTCAAGGTCAAGATCACACTAGCAGGTTAAGTGTTTGAACCTTCAATTTCGTGTTCGCTCCATATCTCCTATACCCCTTTTAGTTTTTTCATGAATCTTGCCTCAAATATATATATCTAATTGAGACGATGTGCAGAACATAGGTTGCAGTCATGTTGGCTCCAGGTCAAGGTCACACTTGAGGGTCATGTGTTTGAACCTTCTATTTCAATTTACAATTTTGTGTCCGCTCCATAACTCCTTTACTCCTCGAAGGATTTTAATGAAACTTGCCTCAATTATAAACCTAGTTGAGACGATGCGCAGAACACAGGTGACAGTCATATTGGCTCAAGTTCAAGGTCACATTTGATGGTTCAGTGTTCATTTCTGGATATTTTTGTTTCCATGCTATATTTTCTGAACAACGGAAAGTTTTTCATAAGTCAACTAATTAAAAATGTTGGCAGAAGCAGGGCAATTTCCATTAGAGGAAAAACATGTCTCCTCTGTCAACGGCGGGGGATATAGCTGTCCTTTGGACTGTCTTGTTTGATATATACGTTTTATGGACGGAGTATGCTGTAATAGATATTATAATCATTTTATGAACGTTTGATGGGTTCGATCCCCGGCCGCAACATATCAAAGTCGGGACAATGTGATATATCGTTTTTATTAATGATATTATGTTATGTTTATTATTATTTTATTGATGAATTGTGCACAAATAAAGATAATAAAAATGGATGATGTGACTGTGTGTGGTATCATGTCATTTGTCTACGGCGTGATACTGCAATGTATCAACACTATATCTGTTTCAAATAGACATAGTCTCCAAATGACTTGACTACTGTCGGCGGGACGTTCAACCAAATACTCCCCCCACCAAAAAATAAATATTCTGTATTTAATGCTTTAAATGTTAAAAAATTTTGTTAAAGATATCATTAAACAAAAACAATTTTTTTATACCACATCAGTTCAACTGAGAGGTGTTGGATATTTTTGGTGTTATGCAATCTTGGAGTAGCAAAACATGCTATTGTAGAATAATCACAGTATATCAATGAAATCGCTACCATATCTTGCAAGCCTTAACAATTTAATATATACCCTGACTTGCGATTACAAGCACTTATTACTTCCGATCACTGTACTTTTCTTGGGAACCTATATATTTCAACTTGTACCTTTCTTGCGAAAACCGGAAGTAGACTCGTATATATACTGTGACAAAAGTCCAAGGTACGTTATCGCTCACAGTCACTTCATTATTAAGTAATAAATGTCTGATGTAAGATACTGAGTACCTCTTATTATTAGCAAACGCTGTATTTTGGCTATGTTGCTGGTTTTGGTTAAGTTCATTTTTATTATTTGTACCGTCATTTCAATACTTTATCTGACTCGGTGGCATTCATCAATGACTCCCCTCAGTTTTGGCGGCAGACAACGGACGAAGTTCTGTACCCCTATTTTGTAAACCATTTGTGTTCCTATGAAAATGTTGAAGCGCCATCCACTAGCAAGCTCGCACCGCTAACCATCCCAGATTGGTCACTCAGCAAGTATACAATAGGATCAACAGCATCCTTAACCTCTGTATAGGATAGAATATGCTAATTTAAGATACATTAAATACTAAATATCGCACATTTTAATAAATGCATTATCCAAGAATAATCATAAGAAGTAAACTTTAATGGCATAGGATGTTAATTTCGTAATAATAGCCATAAGAAATAAAAATCTTAATGTTAAGCCTTTTTTTAGAGATGATATAGCTATAGATCTTCCCCAGGAATAAATAGCATTTTTTTGCAGGCTCATCTGACTCCATCATCGAAAACCACATTTGTTCAATTCACTTTGCTTCTTAATCGACTTAAGTTATTTGAAAAGCAAAACTATTACTCAGGCATTTCACTGAATCCAAGAAGGAGATAGCACGGATCATTTGTACAGCCCAAGTGTACTTATGTGTGTCCTCGAACTACTTAGCTGCTCGCTGCATTGAAGGACTATGACCCTTTACTTGACGTTTCTGGCTGGACCTCACAGACCCCTGGGAACTTAGTTACATTCGCAGAGCATAAAACCCGGGATTTTGCAATTATTTCAGGTACAGAGCATAAAAGTAAAGCTTCCTCATCTGAAAAATCCGAAATACCTTCTACTGGGACTCAAATTTACAGGTCTGCGTTAGTCATTTTCAGCAAGTATAACCGACCGGCTACGGAGGGTCCTAGTTTTTTCCTCTTAGATATTATTATAAATAAATGTACATTGTACCTGCTATACGCCTGAGAGTATTGATGCAATGGCCCGTTTCATAGTTTTCCTTCACGTCCCCGAAAGTCTTTAATCATATTGTGTAAACATATGTAAGGTTTACACTGTTGACCCTTATCTAAAAAGAACGAGAAATCATAACACACAATATACAATTCGGCAAAATGAACTATCAGTCTTATGGATTTTGACATTAAGTTTCTGACGTTTTAAACGAGCTGCGAAAATCTTAGACTATTTGCATATTGAAGACTTCAAAAAAATGATTACAAGTAAATCAACAATGCCATCAATGAAGCCGATTGTAAGATATAGAGAATCTTGTTTTAAAGAAAATCAAATATAATATCATTATAGTCTAAGTTTTTCCAAATGTCTAGTTTGGAAATTTAAAAAAGGTTGCTTATACATAAGGTCGTTTGATAAGGGTGGCATGTACGACGAAAAAGGTAGCTAGGTCTTGAAGCAGGTAGGATTTATTTTCAGCAGAACGGCATTTAAAGGTAACCGTGTTTTTACAGTATATATAAAAAACCTGTATCAGCGGTCAGCTCTGATTAAAGGTCACCGCACGACCGTTTTTGTTCTTAATTTTTTACTGTGAATAATGATCAACTGCTTGCAGTAGATAGTAGAATCATGTCCAAGATGCACAATTTTTCCGTGAACAGCGGTTGCTAGGCAACCCTGACCACCTTGTCAACTAGTTGCTTCTCAAAAACATCCCGAATACGAGACAGTCAGGTGACACCTACTTAAACGGGTGGGAATAGGGGCAATGATCTTATTGTTCAAGCTTCCTAGTTGCCTAGCAACATCGATGCCTTGGTCTTGGAATAATTATTATTGAAAATTAGTTTCACATCGTTCATAATGCTGATAAACTAGCTATAACAGTAGTAGAGGGTGGCACTATGGTACCGACGGTACCATAATTTTTTGTACTTATGGTACCGTGGTACCATAATTTTTTTTTTTTTGGTACTTATGGTACCGAATCTATACTATAGTACCGAATGGTACTATATATGAAAACAGATTTACCGAATCTATAGTACCGAATGGTACTATATATGAAAACAGATTTATGTAATAAAATTTCTTAAAGGAGGACCACATCTTAACGTTAAAGGGGGATTGACAATTGTAAAAATGTCCTTTCGAGACATTTGGGTTGGCCCTGAAAAGGGCCGTTTTGTTTCTTCTTTAGATTTCGGTGACATTGTCCACATCGTGCTTGGTTTCGCTGCCACGTCACTGATTACGATGACATCGTTTTTTATCTTGTAAACATCTGCTGTTGTTCTATGAGCATATGATTTCATCTTCATCTTGTTGTTGTTTGTCTCAACATCTCCTGATGTTCCATGAGCATATAGTCATCATGTTCATCGTGTTGCATCATCTGTTGTCTCAATATCATCTGATGTACCATGTTTGACAAAACCAGATGGTATTCTGCAATATGGTCTTGCTGTTGTCTCCACTCATTGCGTTGTCGTTCGATCAACCCCATCAATTCGTGGACAAATTCACTCAGTTGCTGAATTTGTTCCATGGTTGTGCAGCGAGAATATGACCGAATGCTTGATGCGGTGCGCTTTTATAGCCTTGAGGTGGATTGACCTACTTTCTACTGTTAGCGTACACCAATCAGAGAATGTTATTTCTATTCAATGATTCACCTTGACCTGAGTTGGATAGCATTGCCTTTGGCCTTGACATTGGGGTGGATTGACCTACTTTTGTATTGACATATCAGAATTGCTGTAAAATTAAAAAAATTTCAAGCCGAATTTGTAGTAGTGATGACTTTTTTTTTGTAACATTTTTATTTTTGTAACATTTTTGTAACATTTTTGTAACATTTTTGTAAAACTTTTTATAAAACATTGGATCATATTTTTAATGAAAGAAAATTTGAATGGAATTTGAAAATAATGGTGACAATTGAGGTATATTCTCTTTCGAGACATTTGGGTTGGCCCTGATAAGGGCCGTTGTTTTTTTTCACCACAGAGTAGTGGTTACTCATAATTGTCTATGAGTTTTCTTCAGCAGGTATTCAACATGTTCTATGGTGATGAAATGTGCTTCAATGATATTTAAGATAGCATCGTAGTATAGTTCATGAAAGTAACATGCACTCAATTTGTATATGATACTCCTGAGTGTTGTTGTTATTTTAAGCGTACTTTTGGAAATCGGGCTTGTAGTTTAAGCGAACGTTGGTGTAGGGCTTCTATTTTGTCCATGTCAGATATGCAGTCGTTTAGTTATATTGACTTATCCATAGCACAGTCTGAAAACGAATGGCATGAATTCATTTCGTTTGATACTTTTATTACTTGTTTTTTGACAATTGTAAAAATGTCCTTTCGAGACATCTGGTTGGCCCTGAAAAGGGCCGTTGTTTTTTTTTTCTCTACTTCTTACTCTTTTTGCTATTTTGTATGTCTTTACAATGGGCTCCAAGTCAATTCTTAGAATGGGATCCGCCATCAAGCGGACGTTTGTTGGATGCTTCCACATTTTCCGGAATGAAAGTGATAGGCACCACCAGCTTGTCTGTTTTCAATTTGATACGGCATTCCACTTCTACCATTCTCTTTTGCAATTTGATGAGGTTGTTGTTTTACCTCTTTGATTCCCTCAGAATAGATTGTCCAACATTATTTACTGGCTGCACTGTCCGGTTGTGGTGTTGCATTGGTTGTTGCACTGGTTCTGTTGCTGTACTGGTTGCTGCTGGTGTGGGGAGGCTGAGGTTGATTTCGTTGGTTGGTAGCTGGGTTGGTACACCGGAGTCGGAGTGTACGACACTGATGCCTGGTTAGCAGCTGTCGTCAGCTCATACAAAAACAGCAGCCTGTATGGCGTTGTTAACGAGATCAGAAGTTTACGTAGCTTTTCCATGGTTGGGTAGTGGGATTATGAACGATGCAGTGTGCTTTTATAGTCTTGAGGCGGATTGACCTACTTTCTACTGTTAGCGTACACCAATCAGAGAACGTTATTTTTTCATCCAATGAATCAAGTTCGACCTTGACCTAAGTTGGATAGCATTGTCTTCGGCCTTGACATTGGGATGGATTGACCTACTGACCTACTTTTTTTCATAACTATTTTAAGTTGTTTTTTTTTTAAAAAAAAGGATGAAATCACAATGTCCGAACAAAAACTCTGGTTCGAAAAGTGTGGTGTGTTTTTAGAGGAGAGGGAGGAGGATATATATCACATAAAACCAGTGTCAATGTCAGGACATTGTATGCGTCAGATGCTTCGCACGGCTTCAGAAGTGCCCGTTTTGTAGGCACCCTATCAAGTGTATGCCTGGCCTGCCTGTGTTTTCGCTAAACATGGGCCCTACAGTGCTTCAGCCTATTAGGCATATGGGTTTGACCCTGATTATTCAAGTTAGTAGGGTGACTCCGATAATTCAGGATCACAAAAACCAAATACGGCCCTTTTCAGGGCCATCAAACTATATTCGAGAGGGAATATATCACAATTGTTAATGTGTAAGATAAACAACAGAAAATCAAATCAGTTTTAGCCTTTTATTGAACTCTATGAACATTGCAAACAAATATGAACAAACAATATGAACAAACAATATGAACAATGCAAACACTATGAACAACAAGTACATAACACTTTAATGAAATAGAATGGGTCCAAACTATTCGCTTAATTCAAAACACGCACGACCATCTCCAACTTTGGTGGATTTTAGCTGTGCATGTTGTTGGTGCTGATTACACATTGTCTTCTTGCCACGTTTGTACAGTTCTGAATAGTTCTGGTAAAACCAACATCCCACAATTGGAATCGTTCAAATTGAAGTGAGGTTGATCCTCTGTCCGGAATTTAGCTCTAAACACCCGTGTTAAATCACATCCTCGAACAAGAAAATGCAAAGCAAACAAACAATATGCTCCACACACAAACGTGTTGTATCCTTGAAGTCTCAATGAGATTCCATGTATAAGGGTCCATGTCTTTCCAAGAAACGTTGAATGTCAAAATGGAGTGTTTTTTGTCCATACGAATCAAAGTAGAAGTCGATTTATCGTTTGAAAAACACAACCACCCAATGTTCACCCAGGTTGAGTCGAATTGTGGGTATTCACTATGTAAGCTTTTACAGTCTCTGGTCTACGTTTGTGGTAGTTGATCTTTAGCACATACCACGGCATTCAAGGGAGCTAGAATTGGTGAATGATCCCAAATATAACTGCAACTCAATCGTTTCCATTTTCCCAATCTTGTTTAATGCGTCTGCCCATTCGCACTCCAAAAGCTTCCAATGGTGTACTTGTTCGTATCTACACTAGCCTTTATATTTGCCCACATCTGATAAGCATCAGCTTTCTCAGCGCGTGTGAGATCCATGTTTTTGTAGTTCAGCGTACCATCTTCCATCACTTGATACATGTCCAGTTTTTTTAATGCACTGTTCAGAAACATCTCGACCCACTCACTTTTGCTGCTTAACAAACATATGGGATGTTGGGTCTGACTGGGATGATCAACAATGCAACCATAACAGTTTTCTTTCACGATATCAAAGAGGTGTGTCTGCAATTCATGCCACATGCTGGTTCAAACTCTTTTACAATATCGTTTCGCCTATTCAAGTTGTAGATTCTTCGTACAGTTGTTTGGCCAGCTGTTGTCCTGATTTGCTCAGGTTAATAGTCTGTGATGACTTCTCTGAACCCGTTAATCTCTAATCTGACTGTCGATTCGGCATACACAATCACATTGATGGGGTCACCAAGAGCTGCACGAAAACTGAACCTCAATTCCCCAAGTTTCCGTTTTTATTAGGATGCAGCTGTCCCTCTCTGATCCTTGATCTGGCGTTAAGTCAATGCCCCACAGTGTGTACCCCTGCATGTAATCGTCCATTGTCAGACCCATGGAGCGGTTTTAAACCGAGTGAACCCGTGGCTTGATCAGGGACATGTATGATCTAAAATTTCTCCTGTGGGAAAGTTAGGCTGGAACGGCAAGTTGTGTGTCGTCTTTCCGTCTACACTGACTTCTAACTTAGACAAGTTGAAATGTTGAAAAAAAAATGGGTTGGTTTCCCAGATCACCGTTCATGTCTGTATTCTTTACTAGACCCAGAATGATACGTTTGGGTAACTGTCCTTGAAATAAATGATCTTCGATCTTTGATCGTTGGCCTGCAGGAATGGTTGAAAGTTATTTAACCTCAGCTCGGCGAATTGGGATCTTCATGCCATGTTGAGCGATGGTCGGTTTAAGTTGTTGGCACTACGGGTAACAGGTCAACAGTCCGAACATTGAATCCAGCTTGAAGTAACTGGATTTTTGCCTCTGCTCCAAACAGGCAAAAACTGACTGGGGTTCTGTTGAGTCGCACCGTATCTCTACACCATTGGGAAGGTACTTGTCTTGCAAACACAGGTCAAATGCAGACGTCCGCACATTTCCAGAACACGACTCTGGTGGATACGTGTTCTTCTTTTTAGTAAATCCTTCATTATCTTCCGCAACTGTATCTCTTGCATATGACCCGCCGTGTCAGGATCCACATTTCCGTAGCGTAGACTGTGTTGATTTACTGTCCGTAGAATAAGACAGCAAATTCTCAAAGTAGGCCCGGTACGCATATGTGTCAGCATTATTGGTGATCAGTTTGTTGTTCAGGTACACATCAAAACTGCTAAACAACTGTGGAAGAAATTATTTTACTGTGGATGTTTCTCCATCGCCAGCCAGATTAGTGCCATCAGTTTGACTACTTTGACTTTCAGGTACAAGTAGCTCTGGTTGATATCAGTCCACTTTTTGATTTGAGCAGGAATTACAAATTCAATGGGAGATGAATTGCTCAGTGCTGACACAGGATAATGTTCTGTCCACTGTGCATCTTGCATTGCTGTCATGGTAGGTGGAACATGTGAACAAATCAGTTTCTTTTGCTACACTCACAAGAGCCGTTTGCATCTGTTTTCAATCAAAAATATCTGACGGTCGCGATGAGATTTTTCTTTTTTTGTTGCGTCTCCTTGACGTGCTGAAAGCAGAATGATGTCGACGTTTGAAAATCTCGAAGCTTTATACCTCTCAAGTTTTCTGACCCACATTCTTTCAACAATGTTTTACCCCGTTTCTTGATCACTGTCCTTTTACATTTTGGCCAGACAGAATATCTTTTACGGCTCCTATACCTTGTTTAAAGCCCTCTCTTTTCAGAGTCTGTAGTCCTGAGGTTCACGATGGGTTTCATCATGGGTAAGATGTTGCTGGCCATTTTCTTGAACAAGGAACCCAAACCATATCCGACTTGTCGAGGTTGACCACGGTAAACTGGAATAATCGTGTCTTTCTTTTAAAAATGAAGCTTCACCATCGACTTCCCGTAGTGAAATGAACTGATTCCCCTGTGTCACCGGTTATATTGTACTGATCTCGCTGAAATATGATCTGCTGACAGGTATGTATGTAGATTTAGAAAATTCAAAGTGCATGTGTGGATTAGCCCCTGCTTTTGTTTTTGAGCAAATGGCACAACGCGTAAAATGGGTGCTTCGACATCCCCTATCAAAGTGTATGTTCTGCCAGATCGGTATATACAAACAAATGGTTCATCTTCGTGAAGAGGTCCACACCGTCTTGAATCTTTGTTGTCTCTGTCCGGAAACACCACAGTACTTCCCTCCTCCTCCAAGTTTCGTAAGGAGGATTGGAATGAAGTTCCAAGCCGATCTTTGATCCAGTATTACTGTAAACTTGACACGTTTTGACAAGCCGGAAAAATCAAGTCCAAATGTGAGGTTTCTTTGAGTTAAAATTGTTTTAGTGGCTTTTATAAATAGCCTTGTCCATTTCGTCAGTGAGATGTTGTGGTGACGCATAGATCCTGCAGGAATACAAAGGATATTGCCCATTTTTTTTGCCTTCTAATTCACACCCGTTTTTCACTTGTGAAAAGGCTGAAGCCAGTTCTGGATCTTTAGTCACGATGTAGAATTTTCCTTCTCCTCTTCAATGTTTCTGACTTTTTGTGGGAACGATCATTTCCACGAGAGCCACTTCCCAATTTTGTTTGTCGACATCAATGGTTTTTGTCAGCTTGGTTCTAAAACAGCATTGTGTTTGTTTGGGTACAAATGCCATCGAACTATCACTGATGAGAGTGATGTAGAAAATTCATGATTTCTTAAATTTTAAAACTTGGGTTTGGAAGAATGTATCCGATAGAAGTACCATCAGCAGCAACCAAAGTTCACGTTCAGGACTGTTGAGACATAGGTTCACTAATGACACGATCACAATTATAAATGTGATCCAAATCTGTGTCAAGAAAGTGATTCTGTTGTTTGGTACCTCACTTTTTTCCTGTCTGTATACTTGTTGTCTACCTGAACACTGCTGGTATCGACTGAGACATGCTGTTCAACGACGTTTATTACTTTATACTAAATGCGATTTTGGAATCCAACTGTTAAAACTTTTTAGGATATCCAAGCCACTTGACTTTCACTTCTTGAAAAGTTTTACCGCCTACACGCCTTGTACGCCGATCAAGAACTGATTCCACTTCGTATAGCTCATCATCTTTTATAATGTTGAATTTCATCCCTGTAAAGGATCCGGCGATAGTTTTCTCCCAGCCAAGTCTTCCAGTTTTACGGTCAATGGATGTGTTCTGTTGATGCGAACCACTTTGAACAATTCCACTGTCCAGTTGGGTAGATAGCCTTTGGCAAATGTTTGCTTGGTTTTATTGATGCGCACTATATCACCCACTTTCAAATCAGTTTGATTTTCTTTTTTCTTTTGATGGTTGCCATACAATGTCTTGGTGACTTCATGCTCATTTTCTCTAGACACAATGCAGGGGTACGTCCGAGCTTCGATGAAAACGATGATTGTAACCATGTACCAATAGTTGCCAGTACATCCACATAATGTGGTCCTTGTGATGAGTAAAATATTTCCACATTCTTGATTTAAGCGTACGTTGAAAACGTTCAACAATACTCGCTTTAGTTTCTGGTTTTCAGACGGAAGAAATGAATGTCATGCTTGTCTAGAAACTTCTGAAAGTCTTTGTTCAAAAATTCTCGGCCTTTGTCTGTTTTGCAAAGAGAGTGGTTTTTCGGCCTTCTTTTAGAATAGACTGAAAGGCTTGGATGAGCGTCTTTCCAGTTTTGTCAATGAGGGTATTACCCAGCATATTTTGAAAACACATCAATGACACATAGTAAGTAGCGATATGGTGAATTCTCTTTGTACATACGTTGCATATCTGCGAGATCAGCTTGCCATTGATGATCGATACCTCCTACCACAGTCTGTCGACGTCGAAATTTTCGGCGTATTGTTTTTATAAACGTGTAGGTTCTTTGACTTCTCAACCATCTCGTACATCCTCAAAGTGATAGTTTTCAACTGTGTTTTCGCCTGCCTTGTAGAGTCCCTGAATTCCTCCAAAACTCGTAGTTTATCGTATCATAGTACAGGTGACGAAGTAACGTTTTCCTTCTTTAGTAGGCGTCCCATGACGAATGGCTAATATCTCCTCGGGTATCTTCCTTTTTAATAGGTCTTCGTTTCTTTAATGAGGTGCGTAGGTAGAACTATCATAAAATTCAATCCTCCTCCTCTTCTTCTTCATCATCATCTGGTGTTTGTATGAAATTCCATCGACGTAATTGCCCACGACTTCTTGTGGATGTTGACCTCTTTCATCCTCTAGAAAATTGTTCCCATCCTCGTGGATTTGACCCTTTCCGCTGTCGAAGTACATCATTGACCAGATCAATAATATTTTGAACCTTCAACGGGTTTTCCATCATATTCTAACAGGCCATGTCATCCCAACTTAATGAGGATGGTCTTTTAGCATGTTTAACAAAAGAGAGCCTTTCGCCGCATGGTCGTAGGAACACTGTCTAGAATTTGATCTTTCAAGGTCTCGGTTTTTCCTCTTTCTTTTCAGTCACTGTAACTTGGTTTTTTCTCAGCCATGTTGGTCTGAAGGGTTTGAGTGCTTTTTTATGTGACACTTGAAAGCGATGTTAATACTTCTCCAAATTGTTGTGCTTTTTCTGACTCAGACAATTGATTGTCGTCAAGAACTTGATCATTTTCTTTTCTGTAATGATGAAGTCTGACTCACTTGAGGGGATGGGGGTAACCGAGGTCGTTGTTCCTTCTTCCATCGATTACTCTTCCCAACAACCGAACTGGAACATAGGCCATCTTCTTTCATATTTTCCGAATGATTTCACCAGCAAGAGGAATAATTGTTTTGGCTAAGAGTGGTGCAAGTGCCAGCAGGGGTAGAAAACCACCTTTTGATTGAGAATGATTTTCTTTTTCGAACTGATACTTTCTTGGTCGCTAACTGTCGGAGGTGTTGTCTCTTAGAATGCAATCGACGCTTCTGACCTCTGACAGTGGTACATTGCCTTTTAAAAATTTGTGACAACATTCAGCAATACAATCCACCAATTCTTTTGGTGCTTCTTGAATAATCTTCTTTCGAAATTTGGGCGAGGCTTCTGTCAAAGCAAGTAACATTTTGCCATGTTTACGAACGAGTGGTTGTTTGCGCTTCATGATGACAAATGATGATGAAATGTTTGGTCTCTTTTATTTATACCACTGTTGAAGGGCTTGTAAAGCGATATTGCCAGCATTACTCAGTGGTCCTGAATTTCTTATCGCAGTAACGGCAGTAGGTAATGGGGAATGGAGACTTGGGATTGGTGAAAATCTTGATGATGATGATGATGAACGCCCACTTGAAGAATTGGAAAGGTCAAACAATTGTCGTCGAACTGTAGGGTTTGGTGAAACCGTCATTGATCCTTGTGGTGTAGCCAACCCAGACCTCATCGAACCTTTTATTAGAACGGGGAGTAGATGAGGTCAGTGGAGAGAATTGGGCCACAAGTGGTGATGCTTTGGATGATGTCCCTGATGTAACATCACGTCGAATCAGTATGGGGGACACTTTTGGTGTTCCAGTTGATACAGAGCGTTTTCTTCTTACAGTGACAAATCGGTCATGAGGCAATGTCTGCTTCTTCCTTGTTTGTTTCCTTACTGGTGACTTTGCGTTTGGTTGGCTGTTTTCGTGGTTGTTGTCGTGACCGTTTTCCAGGCGGGTGACTGTCGGTTGGGGGGTTGTTTTCGTGCTACTGGACCAAAATGTTCTCACAGCGTTGGTCCCGTGCCATCGAAGCAGTGGACGAATGATGGTGCCCCCAAGGAAACCTCCACCGCCACAGGTTTTAAAATAAGTTGTCGTTTTGTGGCCAGATCCACATGTTGATCAGCTAACTGTCTTAAAATGTCTTTGTTGCGTTCCATAAAATTCATCGTCTGTTTTGCCACGGTTACTTTTTTCTCTAAGATGAGTCGTGCAGCTAAGGTGAACCATTTCACCATCTCTGTTAATCCTGATTCTACTAGCTCTTGTCGTTTCGTTGGGTTCTTTTCCCGACTCAACGATTCTAGAGCTTTGATCACTGTATGTGGTGTGTTTTCCATGGTAGGTGTATCCTTAATGATGATCGGGTGTCATGTTCCTGTCATTTTATACTGTAGTGTAGACGATCGGTCCTCGATCTTCACCTGTTACCCGTTGCAAAAATCCGTTGAAAGACCACACTTTTATAGCTGATTGGAAGATTACGCCCTCGTACATCACTAAACATATCATAAACTTGGTTTAAACAAGAGGAATCCTTCATCGTCTGGTGAATTATTCTGTTTCCAACGCGCTGTGCCCAGGTAAAAAATAACTCGTTGCAAAATGCAGCAGGTTTCTTATTAGCTTCAACGAGATGTCTGTAGATCATCTGTTGCATTTCTACTGGTAGAGTGTTCATCGTGAATCTCCGTATGTTTCCACCACCGTTCAGGCTATGCACACGATCACAAGCCAACTGGTTATGACGGTTGGTAACCGTACGGCACTGTCTTATATTTGTCCACGACCACGCGTTTTGTATACACTGAGCGGAACGTCTTGGTCTGTGTCTCACTGATCACTTTGCGATTTCTATGTCTCTTGATTCGGGATTCATATTCGATGACTGTCTTGTAATGTTTGCGATCTTGTACACAGTTGACCATAGTCTAAAAATACACTAATCTGACTAGCAATGTAATCCAAAGTGATGCCTTTTACTTTGCATTTCTGATGTCGATTTCCTTTTTCATCGATATATTCATACCCATAGTTTTTTTGGCCCTAATGCCACGAATTTGACAATGCGTCCATGTGGTACTTCATCTGTCCACTTTCCCAACTGGCTCTCTTCAATTGGAATGTTGTACTGGTCAGGGTCATAGATGTACATACAACTGTCTATGTCAAAATACAGTACCCGATCTCCAAGTTTTTTTCCCATCTGGGTGTAGAGTTCAAGTCGAGCATAGGATGAAACGAAGGCAGCTACCACTGGATTCGATAATGAATGGGGGTGTGTTACGTCTGTTTCATCCGAGTATTTCACCAAAATGAAGATGTCATGATCGAAAAATGTCGGCAAACTGCACAGTGACATGACGGTCGGAGAGTAGGTCATACAACCGGTTCACCTTAGTCACATACTCGGTTTTGGTTTGAACATTGTTTTTGTGCATTCTTACCCCACAAACAGTTCAACATGGTTTTGGCAAACGCTCTTTTTCTTTTGTTCTTTTTTCACGTTGTTCGAGCCAGATACCCTCTATCTGAAAGTAATTCTGTTTAAAAGCGGGCTTCATCATCTTCTGTTTTTTACCCAATTAGGGTAACCACTTGCTTCTTGTTTCAATTTCAAGTATTTGTTAATATAACTGTTTATACACATCTTTACTCCATGCGTCCCAGTGTCAGATGTGGAAGACGTCTACCAATTGGTATCCTACCTCAAGAGCTTTGGCTATTTCCACATGGGTCCAGGTACCTGTCAACATGCGTTTGTACAGAGTGTGATTGCATTTTTCACACTCTTCCTCAGCACAGGTACGGCACAGTGTAAAGATCATTTTCTTGTTACAGTGAATAGGTAGGACTGGTAGCCACAGGTCTTGTGGTGGCAATACACGACATTTGATGAGTCCCTTGTACATTCCAATGTTGTTTATATCAATTCATCTCTTGACTTAAGATGTCGGGATGTTCCCACGGGGTATGTTTTGTACTTGTTCACGAATGGAACAGTGAGCAAATGTCAGCATACTTAATTTCTTCCTTGGTGGTTGTATCCACTTCATGGTATAATTGAACGGCATTGGTTCGTCCACCAAACAAAAGCATCCCGAGGTAAAATAGGTTCTTGGAAGGGAAAGAAAGGTTCACAGTATCTCTGTATTCTGGTTCAATCTTGCATTTCTGATCAAAGTCACATTCCCACATTACAACTGTGTTGTAACCTTGTTGAGACAAGTCTTTCAACCGAAAAGTTGTGGCATTGTATAAACTGCTCCATAGTTTGAAGTGTGTAACCGTTCACACTGTCTCTCCTTGGGTAACATTTTGGACATCCGTGTGTCCAGCACCCCATGAATTCGTATACGGTGTTCGTCTCTTTGTGGAATCCGTCAACGTAATAGGGTCCAATTTGTACTTCACCTCCATTTAATGCATGGCGAATGTGCTTATTCTCAATGGAAGCAGTTGTTTCTATCCAACGAATCCCTTTGATTGAGTATCGAGTTTTGTTTGGATACCCGTCATCAGAGATTACAGCCAAGGTCTTTGGAGGCATTGAATTTTTACGCCAAGCTTTGTTGCACACTTGAGCTAGAGTGGTCGCTTCCAGGAACGGATCAATTTGGTCACTGACCAACAGTTCTTTCCTAAACTCTCCACAACCTCGTCTCAAGATGTCCACATCTGATTTGCAGTACTTTTGCATTTCTAACTGAAAGTGAAACACAGCCTTTTGTGCCACTTTTGCATTGTACCATTTCAGAAACGCTTCTCCCTTGTCAGGTTTCATGTTGTCGGGTCTGTAAAAATGTACGGGGAGATAGTCTCCAATGTAGTCTTGGTATTCATCCGTGTTGGCATAAAATGGAAACCATCCTTTTGCCATCTCAGTCAATCCAAACGTGTCGGGGAAATCGGACAAAGGCATGTTGAGAAAACTCAGTGAGTCGATGAATCTCACTTGATGGGCTTTCATCATTAGAATTTTGCTTCCATTCATGATCAATTTTGGTTTGGTTGTATCATGTGTCAGTAAGTGCCTCAAAATAAACTGTGCATCGTATCCTTGTGAGTTGTGAGCAATCACTGTGGTACCTTTGTGACTGGGTTGAAACAGCCATGCACAAAATTCTGACAAAGTGTTGTTACCACGAAATATTTTTTCTCTAGGCTCATCCACAGCTTCGCATTTCTGACACGGGTTTTTCATGGATTGACACATACAGTCTCCACAAGCACGTTGAGCAACACAAAAGTTTGGTATATGTTAACCCAAATCAAATCGACACTCAAAGTCAAAGAAGATGAAAGGTACAGTCGGTGACTTCATGTTCTCTGGTTCTTTGTACGTGGGGATATAACACTGATGTTCTGCATCCACAACTTTCTTGCAATACTTGCATTTTTTAGTGCCAGGACAGAGATGGTTCTTCTTTGTACCCACAACCATTTGACCACAGGTCTTGCATTGCCATACACTTTCACAGATGTTTTTTGTAGATTTTCCTGGTTTTCGCTTTGTGCTGATCAAAACATTTCTGACTATGAAATGTTCTACCACAGTGACCACATGGAAAGAATCCTTCTTTTGGGCATAGTGTCAAGGCGTAACACAGACAAATATTCTTACACAAGTGAGCTTCTCTGTTTTATAACCGTAGTTACAGTGTTCACAGAAGTAGCTGCATCCCAGGAAACCAGTGATTGATGTAATGCAATCATAATGTTTATCATGATGATAAATGTGAATCACTTTGCTTTTGTCTGTCAGAGGTGGGTGATTGAACAACACGTCCATTTTAAATTGGTTTGGATAAAGGTGGGCTTGAATCTTCTTGTATTCTTCTATACCACAAGGTTGATTTGGACTAATGCCCACACTATCTAACAATGTCTTGGCTTCTTGGCTTTGAAGAAATTTTGCAGATTGTCTCATCAAATTCCATCGCTTCTTCCAGGCTGTATCGTCCGTTTTATTGAGTTTACATATCCCTACCACAATTGATCGTGCCAAACACATACTGTCGTGAACATTGTCTATCTTTATCATACTTCGTTTGACTTTGGACATGTTCTCAATGCTTAGGTGCGATCCAAACGTTCTTTTTGTTCTTCCACCTCCCTCGGGCATAATGACATGTGTCATTTCTAACTGGAGATGCCCGTCATGAATCTCAAACTTGTGGTTGCTTTGTGATACTTTCTCTATTTCGTTCAACAGCGTATCTCCTGAAATGTGTGTTGCATTCCCGAATGGAATGTGGATACCAAATGCTAGGTCAGGATGATTTATGGAGATACGAATTTGATCGTTGTCATTGACCCGTGCTTCTCTGTATAACTGTTTCTCCATGTCATTGAAAAGTTGATGTGTAAATTCAAACGGTTTTTTATATCTTTCAAATGTAACATCGTACACGTGGCCATTCGTTTTAAACTTTCTTGAAGTTCTCTGTGACCGTGGCTGTATGGAATAATATTCCCGTATATCACTCTTGGTCTTTTTTGCAGGTGGCTCATCATCGCTGCTTTCTTCACTACTCGACATCGTTGTGATTATAAGTAAGTGAGCAAAGCTTTTTTATACATCTAAGCTCCGCCCACCTGATCTCAGACCTATAAAGTGCGGTGTGACCCGTCCACTTCATCACTCTCAAACCTGATTCAGACTGCTCTGTTCAGAATGACCTGCAATACATTTGAGTTCTGGGTGAAAGGACAACTACAAGCTATCAGTGACAAGCTGATCAGACTAGAAACAGAAAGACAAGTGACATGCTACCGCTGTCAGGAAAAGGGGCATTATGCATCGGCATGTACGAAGAAAGCTTCAACACCTCAAACAGTACGGGTGTGCTACCGTTGTCATGAACCGGGACATTTTGTTTCTAATTGCCCAAAACCTGCAGTGTGCTACAGTTGTCACGAACTAGGCCACTTTGCATCCGCTTGTCCTAAGAAAGGGATGAATAGTACTGTACCTACAGTAAACGCACAGGCGGACAGTGAAATGCAGAAAATGGACGTAGTTGAGACAGTGCCACAGACGGACAGTGATGTTAGAGACTGTCTCTGAGTTGGAGAAACCTACGTAAAACCCAAGAAACGCAAGAGAAGCGTCAACATAGCACTGTGTCCTGAGGCTCACCCATCAACAAGCAATACAGAGTGTAACCGACCAGCTAAGAAGCGAAAAATGACATTTGAACACTAGACTTGAAAAAAAAACAAAGTTGTGTTATGTTCATTATTTGCTGTATGACGCACGTTTAATTCATTGTTACTGTATGACACATGTTTGTTGTTAAACACAATAAAAAAATCATATGACAATTGTATTAGTTATCCTTTCTACATCATTGTAATGGCCCTGAAAAGGACCGTTATTTATTGAGAAGTGTCTAGCACTCATTCAAATACAAATACCGCCAGTAATGCCTGCTGGCTTCTGGATATGCCAGGTAAAACCCTGACAAATCCGGGTACAATGGCAAAGGGGGTAAACTCGGGTACAAGTTGACACCCTCTTCCTTTATACCCTCTTCCTTGACTTCTACTTTCTTCTCCTTTCGTAACGCCTTCCTTGCACGTCGGAATAACTTACGAAGGAACTTCATGGTGAAGAATGAATACATACACAGCATTACACAATTTATAGTCAAGAAAAAGTAGGTTAGTAGGTCAATCCACCCCAAATGTCAAGGCCGAAGACAATGCTATCTAACTCAGGTCAAGGTCGAACTTGATTTATTGGATGAAAAAATAACGTTCTCTGATTGGTGTGCGCCAACACAAGAAAGTAGGTCAATCCGGTACTATAAAACAGTGCACATACTCTATACTTTATTATTCATGATTGAAACATGAGACCGTACACACGTAGGTCCACCCCAGACTTGCTAAAATTGTTCCTCGACAATCCCAGCTATGAGGAACAAGAGAGCGACCCAGACAGCTATCACGACCAAGTTGATGTGTATGATCTATATCTCACTCTTATAAAAAGGGGAGATCTCCCTAATTACCTGTCAGTTACCTTTGAAGATGTACCATCTACCCTACTACAGGGATCGGGAGACAGCCTGAACTTCATAGGTGACAAGGATCTAACCCGTTGTCATTTGCATCTCCTTGCAGGATGGATGAAGAGATATGTCATGGGATGGTACTGTCAAACGTGTGGTATGGACCACAATATGTGATGGGACTGTACAACGTGTGGTATGGACCACAATTAATAAGAAACAAAACGGCCCTTTTCAGGGCCAACCCAAATGTCTCGAAAGGACATTTTTACAATTGTCAATCCCCCTTTAACGTTAAGATGTGGTCCTCCTTTAAGAAATTTTATTACATAAATCTGTTTTCATATATAGTACCATTCGGTACTATAGATTCGGTAAATCTGTTTTCATATATAGTACCATTCGGTACTATAGTATAGATTCGGTACCATAAGTACCAAAAAAAATAAAAAATTTATGGTACCACGGTACCATAAGTACAAAAAATTATGGTACCGTCGGTACCATAGTGCCACCCTCTACTACTTATAACAACCGTAAGACCTTGTGCTTAGAGTTTCTCGAGAGTGGGTTATCTTTGGTTGGACCCCGGTCGTGATACATTGTATAACCAATTAAAATTGTATTCTTGTATCTCACTAAGATCAGGACTGGGTATTTAAAATGTACAGGGGGATTTCGTCAAAGTATTACAATTTTCTCCTGTATGACAAAGCCCTTTAAGTAGTGATATGATATTGGTGATACCAAGCAAACAAATAAACTCAACATATTATTATCAAAGATGTATCTGTAGTCGAAGTTAATTATCAAGAACCACATTACGTTGCTTGGTCCAAGTTCTCTGGCCATTGCCATAGTCAACATCTGAAGAGCAGCTTTTGTCGTGGAATATGCTGACTCTGATGGGAATGCTCTGTTAGCCGAGTTACTGGACACATTGACAATGCTTCCACCTTTGCCGCTATCCACCATTCCCCTGGCAACAACCTGTATTCATATTACCTGATATTACTACAGTAAACTTTGGGTGCCTGGATAGCTTAGTGGTAACGCACCTCGCTTCTCACCAATGCGTCCCGGGTTCGATTCCTGGTCACGAATGCGAGAGGGTACAGTGGTCGCCCGTCCAGACACGTGGGTTTTCCCCGGGCTCTCCGGTTTCCTCCCACAATTATAGCCACATACGCCGCCACCAGAGCCACCGAGAGTGACAAATATAAGTTGTGATAATTCATAATCGATGTAAAATAAATAAAGTTTAAACTTACACTACAGTCAACTCGCGATGTTTGACTGCAGAAGTAGAATATAAAATATCGCAAGGCCCAAGAGAACATGGCTGTATTCAGTGTCATGGAAACTTATTGAGTATGGATTTACTTATTGGGAATACTACTAGGATATTCGCTTCACGAACAATTTACTTTATATGAATAATTATCAAGTATAAGATCAACAAACATTGTTTTCAAAGTAATATATAAATTTAGGAAATACTTGATGGGATACAAACAACACAGAAAAGCTAACACTTTAAAGTTGATATTCTCAAGTCAGTTCAGCTGCATGAAATATATTCATTTTATTCGACTACCATGTCATAAGTAAAATGTTATTCTGATTAAAATCATTGCTTTTTTGTGCTAATACCGAATTTTTGTAGTAAATTATGTTCTTCTCCTGTTTCTTAAAACAAGAGGGCCAAGATGGCCCTGTGTCGCTCACCTGAGTAAGATGGCTGTGTTAGGCATAATGACAAAAAATCTGGCATCTAAAAGTGTTTTTCTAACATTTGACTAAGTGACCTACATATTAATCATACCTGAATTTGCACTCAACTGGGAATTCATGCAGTCATCATTCATATTAAGTTTAATGAAGACTGGGACAAAAATGTAGGCCTCTAGAGTGTTCACAAGGTTTTCTTAGATTTGACCTGGTGACCTAGTTTTTGACCTCATGTGACTCATTTTCAAACTCATCCAATATATCAATTAGACAAACATCCTGACCAAATCTATTGAAGATTGGGCTAAAACTGTGGCCTCTAGAAGTTCCAAGGTTTTTCTAGATTTGACCTGGTGACCTAGTTTTTGACCCACATACCATTAACTCATCAAATATCATGTAGACAAACACCTGACCATTTCATGAAGATTGGGCTAAAACTGTGGCCTCTAGAGTGTTCGCAAGGTTTTTCTAAGATTTGACCTGGTGACCTAGTTTTTGACCCCACATTATCCATTTTAGACCTCATCCAATATATCATGTAGACAAACACCCTGACCATTTTTCATGAAGATTGGGCTAAAACTG
The DNA here is from genome assembly GCA_021229015.1 of Solen grandis. Classification (NCBI taxonomy): domain Eukaryota; kingdom Metazoa; phylum Mollusca; class Bivalvia; order Adapedonta; family Solenidae; genus Solen; species Solen grandis. The sequence continues at coordinate 32,733,690 of CM037778.1, forward strand.
TGGCCTCTAGAGTGTTCGCAAGGTTTTTCTAAGATTTTCCCTGGTGACCTAGTTTTTGAGCCCATGTGACCCAATTTCGAACTCATCTGAGATATCATGTAAACAAACATCCTGACCAAGTTTCATGAAGATTGGGCCATAACTGTGGCCTGTAGAGTGTTCACAAGCAATTGTTGACGACGGACGACGGACGACGCACGATGCACGACGGACAAAAGGCGATCACAAAAGCTCACCCGAGCACAAGTGCTCAGGTGAGCTAAAAAATCTAAAAGCGTTCTAGAATTAAATGTATTTAACAATATTTTGTAGAACAATCCATTTTATTAATCATAAGGTTTTGAGATAAACAGCAGATTTCTAATTGCTTGGGTAAGAAAAAAGAGGAAAATTTGTAAAAGAGAAGCAAATTACCTGGCTGATGTTATAAGTTGCCATGAAATTGACGTTAAAACTTCTGAAAAAAAAATATCGGGTTATATCAAGTAACTGATTAATTAACATTCACCTATAAGATATAACTTCATTAAGGTTACTGAATATTTTATTGTTATACTTTTAGGGACAACGCACACTGCATTGTATTCTAAAGTTACATACAGTATGTAAAACAATATGACAAATGCAATTACACTTTCTTTATCTAATTTACCATAAAAAACTATGATGCTTTTCAGTAGCAAATGTGGAGATTAAAATATTACAAATATATCGATCTTACAACTGCAAATCTTCTTTAGTAACATCAAGGAAGTCCTTCGGCGTGTAGATTGCAGCATTGTTGACAAGGAAGTCAAATCGACCCAACTCTTCAACCGCCTTTTTAGTATTGTCCCAGTCAGCTATGTCCAATGCCAACGTTTCGATCGACGGAACCTAAAATTGAGTATTGATATTGGCAGTTTAGATTACTGGCTTTTTAAAAAATGTTCTCCGGTTTAAAAGAGCTTTAATCTAAAGGTCTGGACAATTAACTATATAGGTAGTGCCAGGACTGATCGATTGATCCTCTTTCAGAATGTGACTCGGCATGGCGAGATATTTTCGGGAAGCAACACTATATTTGTCTTGTAAGGAATTTGAAGAATGCCGATGAGACGTTTTCATGTTGTTGAAATAATCTGAGATATTTTAGGAAACATTGATGCAATCTCAAGCAAGCAAAGAAAAACGCATTATAATGTATCATAATAATGCATACCGGCAGGTTTAAAGCCAAACTTTAGATTGAAAATACATATATTAGCAAATACCTAATCATCCTCTAAAAAAACAAAAAAACAAAACAAAAACGAACCGAAGTTCACGGTTTCGAGGTCAGGATTCGCTTGGATGGCTTTAAATAGTCGTTTCTCATTCGATATACGATTCAAGTAATATAAAAGAGTAGATATTTGCGACAACATTGGTTGCAGTCCTTTTAACCAGACCAGCAAGAAAGTTTTAATTTTAGGACAAAAGTAACCACCAATGGTGTGACTGTCATACATTGTATATACAAAAGACATTCGCATATTGGCCCTCCCTTAATCAGACACATTCAGTCCAATGAATAAATAATAATAAAAAAATCGTTAAGCCAGTTTATTTCACTTATGTCATCTTTATGTCACCAAAAACTTTGTCCTATGGGTGTTTGCCATTTAACAGTGACAGTGACATTTGCAAATCTTAGAGAACAAACTTGAAAACTTTGATATCGTTTGAAACGTATTTACAAGCTGAAACAAAAATATGGAAATTGAATAAATTGTGAAGATGATGGTAAAGCTGGACACAATGGTAATGCCTATAAGTATTTCGAAAAAGTATCTTTGTTCAGTATACTGCAACATTAATGTTCCAGTGATATTCCATTCTATGTAACATCACCGAGTTGAGTTGATACTACAATTTGGTGAATGTATATTTGAAATAAATGTAAGGGTCTAACTTTAGTCACAACACCTGCTTTTTCAGACTAATAAGGTCGGCCTCGGTTCTGCTAACGGCGAACACTTTAGCCCCGAGTTCTGACAGTCGGACAACAGCCCCACGACCAATCCCTGAAAGAGAAATTTACTTATTCGTTTGAAATCTCATTTTGATTTCTGTACTACTCATCATCCTATCAATATAAACCCTAAGCGGACAACAGTTATTTAATATACTTAAATTGCATCCATACACAAAACGGCAAAATGAACATTATCTTAAAAATGTTGAGTGCAATTTTTTTAATTAAAAAGATTCAAACGCAATAAATCAAAATCTCAACACGGATAAGCTTATATTTTCAATGGGCATGGTATGTGAATTTTATCAGTGCCCGTTTGACCAAAGCAAACACCAGAGGGTGACAGGACTTACTAACATGTGATAGATGTGTTGTGCCTTGTACCTCGGTGTCGTTGGATGGGTTCTATGAAGAAAATACCAATCTGATATCGATCACTTACAAATCAAATATACTTATTGTTTGTTGCCTGTTTCCATTGTCATACCAACAGTATTTAAACACTATTTCAGTCTCTATTGGAGTTTCCACATACAATCGCAGAGAGAGAGAGAAAGAGAGAGAGAGAGAGAGCGTACGAAGAAATGACTAAAGCATTTCGTACGTTCATACGTCTAGCCAATGCATAATTTATGTCATTTTAACTACAGAGTGAAAACCCAGTTAGCTGAAGGGTACGTCATTTTACATTAAAACATATAAAACCAGCATGTAAATGGCAAAATAAGGATCACTATATCTGTCTTAAGTATACATTGTCTCCAAATGACTGACTCGCAACTTGATTTTATGATATTTTGATACATTGCTTTCGTAAATCATATAACAATGCAATAACAATATTCAATGAAATTATACCTGAGTCTCTAATAACTTTTGTATACATGTAGTGGTAAAACCTCACACTGCCAGAAATGTCCTACCTTTTCCTGCACCGGTAACAAGCGCCCGACATCCTTTAAAACAGTTATACATCTTGATGGAATGAAGACAGTCTGTTCTTATTTCCTAAAGTCCATCTCTACTGAGGAACAATTTGACGTGGTTCACCCTCCAGAAAGTAAACAGCTGTATTGATTGTTGAGTGACCTACTTGGAAGAGAAAAGTTACACAGCAAGGGAACTTTCTCTAGTCTCACCGCGAACCGCTTTACGTGCGTACTTGTAGATATAGTGATATTATCACTGGTATTTTCGTGCTTATTTACTTACTTGTATCTACTCATGTGAAGTAACAATTTATGCAAGGTCAGGTTCAGGCTAAGTATGAGGTTTCTTGTGTGTCGTTTAATACTAAGACAATAAATACTGTTTGATAATATACCGATTCCATCATATTAATGGACGCACCAGAACAGTATTTAAACGCGCCGATACGCCAAAAGAGGCTTGCCGGAAGGTTACATTTTCATCTTGTCTTGATGTTGTTTGGCGTATGGAAGTATAGAATCGACGCCATTTCTCTATCGTTATCTTGTGCCGGTGCGTCTTGAAGGTCGCCAGCACGCCGACACGATAACGCGGCACGACACAAAAAGATATCTGAGAGCGCCAAAAAAAAGTTATTTGTCGGTGTCGGCGTACTATCATAACGGCGCTGTGTTTGTATTGTATTTTAATATAATATCTTATAACGTGGGCGGAGTCCCGATCAACACTACATCGCCGAGGGCGTCACACACACACACACACACACACACACACACACACACACATTTCATTGGGCAATATTATTGCCCATTAAGTATAAAGGCCATGTTTCATTTGTGATAAAGGAAACACATAAAGGCCCCTGTTACTTTTAGTGCCAAGTGCATTTTTTTTTCTGTAAACAGCAAATCTTGACAGTACCATCTTGTATCTTTTTAGCATTTTATCTACATTTGGTTTGATGCTACCACTACCATTGTACATCCACATACCGTAAACTAACTTCAAGGGAATTGGGAAATTATCGGTATGTGTCTGTTTAAGTCAAAATCATAAACCAGTTTGATTTATGTCGGGAAAGGTCGTGCGTGATCTGAGCGTAGGACCCCCCTGCCCCACCCCCACTTTTTTTTGTATTGAATTCTGAAATTACATGTATTAACCAAATATGGTAGTGTTTGTATTTTCAATTATTTATGAAACTGGTCATTAGGAAGGAAGCACACCTACGTATGTGACTATGTATGGCGTATATCTACTCATACTCAACTCATATAATTGGTGAATATCTTGCGTGTTCTTGTATTATTATACAATTGATATTTGAAAAGGTATTACTCGAAAACTGGGACCCCGCTCCTGTTTCTAGTCTAGTAGAGCCCTGTTTTCCCGAAATATCATAGTGAACCAGTTCCTGTTTCCTCTAGAACCATGACGACTTGCTTCAGACAGTAACGATAGAAACGATAAAATCGATATGCTTTTCTTTTAGGACATCTGCGGTGATCTCAGGACAATGCGCCGATCTATGAAACTGCCTTGTCGGCAAGTATTTTGTTTCAGGATGGAGAAAACCGGTGCCGTATTCAATTTACTTCTCAGATCTAACTTCTTCTCCTTAACCTTTTTCATGCAGATATTCTTTAATCTTAATTGTTATCTAGGTGAACTCTTTTGTAAACAATTTTAAAGGTAAGACAATATTTAGATTCTAACTAGGTTTGCTACAAAACGGGTGCGACGGAGATAGTATAAATATTTTAACAATTTCTGATAAATATATCTAATGAGCATTTCTAGCAAAATTCTACCATGGAAGGGATATCCGCCAATTCACTCATTATGCTATTTAGTATGCCTTCATTTAGTTTTAATCTTGCAATATTTAATTTCATTTTGCATATTCGTTGATAAATACATTATTTAAATTAAGTATTTTTATTTTTCATCAAATAACATTAAATGTAATACTTTTCGACATACAGCTTGATAATTCTTGTGTTCAGAATGTTTACTGAACACTTAATTGTTTAAATATGCATTTAACAATGAGTTCGTATTTTATTTTTTAAAACTGCACCCATACATAGCTATGAAATTTGCAGTAATAAAACAATAAGGCCGATTAATACTAATTACCATGTACTTGAAGCCCACAGCGTATGGTTACGGTGAATATAATGCTTTCACTCATTGACTATGTGCTAGTCATGAATGTTACATACATGTACACGTTTATTAAACAGATTAACGCTCTTTTTTGTATCGCAATTTCAACTTCAAAAATACCTACCATATGCAATATTTTTACACACTTTCTAAGTAATTCTGCATTGTGTAAAGTAAAGGAGTATGATAAACGCATGTATCAAGCACACTGCACATTTCTGTGACTACAGATAGATTGTAATTATTGCGCATGGGTGAGTTAACAGAAAAAAAGAACGTCTACTAGAAAGACCAGATAGAGCGTCCGCCTAGTAACCGAGATGCCGTAGGATGGAAAACCGACCGCGACATATCAATAATGTGATTGGTGTGGTATCATGGTCACTTGTCTACGGCGTAATATCGCTGTATGGTAGAACTATGACGAAAGTCCCAAAAATGAGTCGAACGGTTAACCCAAGCAAACACCAAACGTATTCCTGTCGTTTCGGGAATAATGTCTGTTTGAGAAAAAAATTGACTGGCGCAATAGCTCAGTGGTAGAGTGTCCACTTTGCGTTCGGGAGGTCTGAGGTTCGAATCCCAGCCGTTACACTTTACTCCGGTGATCGCACCCTTGCCCGGCACTCAGCAAAATGGGGTTTCTATGGGATTTTGGAGTACTTAGTACTGGTTCTACTCAAGAACTTGTCTCCCGTGTTTGGTGCCATACACCAGGCACGTAAAAGACTAAAGTAGTCTACTCGCAACATGAGCTAGGGTATCGCACCTGGACTATCTTATATCCACCCAATGTCTGATGGTGTCTCTTCAGAAAAAAAGGACCCAATTTGTGGGTTATCCTTGACCGCAAGGTCTACAAACATGGTTTTAAAAATAAGAAATGATTGCTAGTCATTAGTCGCTTGTAGAAACTTTTCGGCAGTTTTCGTTGTTCTGACTAAACAATGCATTTGCCCTATCACATTCCTGCACCAGAAAAAAAATCGGGACTATATTTAGACACCTATGTTTAGTTATTGCCTGGCATTAGCAAATTGGCTCCTTGGTCTAGTTGGTAAGGTAGTTAGGACGTTCGCAATACAGGCGTTGTAAGCTAGGTTTGTGGGTTCGGTTTCTAGTCGTGGTACATTTTTTAAAGTTTTAATTTTTTTTAACTTGATTTGACTATTTGAGTTTACCGTCGCTTCGACAGTATTTCAGTCATAAAGCAACGTCCAGCTAATTACAGGTGGAGGAAGATCCCGAATGCACGGAAGCATCCGGGCAGAACCACCGACCTATTGCAAGCCAGCTGGAAGGCTGCAGTGATCTCATGAAAATCCGAATGACCCTGCCGGGATTCGAACCCACGCGGTGGGTGGCCGAGAGGGTAAAGTCGCCAGTCTGCACTCACATCACATTCAGACTTTGCCCCCCCCCCACACCCCCGTGGAAAAATTCTGGATCCGGGCCTGCAATATATGTTGTTGCTGTCGTCCATGACGAACACATAGTCAATGAGTGGAAACATTAAATTCACCGCTACCCTATGTCAGTTGTGGGCACCAAGTGCGTGGATAAGTGTTTATCGGCCTACACGCCAACTGGATAATTTAGAAGAGGCGAAAAAGTATTTGCACCGGAACTTTGGAGATGGACCTCTTAATCAATATGCAAAATGGTTCCTTTAATTTCGTACTGGTTCACTTAAATTTATGTTATGGTAACGTTAAACTTAAAATGACGACGAAATCACTGAGTTGCCATTATTACAATGAAGACGCCTAAACTTTATTTTGAAGTGACGTAAGTCACGTTGACCATGCACTGCATTTATTATCCCGATCCCGATGCAAAACCAAACATACCAAATTAAAAAGGCACGCTTGAATATCACATTGACAAATAGAATAAATAGTATTAAATACCGAAATGTCATCCAACAATTATAATAATGATGATGATGACTTTAAATTTTGTAAGAAGACGTTTTGAAGACAAAGCTCATCATAATTGTTGTTGTTCTTGTTGTTGTTGTATTGGGGTTTACCGTCGCTGCGATAGTATTTCAATCATATAACGACGCCCAGCTAATTACAGGTGGAGGAAGGCCCCGAGTACACAGAGGTACCCGGATAGAACCACCGACCTACCCCAAGCCAGCCGGAAGGCTTCATCACATGAAAAATCCGAAGTCCCTACCGGGATTCGAACCCAAAGCGGTGAGGGGCTGAGAGATTTGTCATCATAATTGAATAATAGATAAATAAAAACTATGCTGGAGAGTAAATGATTTATGCAATCGAATAAAATGGATGTGTTGGATTCACTGTTTTCTCCTTCACGTAAACGGAATCCGTACATTATTATTAAGTGAAAATTCTCACTCAGCAAACAAGACAATTTTGATCTTAATCATGACGCTACGTGACGTGTCACAGAATGTGTAATGAAACTACCTCCTGATTCTGTAGTAGCAAAATTATATGTAACTGCAACGATTGAACTTTTATAGCGTTTTACCAGTTTGTTATGTAAACTTTCTGAAAAAACAAAAACAAAAAAAAAACCGAGCTTGACAGTGACAATTCAATTATGTCACCATTCCCAGCACACGCAGTTGAAGCCTAAAGAATGAAACATTTTACGGCAAATCAATATCTGCTTCATGAATGGCAACATTTTTATTAAAAATCGACTGTGGAATTCTCTGTGTGTGATAGGCTCACAAGCGTACAACTGTGATGTTACGTGTAGTAAAGCAGTTTCTCAAACGCGAAAAAAAAATAAATAAAAAAAATAAAATAAAAATAAAACAAAAAATAAAAAAAATTAAAAAGCAAGATTTGAGCTAGAGCGACGTAAAATGAAGACTGATTTCAGTTTTTGTCATATTCAAACGCAGGTCAAGAAATATAATTCCTATATGTCGCCTAATTATATCGGAAATGATTTTACCGTAGAGAATCCCCAATGACGTCAGATTGTAAAAAATTGTGTAATATGACAGTAGTTTGTCGTTGCAATAAGCGACTGACGACCGACTTTTAGATTATACGAGACGATGACTATCAACATATTCCTGAGAAAAAAAAAATGTATCAATTTGTCGCCGTATTAAATAAAAGTTATTTCCGCAGAATCGTTGCGGCCGCTAGAGTTGGAAATGCTTATCGTCCAAACGACAATACTGAAGTCATTTGGGAACACTGTCTACATGATAAGCGAAGTTAAACAACATCAGTTCCATTTCCTGACACAAAACTGATCAGGTCTGGTACTACCCGTTTGTGCTGAGCGTTGTGGTATGTCGCGGTCGGGGAACGAATACAAGTCTTCTGTCTGCGGGGCGGACGCTCTAACATCTGATCTCATAACGCAGTTTAGGCGATGACTCTTCAAGGGGACGCGGGTACTAGCGTCGAGTATTTACAAATCCACGAAAACGAACGGTATTGATCTTTAAAAAAAGAAACATGATGCGACCAAAAACGGCTAGAACCAAACAAGAAGTACATTTTGTGAATCGAAATGAAATTTGTTTACCATTTACCAAAGACCTTTCATGATCACACAAACAGATCTACCATTCATTTATGCACCATGGACATAGAAATAAGATAAAAAAAGAAATATGTTTTTTTTTTCCTGTTTTAATTTAAAAAGATACGTATGGCGTAAAATCGTTGCTTGCTTTTGATACCATCTTTTACAAATTAGGATTGGAAATTCTAATTTCATCCTCTCAAATAAAATTTGTCTTAAAAATTAAAACATTTTCATACTGTATTTTACCGTAGAAAAATGTATGACGGAAAGGAACCATGGCAATGATAAACTCAGTTACACATTCAACACCAATATGTACTTTGTAAAAATATGAATAACATCAATAGAAATTATGTTTTAAAACGAATATCCGATTTTGGCGATTGCAATTAAAACTAAAAACCCTTTAGACACGTTTCAACTGAAAAACAACAATTACACCACAACACGTATCATAACAAACGCCTTGCAGAAAAGAGGAAATGTATTTCGGTTAATCGAACACGTTTCCTATGATGATTATGGTAACTTTGTCGTTCCCTTCTCGCTAGAATGAAATGCTGGCCCCTCCGTCTATTCTAATGAAATGCCCATTCACCCTGGCGGCCTTGTCGCTAAGGAGGTATAGAATTGCGTCAACAACATCTGTAGTGCCTGGAAGAATAATCGTCACAATGAAATGTAATCTTTACTGAAAAGTATGCGAACAAATACCTCTCTATTTATTTTGGACTCAAACTATCACCGGACTTCTGGTCATTTTTAATAAATAATAAATATAAGAGTAACAAGAAAAAGTAAATGATATTTTCAAAAATATTATATTTGGAGAAAAAAGTATGGTAAATATCTCTGGGAAAAAGAAAGTCGATATGACATAAGTAGTAGTTGGAAAAAGAAAGTCGATATGACATAAGTAGAAGTTGGAAAAAGAAAGTCAATATGACATAAGTAGAAGTTGGAAAAAGAAAGTCGATATGACATAAGTAGTAGTTGGAAAAAGAAAGTCGATATGACATAAGTAGAAGTTGGAAAAAGAAAGTCAATATGACATAAGTAGTAGTTGGAAAAAGAAAGTCGATATGACATAAGTAGAAGTTGGAAAAAGAAAGTCAATATGACATAAGTAGAAGTTGGAAAAAGAAAGTCGATATGACATAAGTATAAGTTGGAAAAAGAAAGTCGATATGACATAAGTAGAAGTTGGAAAAAGAAAGTCGATATGACATAAGTATAAGTTGGAAAAAGAAAGTCGATATGACATAAGAAGAAGTTGGAAAAAGAAAGTCGATATGACATAAGTAGAAGTTGGAAAAAGAAAGTCGATATGACATAAGTAGAAGTTGGAAAAAGAAAGTCGATATGACATAAGTAGAAGTTGGAAAAAGAAAGTCGATATGACAGTCTATATTGTATATACAGTAGAACCTAGATAAGAATACATCTCTTAGGAACTCGTCCTAATGACGAGAGGGTAGAGTCTAAATTTCAAGTAAATTGGAAAGATAGATTCTGGATTATCATTCGTGGGGGGCTACTATTAGTGGAATTGTGGCGATCCGCAACCTACAAAATTTAATCCCAATGGTTCTCACATTTTATGAAATATGAATCCATATGAATCCATATACTAACGATGTTGCCTTTGATACATAATCAACGAAATTCAATGTCATCGAAAATTAGTGATTTTACAGCACAGGAAACGGTTCCTCAATATATTGTTTCTGAAAGTAAGGTGTTCTTAATAGTGAGGTGGTTCTTATACTGATGTGATCCTAATAGCGAAGGGGTGTCAGAGCGACTCAAATATACATATGTAATTCTCATTCACAAAATGTATGCTGGCCGTGATTGCAATTACTTCGGATAATGTCGGTAAATGTGACCTGTTAGATTTGTCGTTTCGCCGGCACACCTCGTCATAGAATCATTTTTTAAATGCAAAATGCGTCAGTTTCCTCAACGATGTCAGTTTTTTTTCTGGATGCCAAGGTACGAGTATCACCATACCACCAATTTTGCTTTGGCATTTTAACTACAGTGATCTTGCCCATACTGTTTTTATAAATAATCCCGATGAAACTTCAGACCATCGGATCACGAAATGCATATTAAGTAATTTTTGTTATCGCGTTTGGACAGATGAGACAGTTCGGCACTTAAAAATCCGTAACGTGAATAATATTACCTAATCTCAGTCAGTTCGACGCAGATGAAGTCTTAAGTATACCTTTCAACTAAATGAGTGTTTGTATTTGAAAAGTTAAAATAAATGACAAGTAGAAAAACAAGACGGCCATGATGGCCCTATATCGCTCACCTGAGTACCACTGCTCAAAAGGCAACCTTAAGTATTATGGACCATAACTCCCATACAAGGCATAATGATCCTTCAGTTGGTTTATATTTATTATGTGTACATCTCATCAAGATTGCTTTATAAATGTGGATGCTAGAATGTAATAAAAAGTTAAATATGACATTTTTTTTTATACTTCAAGAGCCATAATTGGAGATAGTGGTCCAATTCCAAGTCAGCCTTGGCAAGATAACAGTCATTAACATTACCATCAGGTTTGTGTATGTTTACTTTCTAAATAATCCCTAGAAAGCTGAATTTTCAAGGGATCAACTTTGTTTGAGCAGTTTTGGTAGAAGGTTATGTTGTGGTCATTTTTATTAAGTGAAATTAAATTCTTACCAACATATTTAAAGAAGATATGAAGTCCTGTGATACAAATTTAAACGCAATCAACTTGGATTTAGCAAAATTTATTTCGACAGTTTCGGCAGTTAATTACCGCTATCGATGATGCATAGAAATGATGGCTTGATTTGTTATCACATATTTACACGTGAAACGTTTTAAAACTAACTAAAACAGAAAACAGTGCTTCAATAATTCGTTTGAGAAGAATAAAAACATTCCCATGAAAAATGACTTGAGCTGATTCGTTTCTAAAGGTGTGTTGTGATGTAACGCTCATGCAGATTTTATTACGTTATACTATATGAAAATGGCCAGAGGTTTAAAACGTAAAGCTATTACTTACGAGACTTAATTTTAAATCATTACTGAAAAGGTAGTTTATCAACAATTTTAAATCAAAGGACCGATAATCCTGAGCGCTGCTAATTGAAAAAATATTGCTACAATATTCTAGCTTATAAATTTGTGCAAGGCAAATCAATTGATTTTGAAATCATAGACACTTAATAATTGAATAGAATAAAATCTTTCAGAACAGACGCTCTGCTAGGATACTGTCATGTTTAAGATTTGTTCGGTATTAAAGTTAAGGTTAACTTTTACGAAATACTTTCCGAATGTTTATTTATAAAATAAACAAACAATAACAATGTCGCTCTATCTGGAAACACAAAGACATGTAAAAAATCATTAACATATCAAAGGTATCCTGATTACATTCCTAACCAGAGTATAATATCGTAGAATCTGAAAAATATGTCGATCATCTCTGATTGAATGTTGTAGAATGCGATGGAATACATTGGCTATTGGGACGGAGCCCGGTCTAAAAGTGTACAGACTTGGATACGATATTAAAAGTTATTATTTTCGATTCGTAAAACACTGTATCTTATGAACAACAATGCAATGTCGACCGTTTATGGTAACTGTTTTCAAGTTGCGTCAATATTTTCGTTGCAAAGTTTTAAGATACATATGTGGTGATTAAAAATCATTTACAGGTCCGTACATATAGCCGCAGTAACTGTAATATTCATCTGTAAATATGAACCAAAATGAAATATTATTTTATCGTACGTGTTATGACTATAAAATATGGTTTAAATACAACACTTTCTGAAACAGTTACTCATACGAGAAAGATACGAATAACTCACGATATTATATAGAAACAATCTGGCCCTTTTCGTGGGAGCATGTTTACTGAAATCTGAGTTGTCAGGTTCCGGAGAGCGAGATCATAGCGATGAGACTGCATTCTGAGAATCAAAATGCAGCTCAAAAATGAGAAAGAAATTCGTGATTCCTTTCAGATTCCTCGCTCTCACTTAGTGAAAGAGGCACCATTCTGGAACTTATGATGACATAGAGAAAGCCCTTTTTACTTGGTTTTAGGGAGCTCGATTTCATAATTTACCAGTAGTTGAACAGATATTATTGGCCAAATGATCCGACTTTGCAAACAAAATGGACTAAATTTCACGCCAAATCGTGGTTGGATGATCGATTCAAATCGAGAAACGGGATAGTTTCTAAAACCATATGTGGTGAAGCTGGAATCGTTTGATAGTGAAATGACTGAGAACTGAAGGAAAAATAAGTTGCCTTAACTGATTGAACCAACTGCATCAATTACCGTAACGAAATACGTTATATCCAAGCATGATAACGAAATTTCGTTGTATCGATACAATGAATTTCGGCTATAACAAACCAATTTGCCGTGTCCCTTGAAATTCATTATAAGATTGCTTCACTATATATATATATATATATATATATATATATATATATATATAACTTGGTAATAGTCTTTTGGTTGTCATGGAAATTAAAGTTCTACATGGATCAAGTTTGTTTTAGTAATATTTGCAGAGTTACCAAAGGAACAAATGTGCCAAAAATTCTGAACTTTATCCTGCAGTTTTGAGAACAGGTGTCTGTAGTTTTCCCTACATACTTTTAAGGCAAATTAGCCCTGCCCCTGGCGGCCATGTTATTTTAAAGATCAAAATAACTTCTATATATATATATAGCCAGTAGTTTTGAAGAAGATGATTTTTAAAGTTTTCATTTTTTCTTCTTTCCGTTGCCCTGGCAACCTGAGTTCTACATGGATCAAGTTTATATTAGCAAATTTTATGAAGGTTCACCCAAGGATCATCCCTGCCAAGTTTAATCAAATTCTGTCCAGTGGTGTCAGAGGAGATGTTGTTTAAAGCAAATTGTTGTCGGTAATACCGCATATCCATAGTCCTAATAGTGAGATGTTCTTAAAAGTAAGATGACCTTTATACTGAGGTTGACTTTAACTATGATTATCTTCATCTTAATGTGTATTGTGTTTTCAATAAATTAGATGATACTACAAGATAACCTCTACCACAACTTTTACTGAATATCGTACTTGGTAATTCCCCCTGTGGTATCCGTCCAACAGCATACTGATAGTTCTCCTGAACATCCAGGAAGGATTTTGTCATTGGTGTGTACACAAACGTCGGGTTTACACTATTGACACGAATCTGAAGGTATACGACATGAATATATAACATGGCTTAAAGATAAACAATAGGTAAACCTGGATGGAGGGTAAGCATATATATCAAAAATGACTGATAAGATTAAGGTAGAAACAAAATAAAACTAATATTTTTATTTTTATTATGAAACAGTACGAGATGGTCTTCTACATGGTAAACATGTATTCATTAGAATGATTGGTTTCACAACTGGTTTGCGTAGTGTCCGGATAATGTGGATAGGTGTGGTATCATGCCACCTGTCTACGGTTTGATACTGTAGTGTGAGAACACTATATCTGTCTCTCTCAAGCATACATAGTCTCCAAATGAATGAACTACTGTCACAACCACTCAACAAACAAAAGAAACACTGCACAGCTGGGATAAGGACTAAGACCACAATTACCTGCCCTTGGTTACCTGGTATCCGGATGTTCCTACACAGAAAAAAAGTAACCCTATTTAATGCTGAATTAAGGTGAGTTTTTGACTGAAAGACATGAAATAAAGGATTAAATTCTATAGAACACAGTTAAAATAGTCACAAAATGCCCAATTTGGAGGCCTTATTGCACAACAACCTTAAAAGTTGAGCATTACTGAGAGGGGAATTTTTGAGAAAATCGGTGTGAAATGGCCGACCGGTGCACTAAATTCATACGTATGTTATTTGGCCTTAAATAGGTCAAAAGTAGTCGGGTGACCCCATGTTTAAAATGTACAGAATTATTTCTCTTGAATAGATCTATCTAATGAGGATTAGTTTGGATGTCAATTTGTCATTTGTATATAAGCTTATATAGAACATATAGTAAAATTAATTGTGGTCTTAGTCCATAATGCTTTCAGTACTAGTCCATATAACTACTTTATCTTTTTACCAGGGCGGCGATATAATACTTTCAAGCAAGAAAGCAACTTTTTACTTCCACACCGCTGACGTAATAGAAAACACAGGTTTCCTTCTCAGTCGGTTGAAGAAAGATAAAAAGATCAAATAAACCAGGAATAAGCTTTGGGGAAACTGCTTTGAACGCTGGGAAATCTGGACTGGTTTATTGGCTACCGGAAGTACATGTTGCTAGACTTGTAGTCGCATAATTGGGTAGATTCAATTGGAATACGCCTCTTTGTTCCTTGCATTCCTTATTTCACTTCTCAGTTTTGTGCAGCTTATAATTCTCATCGACAAATAGTAGCTTTATAGCTTCAAGTACATTCTTCAAGAAAATTATGCATAAATTCTGTTCGAAACAAACAACAGCTAGGTGTACTAAACTTATTAGGAATAAGTGATCAACACCTGATAAATGTATGAACAGCGTTATAGATTTAGCTTTCTATTTCACATGAATGGGGATTTATTTCTAATATGTGCTTTGATAATAACCTCTCCTTCAACTGCAGGTACTTTGACATATAATTTCTCTGAACGTCACAGTGTAACTTTCTGATCACTTGGCTAATGGCGATTTTTAGCCTTTTTGAAATGCGAATACTTGTTACTTCTACTTAATCATACGATAGATTTTGATTTAAAGACACTAGTAGGCGCTATAACTCGTCTAAAATCAAACACATTAGTAGGCACCATAACTCGTCTAAAATCTAATTATTTAAACAACAATTATGAAAAATGCGTCTAGTGTTATTTTAACTATTATTCCGACTTTTTTTTCTATTCTCTGTTGCAGTTTTAATCCTACTACTTCGGCTGGGTTTTTCATGTTAGGGAACCTTCAAATGGCTATAGTAGGTCGATTGTTCTTACCGAGTGTATTTGTGTACTGGGGCCAATTAACAGAACGTCGGTATATGACTGAAATACTTATGTATCGATGGTATCCCACAAACAACAAACACGACGACAAGTTACCACAACGACATTTTGTAGACCGCTACTTTACAACCGCTTTTACCATAACATGCTCAACCATTAAAGTTATTTCTATAATTACTGCAACTGCTACTACGGACGACCGCTACTAAATCTACTAATTGTTCTATTTTCACCTTACTGTCGATTCCAAGATGTTCCAGCTGCGATATACGGTGCCAAAGTCATTTTAATGGTACCAGATGCCGCCTAAAAGTCGTATATAGCTTCTTATTCTGTATAACGCCATTTATCTAAGTCACGTTGCAATATAATTATACTACGACATCATCATAATGATAAAAATAATATTAATGGGATGTTAAAACTATGATGGGGTGTTAAAACTACTACTTACTAGTGACATCTTTACACTGCTACTAAAACAACTTGGCAATAACAATTACCAATACTTCTCCTGTTACTTTAACTTCATCGTCTAATGCTTCAATCGGACAAACCTTATTTGGTGCCAGCTCCAGAGCCATTGACATGGTCAGCATCTGCATAGCAGCTTTAGACATACAGTATACAGCCTCGTTTTTAAAAGCATTGAATGCTGAATTACTCGACACATTAACAATGCTTCCTCCTTTCCCTTTGGAGAGCATTCCCTCGGCAACCACCTGGAATAGAAACCAATAACGACACTAGCAACTAATGATACGATGTAGAGGATGTTGTTTTCTTATATCGTCTATACTTTTCACTGAAAACATGGAACCAACATGCAATACATTTATTGATGAGTAAGCACAGTGTCCCATATGCAACTGCTTTTTGAACACGTCAGCGTAGAATTAACAATTTTTCCTTTTCTGGAAACGACAACAACAACAAAAACAACAACAAAAAGAAAGAAAAAAAGAAACACAAGAACAACACACTCTTTATTCCATACAGAAAATAAAGACAGGAACACGTTTTTAAATACATTATTGATTTATAGATTCTAATGTAAGTACAAATTGTGTTACTTTTAATAAATATAAGTACCTGTCCAATATTCAAAGCTGCTTTAAAATTGACATCGAATTGCCTGAAATGAAATTTAACACATGATACTGCAAATTAAAAAAAAAAAGTTTGGTTAATTACAGAAAATATCGCAATCAGAATATTTTTGTAAGTAATTTTTTTTTCCAACAGATGGGGGCTGTGATTTTTATTCATTTTCTCCCTACCTGTTATATGTTCAATATACGGGGGTTGTTCGATATGGGGTCCGTCACACCATGACGTTCTTGTAACGTTTTCTCAACATTTACAATCGTTCTATTTTTGAACGTTCTGCAATGAGGTTGACACATCTGGCGTGTGATTAACGTGTAACTAACGCATAACTAGCGTGTGTCTAACGCATGCAAAGCGGGTAGAAGCGACCAAGTAATATGTTCTTGAAAGTCCTTAGCGTTGACTAACGTGCTATTGGCGCGCGGCGAACGATTTGGCAGCGATAGACGAGCGTGTTGACGTGTGAGTAACGTGTGAATAACGCATAATACGTCTTTCACGTTCGTCGCACGCTGCGTGGGGTTGGAAACCGTTCAGCTGTCGTTGACCAGGTCGCCAGAATTCGTTTTACTGCAAGCAAACGATTACTAAACGTCCAAATTATGCTAGAGTAACGACTAACTTACGATAGACCAACGTGTGCAACGCTCATGAACGTTAGTAAAACGTTTTTACGAACGTTCTTAAAACGTTCTTCAGCGTTTAAATTTAAACGTGAAGAACGCCGGGCATCATTGAGAACTTTTGTGCATGTTCAAAATTTTTTTTCGGACCAGCGTCTCCGCCGATTACCGCAATCATCGACGTTCACTAGCGTTCACACAACGCTCTTCTAGCGTTATCCCACAACCATGGGCGACTACCAACGTTTTATTAATCGTCAAAGAACCGACCAGAACTCATGGTGTGACGGCCCCTTAATGTGTAATTGTACCACACGCGATAATGCTTTGCACATTTCGATGATGTTGAAACGGCTGAATAGCTCTATTCAATACCTTTCCAACGGTATAACGGCCCTCAGCTCAAACAGTTTTAAACTAATCGTATTTTTAATAGAGCCAGTAGTTGACCACTGTTGTAAAAATGGTTTTGGAAAAGGGTTTGAGAATATTAAAGAAATTAGAGCTTATATAAAATTCGCAAAAAACTTGGTCAACGTAAAGCAGATTTTTACTGATTGGAGGAACTTTTTTGAACAGAAACTATGGGAAAA
>CM037778.1:32751762-32801762 GCA_021229015.1 Solen grandis
AGAGTGTGTTGTTCTTGTGTTTCTTTCTTTTTTTCTTTTTGTTGTTGTTGTTTTTGTTGTTGTTGTCGTTTCCAGAAAAGGAAAAATTGTTAATTCTACGCGCTGACGTGTTCAAAAAGCAGTTGCATATGGGACACTGTGCTTACTCATCAATAAATGTATTGCATGTTGGTTCCATGTTTTCAGTGAAAAGTATAGACGATATAAGAAAACAACATCCTCTACATCGTATCATTAGTTGCTAGTGTCGTTATTGGTTTCTATTCCAGGTGGTTGCCGAGGGAATGCTCTCCAAAGGGAAAGGAGGAAGCATTGTTAATGTGTCGAGTAATTCAGCATTCAATGCTTTTAAAAACGAGGCTGTATACTGCATGTCTAAAGCTGCTATGCAGATGCTGACCATGTCAATGGCTCTGGAGCTGGCACCAAATAAGGTTTGTCCGATTGAAGCATTAGACGATGAAGTTAAAGTAACAGGAAAGTCTTGGTAATTGTTATTGCCAAGTTGTTTTAGTAGCAGTGAAAAGATGTCACTAGTAAGTAGTAGTTTTAACACCCCATCATAGTTTTAACACCCCATTGATATTATTTTTATCATTATGATGATGTCGTAGTATAATTATATTGCTGTCGCTATGCGATAACGTGACTTAGATAAATGGCGTTATTCAGAATAAGAAGCTATATACGACTTTTAGGCGGCTTTTGGTTCCATTAAAACGATTTGGCACCGTATATCGCAGCTGGAACATCCTGGAAACGACAGTAAGGTGAGAATAGAACAATTAGAAGATTTAGTAGCGGTCGTCCGTAGTAGCAGTTGCAGTAATTGTAGAAATAATTTTAATGGTTGAGCATGTTATGGTAAAAGCAGTTGTAAAGTAGCGGTCTACAGAAAATACAGCAATGGTCGTTGTGGTAACTGTTGTCGTCGTGTTTGTTGTTTGTGGGATACCATCGATACATGAGTATTTCAGTCATATACCGACGTTCTGTTAATTGGCCCCAGTACACAAATACACTCGGTAAGAACAACCGACCTACCACAAGCCAATTTGAAGGTTCCTTAACATGAAACCCCAGCCAAAGTAGTAGGATTAAAACTGCAGCAGAGAATAGAAAAAAAGTCGGAATAATAATTAAAATAACACTAGACGCATTTTTCATAATTGTTGTTTAAATAATCAGATTTTAGACGAGTTATGATGCCTACTAATGTGTCTGATTTTAGACGAGTTATAGCGCCTACTAGCGTCTTTAAATCAAAATCTATCGTATGATTAAGTAGAAGTAACAAGTATTCGCATTTCAAAAAAGCTAAAAATCGCCATTAGCCAAGTGATCAGAAAGTTACACTGTGACGTACAGAGAAATTATATGTCAAAGTACCTGCAGTTGAAGGAGAGGTTGTTATCAAAGCACATATTAGAAATAAATCCCCATTCATGTGAAATAGAAAGCTAAATCTATAACTGCTGTTCATACATTAATCAGGTGTTGATCACTTATTGCTAATAAGTTTAATACACCTAGCTGTAGTTTGTTTCGAACAGAATGTATGCATAATTTTCTTGAAATATGTACTTGAAGCTATAAATCTACTATTTGTCGATAAGAATTATAAGCTGCACAAAACTGAGAAGTGAAATAAGGAATGCAAGGAACAAAGAGGCGTATTCCAATTGAATCTACCCAATTATGCGACTACCAGTCTAGCAAAATGTACTTCCGGTAGCCAATAAACCAGTCCAGATTTCCCAGCGTTCAAAGTAGTTTCCCCAAAGCTTATTCTTGGTTAATTCTGATCTTTTTATCTTTCTGCAAACGACTGAGAAGGAAACCTGTTTTTTCTATTACGTCAGCGGTGTGGAAGTAAAAAGTTGCTCTCTTGCTCGAAAGTATTATATCGCCGCCCTGGTAAAAAGATAAAGTAGTTATATGGACTAGTCGTACTGAAAGCATTATGAACTAAGATCACAATTAATTTTACTATATGTTCTATATAAGCATATATACAATTTGACAAATTGACATCCAAACTTACCTTCATTAGATAGATATATTCAAGAGAAATAATTATGTACATTTTAAACATGGGGCCAAATAACATACGTATGAATTTAGTGCACCGGTCGGCCATTTCACACCGATTTTCTCAAAAATTCCCCTCTCAGTAATGCTCAACTTTTAAGGTTGTTGTGCAATAAGGCCTCCAAATTGGGCATTTTATGACTATTTTAACTGTGTTCTATAGAATTTAATCCCTTATTGCATGTCTTTCAGTCAAAAACTCACCTTAATTCAGCATTAAATAGGGTCACTTTTTTCTATGTAGGCACATCCGGATACAGTCCTTATCCCAGCTGTGCAGTGTTTCTTTTGTTTGTTGAGTGGTTGTGACAGTAGTTCATTCATTTGGAGACTATGTATGCTTGAGAGAGACAGATATAGTGTTCTCACACTACAGTATCATACCGTAGACAGGTGGCATGATACCACACCTATCCACATTATCCGGACACTACGCAAACCAGTTGTGAAACCAATCATTCTAATGAATACATGTTTACCATGTAGAAGACCATCTCGTACTGTTTCATAATAAAAATAAAAATATTAGTTTTATTTTGTTTCTACCTTAATCTTATCAGTCATTTTTGATATATATGCTTACCCTCCATCCAGGTTTAACTATTGTTTATCTTTAAGACTTGTTATATATTCATGTCGTATACCTTCAGATTCGTGTCAACAGTGTAAACCCGACGTTTGTGTACACACCAATGACAAAATCCTTCCTGGATGTTCAGGAGAACTATCAGTATGCTGTTGGACGGATACCACAGGGGGAATTACCAAGTACGATATTCAGTAAAAGTTGTGGTAGAGGTTATCTTGTACATGTAGTATCATCTAATTTATTGAAAACACAATACACATTAAGATGAAGATAATCATAGTTAAAGTCAACCTCAGTATAAAGGTCATCTTACTTTTAAGAACATCTCACTATTAGGACTATGGATATGCGGTATTACCGATATAACGGTATATCGCGATTCTGGTCCGGCAAGATACGTTTCGGTACGTTGTTAGGGCCAAACTGATATTTTTACTTTATTATAGAGCGTTCTTTTTAGATCACCTGAGAACGAAGTGCTCATGGTGAGCTATTAGGATCACTTTCTGTTCGTCGTCCGTCGTCAACAATTTGCTTTAAACAACATCTCCTCTGAAACCACTGGACAGAATTTGATTAAACTTGGCAGGGATGATCCTTGGGTGAACCTTCATAAAATTTGCTAATATAAACTTGATCCATGTAGAACTCAGGTTGCCAGGGCAACGGAAAGAAGAAAAAATGAAAACTTTAAAAATCATCTTCTTCAAAACTACTGGCTATATATATATATAGAAGTTATTTTGATCTTTAAAATAGCATGGCCTCCAGGGGCAGGGCTAATTTGCCTTAAAAGTATGTAGGGAAAACTACAGACACCTGTTCTCAAAACTGCAGGATAAAGTTCAGAATTTTTGGCACAATTGTTCCTTTGGTAACTCTGCAAATATTACTAAAACAAACTTGATCCATGTAGAACTTTAATTTCCATGACAACCAAAAGACTATTACCAAGTTATATATATATATATATATATATATATATATATATATATATATATATATAATCTTATAACGAATTTCAAGGGACACGGCAAATTGGTTTGTTATAGCCGAAATTCGTTATATCGATACAACGAAATTTCGTTATAATGCTTGGATATGACGTATTTCGTTACGTTAATTGATGCAATTGGTTCAATCAGTTAAGGCAACTTATTTTTCCTTCAGTTCTCAGTCATTTCACTATCAAACGATTCCAGCTTCACCACATATGGTTTTAGAAACTATCCCGTTTCTCGATTTGAATCGATCATCCAACCACGATTTGGCGTGAAATTTAGTCTAATTTTGTTTGCAAAGTCGGATCATTTGGCCAATAATATCTGTTCAACTACTGGTAAATTATGAGATCGAGCTCCCTAAAAGCAAGTAAAAAGGGCTTTCTCTATGTCATCATAAGTTCCAGAATGGTGCCTCTTTCACTAAGTGAGAGCGAGGAATCCTGAAAGGAATCACGAATTTCTTTCTCATTTTTGAGCTGCATTCTGATTCTCAGAATGCAGTCTCATCGCTATGATCTCGCTCTCCGGAACCTGACAACTCAGATTTCAGTAAACATGCTCCCCACGAAAAGGGCCAAATTGTTTCTATATAATATCGTGAGTTATTCGTTTCTTTCTCGTATAGTAATGTTTCAGAAAGTGTTGTATTTAAACCATATTTTATAGTCATAACACGTACGATAAAATAATATTTCATCTTGGTTCATATTTACAGATGAATATTACAGTTACTGCGGCTATATGTACGGACCTGTAAATGATTTTTAATCACCACATATGTATCTTAAAACTTTGCAACGAAAATATTGACGCAACTTGAATACAGTTACCATAAACGGTCGACATTGCATTGTTGTTCATAAGATACAGTGTTTTACGAATCGAAAATAATAACTTTTAATATCGTATCCAAGTCTGTACACTTTTAGACCAGGGTCCGTCCCAATACCAATTATTCCCTTTAATTCAATTTTTCTTTGATAGTTAATGATTTTACATGCTTTGTGTTTCCAGAAGAGCGACATTATTGTTTGTTTATTTTATAAATAAACATTCGGAAAGTATTCGTAAAAGTTAACCTTAACTTTAATACCGAACAAATCTTAAACATGACAGTATCTTAGCAGAGCGTTATAGTGTCTGTTCTGAAAGATTTTATTCTATTCAATTATTAAGTGTCTATGATTTCAAAATCAATTGATTTGCCTTGCACAAATTTATAAGCTAGAATATTGTAGCAATATTTTTTCAATTACACGTCAGGATTATCGGTCCTTTGATTTAAAATTGTTGATAAACTACCTTTTCAGTAATGATTTAAAATTAAGTCTCGTAAGTAATAGCTTTACGTTTTAAACCTCTGGCCATTTTCATATAGTATAACGTAATAAAATCTGCATGAGCGTTACATCACAACACACCTTTAGAAACGAATCAGCTCAAGTCATTTTTCATGGGAATGTTTTTATTCTTCTCAAACGAATTATTGAAGCACTGTTTTCTGTTTTAGTTAGTTTTAAAACGTTTCACATGTAAATATGTGATAACAAATCAAGCCATCATTTCTATGCATCATCGATAGCGGTAATTAACTGCCAAAACTGTCGAAATAAATTTTGCTAAATCCAAGTTGATTGCGTTTCAATTTGTATCACAGGACTTCAGAAAAGATACCTTATAAACCGTTTTTTCGCTGTATCCAACAAATTTGTTCTGTGTGACCGGACATATTATTAAAGAAGGGTGAAGGTTGGGGAATTTATTTTCTTTCGTTATAAGTGAGTTCCTCTCTCTCTCTCTCTCTCTCTCTCTCCATTTATATATATATATATATATATATATATATATATATATATATATATATATATATATATATATTCTTCTTTAAATATGTTGGTAAGAATTTAATTTCACTTAATAAAAATGACCACAACATAACCTTCTACCAAAACTGCTCAAACAAAGTTGATCCCTTGAAAATTCAGCTTTCTAGGGATTATTTAGAAAGTAAACATACACAAACCTGATGGTAATGTTAATGACTGTTATCTTGCCAAGGCTGACTTGGAATTGGACCACTATCTCCAATTATGGCTCTTGAAGTATAAAAAAATGACATATTTAACTTTTTATTACATTCTAGCATCCACATTTATAAAGCAATCTTGATGAGATGTACACATAATAAATATAAACCAACTGAAGGATCATTATGCCTTGTATGGGAGTTATGGTCCATAATACTTAAGGTTGCCTTTTGAGCAGTGGTACTCAGGTGAGCGATATAGGGCCATCATGGCCCTCTTGTTTTTCTACTTGTCATTTATTTTAACTTTTCAAATACAAACACTCATTTAGTTGAAAGGTATACTTAAGACTTCATCTGCGTCGAACTGACTGAGATTAGGTAATATTATTCACGTTACGGATTTTTAAGTGCCGAACTGTCTCATCTGTCCAAACGCGATAACAAAAATTACTTAATATGCATTTCGTGATCCGATGGTCTGAAGTTTCATCGGGATTATTTATAAAAACAGTATGGGCAAGATCACTGTAGTTAAAATGCCAAAGCAAAATTGGTGGTATGGTGATACTCGTACCTTGGCATCCAGAAAAAGACTGACATCGTTGAGGAAACTGACGCATTTTGCATTTAAAAAATGATTGTATGACGAGGTGTGCCGGCGGAACGACAAATCTAGCAGGTCACATTCACTGACATTATCCGAAGTAATTGCAATCACGGCCACCATACATTTTGTGAAAGAGAATTATATTTGAGTCGCTCTGACACCCCCTCGCTACTAGGATCACATCAATATAAGAACCACCTTACAATTAAGAACACCTTACTTTCAGGACCAATATACTGAGGAACCGTTTCCTGTGCTGTAAAATCACTAATTTTCGATGACATTGAATTTCGTTGATTATGTATCAAAGGCAACATCGTTAGTATATGGATTCATATGGATTCATAATTCATAAAATGTGAGAAACTATTGGGATTAAATTTTGTAGTTTGCGGATCGCCACAATTCCACTAATAGTAGCCCCCCACGAATGATAATTCAGAATCTATTTTTCCAATTTATTTGAAATTTAGATTCCACCCTCTCGTCATTAGAACGAGTTCCTAAGAGATGTATTCTTATCTAGGTTTCACTGTATATACAATATAGACTGTGATATCGACTTTCTTTTTCCAACTTCTAGTTATGTCATATCGACTTTCTTTTTCCAACTTCTAGTTATGTCATATCGACTTTCTTTTTCCAACTTCTACTTATGTCATATCGACTTTCTTTTTCCAACTTCTAGTTATGTCATATCGACTTTCTTTTTCCAACTTCTAGTTATGTCATATACTTCTTTTTTTTTATTTTTTTTTTTTTTGACTTTCTTTTTCCAACTTCTATTATGTCATATCGACTTTCTTTTTCCAACTTCTATTATGTCATATCGACTTTCTTTTCCAACTTCTAGTTATGTCATATCGACTTTCTTTTTCCAACTTCTATTATGTCATATCGACTTTCTTTTTCCAACTTCTACTTATGTCATATCGACTTTCTTTTTCCAACTTCTAGTTATGTCATATCGACTTTCTTTTTCCAACTTCTACTTATGTCATATCGACTTTCTTTTTCCAACTTCTAGTTATGTCATATCGACTTTCTTTTTCCAACTTCTAGTTATGTCATATCGACTTTCTTTTTCCAACTTCTACTTATGTCATATCGACTTTCTTTTTCCAACTTCTAGTTATGTCATATCGACTTTCTTTTTCCAACTTCTAGTTATGTCATATCGACTTTCTTTTTCCAACTTCTAGTTATGTCATATCGACTTTCTTTTTCCAACTTCTAGTTATGTCATATCGACTTTCTTTTTCCAACTTCTAGTTATGTCATATCGACTTTCTTTTTCCAACTTCTACTTATGTCATACATATCGACTTTCTTTTTCCAACTTCTAGTTATGTCATATCGACTTTCTTTTTCCAACTTCTAGTTATGTCATATCGACTTTCTTTTTCCAACTTCTACTTATGTCATATCGACTTTCTTTTTCCAACTTCTAGTTATGTCATATCGACTTTCTTTTTCCAACTTCTACTTATGTCATATCGACTTTCTTTTTCCAACTTATACTTATGTCATATCGACTTTCTTTTTCCAACTTCTAGTTATGTCATATCGACTTTCTTTTTCCAACTACTACTTATGTCATATCGACTTTCTTTTTCCAACTTCTTCTTATGTCATATCGACTTTCTTTTTCCAACTTCTAGTTATGTCATATCGACTTTCTTTTTCCAACTACTACTTATGTCATATCGACTTTCTTTTTCCAACTTCTAGTTATGTCATATCGACTTTCTTTTTCCAACTACTACTTATGTCATATCGACTTTCTTTTTCCAACTTCTAATTATGTCA
Source organism: Solen grandis (assembly GCA_021229015.1). Lineage (NCBI taxonomy): Eukaryota > Metazoa > Mollusca > Bivalvia > Adapedonta > Solenidae > Solen > Solen grandis. The sequence continues at coordinate 32,759,892 of CM037778.1, forward strand.
TATCGACTTTCTTTTTCCAACTACTACTTATGTCATATCGACTTTCTTTTTCCAACTTCTACTTATGTCATATCGACTTTCTTTTTCCAACTTCTACTTATGTCATATTGACTTTCTTTTTCCAACTTCTACTTATGTCATATCGACTTTCTTTTTCCGACTTCTACTTATGTCATATCGACTTTCTTTTTCCAACTACTACTTATGTCATATCGACTTTCTTTTTCCAACTTATACTTATGTCATATCGACTTTCTTTTTCCAACTTCTACTTATGTCATATCGACTTTCTTTTTCCAACTTCTACTTATGTCATATCGACTTTCTTTTTCCAACTTCTACTTATGTCATATCGACTTTCTTTTTCCAACTTCTACTTATGTCATATCGACTTTCTTTTTCCAACTTCTACTTATGTCATATCGACTTTCTTTTTCCAACTTATACTTATGTCATATCGACTTTCTTTTTCCAACTTCTACTTATGTCATATCGACTTTCTTTTTCCAACTTCTACTTATGTCATATCGACTTTCTTTTTCCAACTTCTACTTATGTCATATCGACTTTCTTTTTCCAACTACTACTTATGTCATATCGACTTTCTTTTTCCAACTTCTACTTATGTCATATCGACTTTCTTTTTCCAACTTCTACTTATGTCAAATCGACTTTCTTTTTCCAACTTCTACTTATGTCATATCGACTTTCTTTTTCCAACTTCTACTTATGTCATATCGACTTTCTTTTTCCAACTTCTACTTATGTCATATCGACTTTCTTTTTCCAACTTCTACTTATGTCATATCGACTTTCTTTTTCCCAGAGATATTTACCATACTTTTTTCTCCAAATATAATATTTTTGAAAATATCATTTACTTTTTCTTGTTAGTCTTATATTTATTATTTATTAAAAATGACCAGAAGTCCGGTGATAGTTTGAGTCCAAAATAGATAGAGAGGTATTTGTTCGCATACTTTTCAGTAAAGATTACATTTCATTGTGACGATTATTCTTCCAGGCACTACAGATGTTGTTGACGCAATTCTATACCTCCTTAGCGACAAGGCCGCCAGGGTGAATGGGCATTTCATTAGAATAGACGGAGGGGCCAGCATTTCATTCTAGCGAGAAGGGAACGACAAAGTTACCATAATCATCATAGGAAACGTGTTCGATTAACCGAAATACATTTCCTCTTTTCTGCAAGGCGTTTGTTATGATACGTGTTGTGATGTAATTGTTGTTTTTCAGTTGAAACGTGTCTAAAGGGTTTTTAGTTTTAATTGCAATCGCCAAAATCGGATATTCGTTTTAAAACATAATTTCTATTGATGTTATTCAAATTTTTACAAAGTACATATTGGTGTTGAATGTGTAACTGAGTTTATCATTGCCATGGTTCCTTTCCGTCATACATTTTTCTACGGTAAAATACAGTATGAAAATGTTTTAATTTTAAGACAAATTTTATTTGAGAGGATGAAATTAGAATTTCCAATCCTAATTTGTAAATGATGGTATCAAAAGCAAGCAACGATTTTACGCCATACGTATCTTTTAAAATTAAAACAGAAAAAAAAAACATATTTCTTTTTTTATCTTATTTCTATGTCCATGGTGCATAAATGAATGGTAGATCTGTTTGTGTGATCATGAAAGGTCTTTGGTAAATGGTAAACAAATTTCATTTCGATTCACAAAATGTACTTCTTGTTTGGTTCTAGCCGTTTTTGGTCGCATCATGTTTCTTTTTTTAAAGATCAATACCGTTCGTTTTCGTGGATTTGTAAATACTCGACGCTAATACCCCGCGTCCCCTTGAAGAGTCATCGCCCTAAACTGCGTTATGAGATCAGATGTTAGAGCGGCCGCCCCGCAGACAGAAGACTTGTATTCGTTCCCCGACCGCGACATACCATAACGCTCAGCACAAACGGGTAGTACCAGACCTGATCAGTTTTGTGTCAGGAAATGGAACTGATGTTGTTTAACTTCGCTTATCATGTAGACAGTGTTCCCAAATGACTTCAGTATTGTCGTTTGGACGATAAGCATTTCCAACTCTAGCGGCCGCAACGATTCTGCGGAAATAACTTTTATTTAATACGGCGACAAATTGGTACATTTTTTTCCCTCAGGAATATGTTGATAGTCATCGTCTCGTATACTCTAAAAGTCGGTCGTTAGTCGCTTTTTGCAACGACAAACTACTGTCATATTACACAATTTTTTACAATCTGACGTCATTGGGGATTCTCTACGGTAAAATCATTTCCGATATAATTAGGCGACATATAGGAATTATATTTCTTGACCTGCGTTTGAATATGACAAAAACTGAAATCAGTCTTCATTTTACGTCGCTCTAGCTCAAATCTTGCTTTTTAATTTTTTTTATTTTTTTTTTTTTTTTTTTATTTTTTTTTTTTTTTTTTTCGCGTTTGAGAAACTGCTTTACTACACGTAACATCACAGTTGTACGCTTGTGAGCCTATCACACACAGAGAATTCCATAGTCGATTTTTAATAAAAATGTTGCCATTCATGAAGCAGATATTGATTTGCCGTAAAATGTTTCATTCTTTAGGCTTCAACTGCGTGTGCTGGGAATCACTGTCAAGCTCGGTTTTTTTTTTGTTTTTGTTTTTTTTTCAGAAAGTGTACATAACAAACTGGTAAAACGCTATAAAAGTTCAATCGTTGCAGTTACATATAATTTTGCTACTACAGAATCAGGAGGTAGTTTCATTACACATTCTGTGACACGTCACGTAGCGTCATGATTAAGATCAAAATTGTCTTGTTTGCTGAGTGAGAATTTTCACTTAATAATAATGTACGGATTCCGTTTACGTGAAGGAGAAAACAGTGAATCCAACACATCCATTTTATTCGATTGCATAAATCATTTACTCTCCAGAATAGTTTTTATTTATCTATTATTCAATTATGATGACAAATCTCTCAGCCCCTCACCGCTTTGGGTTCGAATCCCGGTAGGGACTTCGGATTTTTCATGTGATGAAGCCTTCCGGCTGGCTTGGGGTAGGTCGGTGGTTCTATCCGGGTACCTCTGTGTACTCGGGGTCTTCCTCCACCTGTAATTAGCTGGGCGTCGTTTTATGATTGAAATACTATCGCAGCGACGGTAAACCCCAATACAACAACAAGAACAACAACAATTATGATGAGCTTTGTCTTCAAAACGTCTTCTTACAAAATTTAAAGTCATCATCATCATTATTATAATTGTTGGATGACATTTCGGTATTTAATACTATTTATTCTATTTGTCAATGTGATATTCAAGCGTGCCTTTTTAATTTGGTATGTTTGGTTTTGCATCGGGATCGGGATAATAAATGCAGTGCATGGTCAACGTGACTTACGTCACTTCAAAATAAAGTTTAGGCGTCTTCATTATAATAATGGCAACTCAGTGATTTCGTCGTCATTTTAAGTTTAACGTTACCATAACATAAACTTAAGTGAACCAGTACGAAATTAAAGGTACCATTTTGCATATTGATTAAGAGGTCCATCTCCAAAGTTCCGGTGCAAATACTTTTTCGCCTCTTCTAAATTATCCAGTTGGCGTGTAGGCCGATAAACACTTATCCACGCACTTGGTGCCCACAACTGACATAGGGTAGCGGTGAATTTAATGTTTCCACTCAATGACTATGTGTTCGTCATGGACGACAGCAACAACATATATTGCAGGCCCGGATCCAGAATTTTTCCACGGGGGTGGGGGGGGGGCAAAGTCTGAATGTGATGTGAGTGCAGACTGGCGACTTTACCCTCTCGGCCACCCACCGCGTGGGTTCGAATCCCGGCAGGGTCATTCGGATTTACATGAGATCACTGCAGCCTTCCAGCTGGCTTGCAATAGGTCGGTGGTTCTGCCCGGATGCTTCCGTGCATTCGGGATCTTCCTCCACCTGTAATTAGCTGGACGTTGCTTTATGACTGAAATACTGTCGAAGCGACGGTAAACTCAAATAGTCAAATCAAGTTAAAAAAAATTAAAACTTTAAAAAATGTACCACGACTAGAAACCGAACCCACAAACCTAGCTTACAACGCCTGTATTGCGAACGTCCTAACTACCTTACCAACTAGACCAAGGAGCCAATTTGCTAATGCCAGGCAATAACTAAACATAGGTGTCTAAATATAGTCCCGAATTTTTTTCTGGTGCAGGAATGTGAGAGGGCAAATGCATTGTTTAGTCAGAACAACGAAAACTGCCGAAAAGTTCCTACCAGCGACTAATGACTAGCAATCATTTTCTTATTTTTAAAACTATGTTTGTAGACCTTGCGGTCAAGGATAACCCACAAATTGGGTCCTTTTTTTCTGAAGAGACACCATCAGACATTGGGTGGATATAAGATAGTCCAGGTGCGATACCCTAGCTCATGTTGCGAGTAGACTACTTTAGTCTTTTACGTGCCTGGTGTATGGCACCAAACACGGGAGACAAGTTCTTGAGTAGAACCAGCACTAAGTACTCCAAAATCCCATAGAAACCCCATTTTGCTGAGTGCCGGGCAAGGGTGCGATCACCGGAGGAAAGTGTAACGGCTGGGATTCGAACCTCAGACCTCCCGAACGCAAAGTGGACACTCTACCACTGAGCTATTGCGCCAGTCAAATTTTTTTCTCAAACAGACATAATTCCCGAAACAACAGGAATACGTTTGGTGTTTGCTTGGGTTAACCGTTCGACTCATTTTTGGGACTTTCGTCATAGTTCTACCATACAGCGATATTACGCCGTAGACAAGTGACCATGATACCACACCAATCACATTATTGATATGTCGCGGTCGGTTTTCCATCCTACGGCATCTCGGTTACTAGGCGGACGCTCTATCTGGTCTTTCTAGTAGACGTTCTTTTTTTCTGTTAACTCACCCATGCGCAATAATTACAATCTATCTGCAGTCACAAAAATGTGCAGTGTGCTTGATACATGTAAATGAAGTCGCTTCTAGAATCGTAGATCCTAATTATGAATCCCATGCGTTTATCATACTCCTTTACTTTACACAATGCAGAATTACTTAGAAAGTGTGAAAAAATATTGTATATGGTAGGTATTTTTGAAGTTGAAATTGCGATACAAAAAAGAGCGTTAATCTGTTTAATAATCGTGTACATGTATGTAACATTCATGACTAGCACATAGTCAATGAGTGAAAGCATTATATTCACCGTAACCATACGCTGTGGGCTTCAAGTACATGGTAATTAGTATTAATCGGTCTTATTGTTTTATTACTGCAAATTTCATAGCTATGTATGGATGCAATCTTAAAAAATAAAATACGAACTCATTGTTAAATGCATATTTAAACAATTAAATGTTCAGTAAACGATCTGAACACAAGAATGAACAAGCTGAATGTCGAAAAGTATTACATTTAATGTTATTTGATGAGAAATAAAAATACTTAATTTAAATAATGCATTTATCAACGAATATGCAAAATGAAATCAAATATTGCAAGATTAAAACTAAATGATGGCATACTAAATAGCATAATGAGTGAATTGGCGGATACCCCTTCCATAGTAGAATTTTGCTAGAAATGCTCATTAGATATATTTATCGAACTTGTTAAAATAGTTATACTATCCCCGTCGCACCCGTTTTGCAGCAAACCTAGTTAAAATCTAAATATTTTCTTACCTTTAAGATTGTTTACGAAAGATTTCACCTAGATAACAATTAAGATTAAGGAATATCTGCATGAAAAAAAAAGTTAAGGAGAAGGAGTTAGATCTGAGATGTAAATTGAATACGAGGCACCGGTTTTTTTTTCCATCCTGAAACAAAATATTTGTCGACAAGGCAGTTTCATAGATCGGCGCATTGTCCTGAGATCACCGCAGATGTCCTAAAGGAAAATACATATCGATTTTATCGTTTCTATCGTTACTGTCTGAAGCAAGTCATCGTGGCTCTAGAGGAAACAGGAACTGGTTCACTATGAGATTTCGGGAAAACAGGGCTCTACTAGACTAGAAACAGGAGCGGGGGTCCCAGGTTTCAAGTAATACCTTTTCAAATATCAGTTGTATAATAATACAAGAACACGCAAGACATTCACCAATTATATGAGTTGACTAGATATACGCCATACATCGCCACATACGTAGGTGTGCTTCCTTCTTAATGACCAGTTTCAGAAATAATTGAAAATACAAACACTACCATATTTGGTTAATAATTAAAAAATGGGGGGGGATCCTACGCTCAGATCACGCACGACCTTTCCCGACATAAATCAAACTGGTTTAAGTTTTGACTTAAACAGACACATACCGACAATTTCCCAATTCTCATAACGTTAGTGGATGTACAATGGTAGTGGTAGCATCAAACTAAATGTAGATAAAAATATTAAAATGATACAAGATGGTACTGGCACTTGGCACTAAAAGTAAAAGAGGCCTTCATTTGTTTCCTTTATCACAAATGAAACATGGCCTTTATACTTTATGAGCAATACTATTGCCCAATGATGTGTGTGTGTGTGTGTGTGTGACGCCCTCGGCGATGTAGTGTTGATAGGGACTCCATTCACGTTAATAGATATTACATTCAAATACAATACAAACACAGCGCCGTTATGATAGTACGCCGACACGACAAATAACTTTTTTTGACGCTCTCAAATATCTTTCTGTGTCGTGTCGCATTTTCGTGTGGGTGTGCTGGCGTCCTTCAGGACGCACCGGCAGGAGATAACGATAGAGAAATGGTGTCGATTCTATATTTCCATTCGCCAAACAACATTAAGATAATGTGAAAATGTAACTTTCCGGCAAGCCTCTTTTGGCGTATCGGCGCGTTTAAATATCGTTCTGGTGCGTCCATTAAAATGATGGAATCGTATGGTATGTCAGACGTTGCAATATTCAATAACTATATATGTGTTGTATAACTGTACATATATATTGTATAAATGCATATATATATATGGTAAAATATATATATATTGCATATAGTATGGTATAATTTCAAATATATATTGTATAATTGCTTATTTATGTGTTGTATAATTCCATATACATGTTCCATAACTTTTGCATATGTATTGTATAATTTGATATATCTGTGGTAAAAGTCATATATATGTTGTATAATTTCAAATATATTTATGGTATAAACGGTGTATATATGTTCTTTAATTGAATCATGGAATTTGTTTACACGTTTGTATCAATGGATTTCATTGGCCCGTTATTAAGTCTCCTAAACGAAGTTTGGAGACTAATTGTTTTTACTCTCCACCTATCTTTACAAACTTTCACACACTTGTAGCCTCAATAAGCGGTGGTGCCCCCCCCCCCCCCACCCCCCTCCCTTGATGTGGGGTCCCTTTGGGACAGACCCCGTCCCCTCAAAGATGGATTTGTGCATAAAAATGTATTTTAGTTAAGTATTTCAAATTTCCAATCCCAAATCATATATTTTTATGTTCCCCATAATGAGAAGAATTGAATAGTACTACTTGGGTGCTCCCCGAGGTCACCCAGGGGTCAGGCCCCATCCCTCAATTTTACTTATGACTTTATATTTCAAAAACTGTTCAGATCTCTACCCTAAACCACATATATTCTTGTTCCTCATGATCAGATGGATTGGATGCTTCTTCTTTGATATTCACAAGCGTCACCATGGGGTCACGCCCCACCCTTTCAATTTTACTTATGACCTTATTTCTTAAACTTCGTTTGGGAGACCTAGTAACAGTTCACTGTTACAATTATTACTTGTTTAATCAAAGATGGCTCCTTCCATGAACTGCAAAAATGCGGCATTTTGGGGACCCAAATATTAAGACTATTTTAGACTGATAGCGAAAGAAGAGAAGTCATATGGTAGATCTTAAAAGATTCCAGATTTTTATTTTCTTATATGATAACAATGTAACAGTGTCCATAGTATTAGGCAAATTTGAAAATGGCAAAAATGGTAACAGTCGTACAAGAATCTCGTTGTCACTATTCCTCCAAAACGGCACGATGGATTTGGTTTAAACTCGATGTACCATATGTAGATGTGCGTGTAACAAGATCATCGCCTACAGACAAATATAAGGGGAGAAAATCAGACTTAGAATTTCTTCTTATGAAGATGTATATTGAATAAGAATGTTTTGACTCTGTAAACAAGTAAAGCCCTACTGCTCCAAGCTAGATTCGAACTCGGGGCCCTTCGGTCCCCAAAATGCCGCAATTTTACAGTTCATGGAAGGAGAAATCTTTGATTAAATAACGGTCCAATGAAATCCTTTGATACAAAAGTGTAAACAAATTCCATGATTCAATTATACAACACATAAATAAGCCATCATAAAATATATATTTGAAATTATACCATAAACATATGCAACTATATGCAATATATATCTGATTATACCATATATATATATGCATTTATACAATATATATATGTACAGTTATACAACACATATATAGTTATTGAATATTGAAACGTCTGACATGCCATAAAATCGGTATATTATCAACCAGTATTTATTGTCTTTGTGTTAAACGACACACAAGAAACCTCATACTTTAGCCTGAACATGACCTTGCATAACTTGTTACTTTACATGAGTAGATGAGTACGAAAATATCAGTGATAATATCACTATATCTACAAATACGCCAATCGTAACTACTCGGCCTTATCCGTCGGTGGTCGGATACAAGGCTAGTCAATCGTAACTACTCGGTCTTATCCGTCGGTGGTGTTCCGAGTGCGAATACGCACGTAAAGCGGTGAGACTAAAGAAAGTTCCCTTGCTGTGTAACTTTTCTCTTCCAAGTAGGTCACTCAACAATCAATACAGCTGTTTACTCTCTGGAGGGTGAACCACGTCAAATTGTTCCTCAGTAGAGATGGATTTTAGGATATAAAAACAGACTGTCTTCATTCCATCAAGATGTATAACTGTTTTAAAGGATGTCGGGCGCTTGTTACCGGTGCTGGAAAAGGTAGGACATTTCTGTCAGTGTGAGGTTTTACTACTACATGTATACGAAAGTTATTGGAGGTATAAATTCACTGCATATTGTTATTGCATTGTTATCTCAGTTACGAAGGCAGTGTATCAAAATATCATAAAATCAAGATGTGAGTAAGAATATATTTATTGTTATATATGATCAGATTATAATTTCACTTAGTTTAAGTACTTCGGGGGCGAATTTGATCATTTTTGTTTCTCCAATAAAATTCCTAAGTATGTCATCATTTAACAAATTTTGAAGTTTTTACGGTAATGCTATATGTCAACTTGATCATGTACTTGAATATGTCGTAAAAAGAAATGGTGGAATGCATTTCTACCTATTTTAAGAATTAGATATTACTTGACGTTAACTATATTTCGTGATTCGAACCGATATATTGTTAGGATGGTATTATGATACTACTTAAATACTTGCGTTATAATGAATAATTTATGATGAAATAATCCATCAAAGGTTCGCAGATGGGAGGCCCTTTCTGGTAAAGGAATTTGATTGCTTTGCAATAGTCTTACTTGCTTCCTAGTGGACTCAAAAATAGAACGTATTAAAACTTATTCTTCTTTGAAACAAATGGTGGGAATTTAATTTCATTGGGCACAAATGGTCACCTCGTGGCTCTCTACCATAATTACTAACTAAGATGATCCCTTGAAAAAATGAGGTCCCTATGGTGTCGGATAGTTTCCCTATATATTATATATAATTAGAAAAATCTATGAAACAAATTGTCATAATTTAATGTCATTTGGCCTCCAAAGGATCTGTTATTTTTTTCTTATATATTTTTTACAGAAATTAAAAAAAGGTCTTTGTATCTGAAATTTGATGCTGAACTCAAGTGACCTGATATTTTTATACGGGTCAACATACAGCACTCTTTGTCTTTGGCATTTTCCGTTTGACTTAAGCTAAATATGTTTGGATATCACCCCCTAAATCGTATGTTTTCAGTGTGTTTTGTATATATTAGTAAGTCTAGTCACCCTCTGGTGTTTGCTTTGGTCAAACAGGTACTGTTAAAATTCACGTATCATGCCCATTGCAAATATAAGCTTATCCGTGTTGAGATTTTGATTTATTGCGTTTGAATCTTTTTAATTAAAAAAATTGCACTCAACATTTTTAAGATAATGTTCATTTTGCCGTTTTGTGTATGGATGCAATTTAAGTATATTAAATAACTGTTGTCCGCTTAGGGTTTATATTGATAGGATGATGAGTAGTACAGAAATCAAAATGACATTTCAAACGAATAAGTAAATTTCTCTTTCAGGGATTGGTCGTGGGGCTGTTGTCCGACTGTCAGAACTCGGGGCTAAAGTGTTCGCCGTTAGCAGAACCGAGGCCGACCTTATTAGTCTGAAAAAGCAGGTGTTGTGACTAAAGTTAGACCCTTACATTTATTTCAAATATACATTCACCAAATTGTAGTATCAACTCAACTCGGTGATGTTACATAGAATGGAATATCTCTGGAACATTAATGTTGCAGTATACTGGATAAAGATACTTTTTCGAAATACTTATAGGCATTACCATTGTGTCCAGCTTTACCACCATCTTCACAATTTATTCAATTTCCATATTTTTGTTTCAGCTTGTAAATACGTTTCAAACGATATCAAAGTTTTCAAGTTTTTTCTCTAAGATTTGCAAATGTCACTGTCACTGTTAAATGGCAAACACCCATAGGACAAAGTTTTTGGTGACATAAAGATGACATAAGTGAAATAAACTGGCTTAACGATTTTTTTATTATTATTTATTCATTGGACTGAATGTGTCTGATTAAGGGAGGGCCAATATGCGAATGTCTTTTGTATATACAATGTATGACAGTCACACCATTGGTGGTTACTTTTGTCCTAAAATTAAAACTTTCTTGCTGGTCTGGTTAAGAGGACTGCAACCAATGTTGTCGCAAATATCTACTCTTTTATATTACTTGAATCGTATATCGAATGAGAAACGACTATTTAAAGCCATCCAAGCGAATCCTGACCTCGAAACTGTGAACTTTTTTTTTTTTTTTTTTTTTTTTTTTTAGAGGATGATTAGGTATTTGCTAATATATACATCTGTATTTTCAATCTAAAGTTTGGCTTTAAACCTGCCGGTATGCATTATTATGATACATTATAATGCGTTTTTCTTTGCTTGCTTGAGATTGCATCAATGTTTCCTAAAATATCTCAGATTATTTCAACAACATGAAAACGTCTCATCGGCATTTTTTCTTCAAATTCCTTACAAGACAAATATAGTGTTGCTTCCCGAAAATATCTCGCCATGCCGAGTCACATTCTGAAAGAGGATCAATCGATCAGTCCTGGCACTACCTATATAGTTAATTGTCCAGACCTTTAGATTTAAGCTCTTTTAAACCGGAGAACATTTTTTAAAAAGCCAGTAATCTAAACTGCCAATATCAATACTCATTTTTAGGTTCCGTCGATCGAAACGTTGGCATTGGACATAGCTGACTGGGACAATACTAAAAAGGCGGTTGAAGAGTTGGGTCGATTTGACTTCCTTGTCAACAATGCTGCAATCTACACGCCGAAGGACTTCCTTGATGTTACTAAAGAAGATTTGCAGCTGTAAGATCGATATATTTGTAATATTTCAATCTCCACATTTGCTACTGAAAAGCATAATAGTTTTTTATGGTAAATTAGATAAAGAAAGTGCAATTGCATTTGTCATATTGTTTTACATACTGTATGTAACTTTAGAATACAATGCAGTGTGCGTTGTCCCTAAAAGTATAACAATCAAATATTCAGTAACCTTAATGAAGTTATATCTTAATCAGTTACTTGATATAACCCGATATTTTTTTTCAGAAGTTTTAACGTCAATTTCATGGCAACTTATAACATCAGCCAGGTAATTTGCTTCTCTTTTACAAATTTTCCTCTTTTTTCTTACCCAAGCAATTAGAAATCTGCTGTTTATCTCAAAACCTTATGATTAATAAAATGGATTGTTCTACAAAATATTGTTAAATACATTTAATTCTAGAACGCTTTTAGATTTTTTAGCTCACCTGAGCACTTGTGCTCGGGTGAGCTTTTGTGATCGCCTTTTGTCCGTCGTGCATCGTGCGTCGTCCGTCGTCCGTCGTCAACAATTGCTTGTGAACACTATAGAGGCCACAGTTTTGGCCCAATCTTCATGAAACTTGGTCAGGATGTTTGTCTACATGATATCTCGGATGAGTTCGAAATTGGGTCATGTGGGGTCAAAAACTAGGTCACCAGGTCAAATCTTAGAAAAACCTTGTAAACACTCTACAGACCACAGTTTTGGCCCAATCTTCATGAAACTTGGTCAGGATGTTTGTCTATATGATATCTCGGATGAGTTTGAAATTGGGTCACATGGGCTAAAAACTAGGTCACCAGGGAAAATCTTAGAAAAACCTTGCGAACTCTCTAGAGGCCACAGTTTTAGCCCAATCTTCAATAGATTTGGTCAGGATGTTTGTCTAATTGATATATTGGATGAGTTTGAAAATGAGTCACATGAGGTCAAAAACTAGGTCACCAGGTCAAATCTAAGAAAACCTTGTGAACACTCTAGAGGCCTACATTTTTGTCCCAGTCTTCATTAAACTTAATATGAATGATGACTGCATGAATTCCCAGTTGAGTGCAAATTCAGGTATGATTAATATGTAGGTCACTTAGTCAAATGTTAGAAAAACACTTTTAGATGCCAGATTTTTTGTCATTATGCCTAACACAGCCATCTTACTCAGGTGAGCGACACAGGGCCATCTTGGCCCTCTTGTTTTAAGAAACAGGAGAAGAACATAATTTACTACAAAAATTCGGTATTAGCACAAAAAAGCAATGATTTTAATCAGAATAACATTTTACTTATGACATGGTAGTCGAATAAAATGAATATATTTCATGCAACTGAACTGACTTGAGAATATCAACTTTAAAGTGTTAGCTTTTCTGTGTTGTTTGTATCCCATCAAGTATTTCCTAATTTTATATATTACTTTGAAAACAATGTTTGTTGATCTTATACTTGATAATTATTTATATAAAGTAAATTGTTCGTGAAGCGAATATCCTAGTAGTATTCCCAATAAGTAAAACCATACTCAATAAGTTTCCATGACACTGAATACAGCCATGTTCTCTTGGGCCTTGCGATATTTTATATTCTACTTCTGCAGTCAAACATCGCGAGTTGACTGTAGTGTAAGTTTAAACTTTATTTATTTTACATCGATTATGAATTATCACAACTTATATTTGTCACTCTCGATGGCTCTGGTGGCGGCGTATGTGGCTATAATTGTGGGAGGAAACCGGAGAGCCCGGGGAAAACCCACGTGTCTGGACGGGCGACCACTGTACCCTCTCGCATTCGTGACCAGGAATCGAACCCGGGACGCATTGGTGAGAAGCGAGGCGCGTTACCACTAAGCTATCCAGGCACCCAAAGTTTACTGTAGTAATATCAGGTAATATGAATACAGGTTGTTGCCAGGGGAATGGTGGATAGCGGCAAAGGTGGAAGCATTGTCAATGTGTCCAGTAACTCGGCAAACAGAGCATTCCCATCAGAGTCAGCATATTCCACGACAAAAGCTGCTCTTCAGATGTTGACTATGGCAATGGCCAGAGAACTTGGACCAAGCAACGTAATGTGGTTCTTGATAATTAACTTCGACTACAGATACATCTTTGATAATAATATGTTGAGTTTATTTGTTTGCTTGGTATCACCAATATCATATCACTACTTAAAGGGCTTTGTCATACAGGAGAAAATTGTAATACTTTGAGGAAATCCCCCTGTACATTTTAAATACCCAGTCCTGATCTTAGTGAGATACAAGAATACAATTTTAATTGGTTATACAATGTATCACGACCGGGGTCCAACCAAAGATAACCCACTCTCGAGAAACTCTAAGCACAAGGTCTTACGGTTGTTATAGCTAGTTTATCAGCATTATGAACGATGTGAAACTAATTTTCAATAATAATTATTCCAAGACCAAGGCATCGATGTTGCTAGGCAACTAGGAAGCTTGAACAATAAGATCATTGTCCTATTCCCACCCTGTTTAAGTAGGTGTCACCTGACTGTCTCGTATTCGGGATGTTTTTGAGAAGCAACTAGTTGACAAGGTGGTCAGGGTTGCCTAGCAACCGCTGTTCACGGGAAAATTGTGCATCTTGGACATGATTCTACTATCTACTGCAAGCAGTTGATCATTATTCACAGTAAAAAATTAAGAACAAAAACGGTCGTGCGGTGACCTTTAATCAGAGCTGACCGCTGATACAGGTTTTTTATATATACTGTAAAAACACGGTTACCTTTAAATGCCGTTCTGCTGAAAATAACATCCTACCTGCTTCAAGACCTAGCTACCTTTTTTCGTCGTACATGCCACCCTTATCAACGACCATTATGTATAAGCAACCCTTTTTAAATTTCCAACTAGACATTTGGAAAAACTTAGACTATAATGATATTATATTTGATTTTCTTTAAAACAGATTCTCTATATCTTACAATCGGCTTCATTGATGGCATTGTTGATATACTTGTAATCATTGTTGAAGTCTTCAATATGCAAATAGTCTTAGATTTTCGCAGCTCGTTTAAACGTCAGAAACTTAATGTCAAAATCCATAAGACTGATAGTTCATTTTGCCAAAATTGTATATATGTGTGTTATGATTTTTCGTTCTTTTTCAGATAAGGGTCAACAGTGTAAACCTTACATATGTTTACACAAATATGATTAAAGACTTTCTGGACGTGAAGGAAAACTATGAACGGGCCATTGCATCAATACCTCTCAGGCGTATAGCAGGTACAATGTACATTTATTTATAATAATATCTAAGAGGCAAAACTAGGACCCTCCGTAGCCGGTCGGTTATACTTGCTGAAAATGACTAACGCAGACCTGTAAATTTGAGTCCCAGTAGAAGGTATTTCGGATTTTTCAGATGAGGAAGCTTTACTTTTATGCTCTGTACCTGAAATAATTGCAAAATCCCCGGGTTTTATGCTCTGCGAATGTAACTAAGTTCCCAGGGGTCTGTGAGGTCCAGCCAGAAACGTCAAGTAAAGGGTCATAGTCCTTCAATGCAGCGAGCAGCTAAGTAGTTCGAGGACACACATAAGTACACTTGGGCTGTACAAATGATCCGTGCTATCTCCTTCTTGGATTCAGTGAAATGCCTGAGTAATAAGTTTTGCTTTTCAAATAACTTAAGTCGATTAAGAAGCAAAGTGAATTGAACAAATGTGGTTTTCGATGATGGAGTCAGATGAGCCTGCAAAAAAATGCTATTTATTCCTGGGGAAGATCTATAGCTATATCATCTCTAAAAAAAGGCTTAACATTAAGATTTTTATTTCTTATGGCTATTATTACGAAATTAACATCCTATGCCATTAAAGTTTACTTCTTATGATTATTCTTGGATAATGCATTTATTAAAATGTGCGATATTTAGTATTTAATGTATCTTAAATTAGCATATTCTATCCTATACAGAGGTTAAGGATGCTGTTGATCCTATTGTATACTTGCTGAGTGACCAATCTGGGATGGTTAGCGGTGCGAGCTTGCTAGTGGATGGCGCTTCAACATTTTCATAGGAACACAAATGGTTTACAAAATAGGGGTACAGAACTTCGTCCGTTGTCTGCCGCCAAAACTGAGGGGAGTCATTGATGAATGCCACCGAGTCAGATAAAGTATTGAAATGACGGTACAAATAATAAAAATGAACTTAACCAAAACCAGCAACATAGCCAAAATACAGCGTTTGCTAATAATAAGAGGTACTCAGTATCTTACATCAGACATTTAATACTTAATAATGAAGTGACTGTGAGCGATATCGTACCTTGGACTTTTGTCACAGTATATATACGAGTCTACTTCCGGTTTTCGCAAGAAAGGTACAAGTTGAAATATATAGGTTCCCAAGAAAAGTACAGTGATCGGAAGTAATAAGTGCTTGTAATCGCAAGTCAGGGTATATATTAAATTGTTAAGGCTTGCAAGATATGGTAGCGATTTCATTGATATACTGTGATTGTTCTACAATAGCATGTTTTGCTACTCCAAGATTGCATAACACCAAAAATATCCAACACCTCTCAGTTGAACTGATGTGGTATGAAAAAATTGTTTTTGTTTAATGATATCTTTAACATGAAATTACAATTGTCATAACCAATGATAAAGACATTAAGTACCAGAATTAAGTGTTTTTGTTGTTATTTTTATTTAATTTTATTGGTGGGGGGAGTATTTGGTTGAACGTCCCGCCGACAGTAGTCAAGTCATTTGGAGACTATGTCTATTTGAAACAGATATAGTGTTGATACATTGCAGTATCACGCCGTAGACAAATGACATGATACCACACACAGTCACATTATCCATTTTTATTATCTTTATTTGTGCACAATTCATCAATAAAATAATAAAAAACATAACATAATATCATAATAAAACGATATATCACATTGTCCCGACTTTGATATGTTGCGGCCGGGGATCGAACCCATCAAACGTTCATAAAATGATTATAATATCTATTACAGCATACTCCGTCCATAAAACGTATATATCAAACAAGACAGTCCAAAGGACAGCTATATCCCCCGCCGTTGACAGAGGAGACATGTTTTTCCTCTAATGGAAATTGCCCTGCTTCTGCCAACATTTTTAATTAGTTGACTTATGAAAAACTTTCCGTTGTTCAGAAAATATAGCATGGAAACAAAAATATCCAGGAATGAACACTGAACCATCAAATGTGACCTTGAACTTGAGCCAATATGACTGTCACCTGTGTTCTGTGCATCGTCTCAACTAGGTTTATAATTGAGGCAAGTTTCATTAAAATCCTTCGAGGAGTAAAGGAGTTATGGAGCGGACACAAAATTGTAAATTGAAATTGAAGGTTTAATCACTTGACCTTCAAGTGTGACCTTGACCTTGAGCCTACATGGCTGCAATCTGTGTTCTGCACATCGTCTCAACTAGGTTTACATTTGAGGCAAGTTTCACGAAAATCCTTCAAGCGGTATAGGAGATATGGAGCGGACACGAAAACGTTACGGACGGACAGACAGACAGACGAATGCCATTCCTATAACCCCCTCCCTCTTCGCGGCGGGGGATTAATAATTTGCAAAGGTTTCAGATAAAAGATGATACTGTAATTACTACAAGTTGAACTGAATGATGAAAGTTTTGTACTTTTTTCACAAACAAACTGGAATTCTGTTAAGAGTGAATGCGATATTCTTAGAAACGTGAATATGTATGTTCCTGAATTATTCCCATATATACGTAGCACGGGATGGTTTATATAAACCCTCGTGGAACAGTTGGTTAATTTCAAATTTTGACTATGACAATTTAAAATGTTTTATATACAAATTAGAAACTTATACATTTTAGATGGTCCATCTGAATAATTAATGTATGTCTGAGTGACAAATCGTTTATAGCACTAAGTAAAAACTAGTATATTTAAATTGAAAGGTTTACAAACAACATATATAAAATTCGATACTAATAAAGAAGTTACATTGAGTCTTTGTCATATTTATTTATGCCCTGTGTCATTCTGAAATACTTGTAAAAATATATCTAAGGTGATTTGCATCGTAAATGAAAGTATAAAAAATAAGGTGATTTATATATTTAGAATCTAAGTATTTTATTTCCTTTGTCTCCTATGTATCCGCTTTTTGAAATGATCTTTTATATTATTTTTTACTTAATGCATATAAGTTTTGGAATTGAGCAATTTCTCTTTGGGGAAAGATCATATGACTATATCCTAAAATCATATTCACAAGATAACACAATATGCCTAAGACGGTAATTGAAGAGTGTCTTAAATCTTGAGTGTCGTTACACCTACACATGTTAATTTTAAACAAAATTCTCATTTTTTAGATTTGAACAGAAATAAGGTTTAAATTGAGGGCTTGAGTACAAACAAGGCTCGTTATTCCCGTTCCAAATGAAGACTATTCGAAGGTTGTAAACCCACACAAAATAATGAGCATATTATATTGTAACGTGTAAGCCTGAGCTGACAAGGAAAATGTCAATACCGAAACCGTGCAAACAGTCTCTAATGCATGTCTTGGGCATTTAGAAATAAAAATAAATTCCTAGGGGCTTTCCTAGGCTATGAATCAAACTAAACTAATGTGGAATATGTACAGAAACGAATTGTTACAACCAACGATTTAACATGTTTCAAACTCTACAATTACATAAATAATCATCTAAAATGTCCAAAGTCCCAACCCTATGTGAAACAAACATATACCATCCCGAGCGAAATACCCCAAACTATCCCCAAGCACGATCTTGAAACTATATAGGCAGTTTCTCAAACATGTGCCAAAACATATCCCAATCTCTCCTTAAGCAAAGTTTGAAACATCATAACATATATGTATAAAACATTAGATCCATGCTTCAGACACGGTTTTTGAAGCAATAATATATTGGCGTGACCAGGAATGCTGTCCAGGGTTGAACCAACGGTTTCCAAACACATCTCAATAAGATATAAGCCCAAGCCCCTACGCAATACTGGACAGACAAGGTGTCGCCTGAAACTTTGAGCAAAGAGCTGCAACTTATCCAGCTACACACCTAATATGTCAAACATGATCCGAACTATAACCTCTCGCAAGCAATGCTTGAACACAATACCCCGAAGCAAAATTCGTGTGCTGAACAAGCCGACCCTCGAGGACAACATCGAGCCAAATCCTCACCCGAGAAACAACTTATCAGGCTACATATCTAAAGTATCTCTGCTATCACCAAGACCCATACAGTCGAACTGCACCCCACCAACCGCAACATCAGGCTAACTAAAGTCTGAGCCCGTCTGTGTATATACTACGAACATACCACGTGACCTACTAATGACGAACTCTTCCGGGTGAAACCATCCCCAGAAAGTAATATGCGCGAAAGGGTGTAAGATTATTGAAAAGCTTGGATACTTGTGTCCTTATATCTAATAAATTGTTATAATGAAATACTATATACAAAAACGTTTAAACCTATAAATTAAAGCTGAATTTGCAATATTTCACCAAGATGCAAAATTAAGAGAAACCGGAAACGGAAACTTGGGTAAACTCTACCAAAATTCAAATAAATTATGTTCGTCACTATATACTACAGTTCAGAGCGTATCAGATTTCTCTCATGTCTTTATGTGCAACCGGGTGGAATTTTACGGAAACAATATATTTAGTCAATTACCTGACCAGAACAGCCTCCGTATCCTTTTCATTTCCTACAAAATACTGATTATTTGTGTATTTGTTTGTAACAGAGTTTTCGAGAGTGAATAGTGTACGAAACATATTTAATAATGCGGAAATGTAGATACTATTCAACGAATATGAAACAGAAATAAAACCGATACTTAAAGACCTTTAATGGTTCCGATACGTCTTGGACCACTTAACCTCTACCAAGATAACTAATGTACCCTAATGAAATATTAGGAAACCATGGTTATGTCCATGAAAGGCCACGAGGTCCGAAATGTAGCAAAACCATTACAGGGACTTTACCTTAAAGCGTACTTAAATTTTTTAGAAGCGAAATCAGACTGTGGATTTCCTACTTACAATCACATTACCGCCAGTTATCCATACATTCGCGTTGAAAAATATTACCAGTGGTTGTAGAATCAACATTGCAGTTTTGATAGTTAAATATATTGCAGGATCTTGAAAGCATTGGGTATAATCACAATTTCTGTGCAAATAAAACTGTAGCAAGTTTATAATTCAGTATTCATCCGCAGATTCATTCATTAAACTACCTATAAATAACCTTATTTGCACCACAAATTTGCGGCTCAATGGTAAGGGCGTCGTTCAGTATTTTGTTCTTGCAGGGGGTCGTGAGTTCTAGTCTAGCTGAGACCGCGGTGTGTGTGTGTGTGTGTGTGTGTGTGTGTGTGTTTAGGTTTTCGTGGACTGCAACGCAGCCGCGAAAACCTTCTGTTCTTCTTGTGTTTCTTTTTCTCTCTTTTTTTCGAATTTGTTTCCATTATTATTATTCTTTGCACTTTTTTTGTGACCTCTGTTACGGCATGATTAGAAATGCTACAAATATGAAAATTTCCATGCATACTCACATGTATCTGAAGTTGTGCACCATTAAGCTTGTTTTTCATTTTAGTACTAAGTTTTGCCGCTAGGTGGCGTTTAGCATCAAAACATATAATTGCTGATAACTCTGTCATTTGACATTTTATTTGTATGCAGTTTTTTGCATTCTGTTCTTTGTCAACTGCCCCATAAAATATGATGCAATTTCCATATCTTTGAAACTTTTGAGCTAGTAGAGGTTGAATGTTTGAATCTTTGAAAAAAAATCTGGCAAATTAGTGTGTGTCCACGAAAAATATGCCAATTTTTGTTAGAGATTAGATACGCTCATTCTGTTTTTTGAAATTGATTCCGAAGATCCTTGCGCACAAAATATATGGGGTGGCGATTTCAGAAAATGCATAAAATGGCTTTCAAAAAGCGGTCAAAGTGCACTAAAATATGGAGGAAACAAATTTTCGAGAATAGGCATTTTTTTAGTTTTTTGATGATTCTGCCATTATTTTTTAAATCTTTATGAAATTTTCACAGATTGTATTGTTTGTTGTTTCAAGGGTCTTCACAGTTTCAAAATTTCAAAAAATGCAAAGGTCACGGTCATATTGCGATTATTGGTTTTTTCTTTGACCTTAAATATCTCAAAATCTAAAAATATTTTATCGAAAGAATATGGGTAAAATCAATAGCCTCTAAAGAGTACTTTTTGAAGAATTTTAGTTTTTTCAGATCGGGATTTATTTGGTTGTTTGGTGGCAGCTTGAAGTTTGGTCATACTTTGAATTGAATTTAAAGCCTTTAAAGTTTAAATGTGTGATATATTTTGTCATCATTGGAAAAAAAATGTCTTACCTCGTCAACAAAAAAAGAATTTTGAAAATCTGTCAAGAATTGATGATTTTATAGAGAATTTAAATACATGACCCAGAATAAAAACAGAGAAAATTTGAATGAGCATCACTGGTTACCTTTGTTCTATAATTAGATGCAGGCTCTGCTAGCTTTGCTCTTTATGTTGGGATGTAACAGGTCATTAATGTATGTGTAAAACTAGCCTACTATCTCACTGCCATTGTAGCAGGTAATTTAGTTATGCATCAACCCAACAGAGGTTTTACCGTAACATATAGCTACTATAATGGCTAAAGACTCCCTGCAGTGATGACCAGCAATTAACAGGTCTGATCACAGCAGATGGGGGCCTGGCTCAGTGGCACATCACATTCCTTTCGAGATGCCTTTAAGTCTTGGTCACAGCTGAATTCACCAATGAAGAAAAACACGAAGATATATAAAGCATTTTGCATTTTCTTGTTTCTCTGGTATTTTAACTTGGCTGATCAGGTTTGAAACTGTTGATCATCACGAAAACCGTTGCATTTGCAGTATGCAAATCTAGTTGTTGTTGTTGTTTTTTTTGGGGGGGGGAATATTTTTTTTTTATTCTTGGATTATATATTTAGAATTTTTTAATTCTAGTTTTTATAATTCCATTATTTTTAATTATTTATAGAGAGGTCGATTTTTCTAATATGAGGGTCCCTCGTATAGACAGATTCGGTTATAAGGTCAAAACAGTAGAAATGAAAGGGGGACAGTATGTTTATTTTAAGCCGTCAATTGAAACATTTGGTTTTTAATATTTTCTTGTTAGAGTCTCAAATGACTGTAGTGTCTTTAGTCGCATCTGTCTGTCACAGCTCATAAAGTACTTTAGGGATTGAGTTAATACTTTATACAATTGTCAAACTTAACTTACCAAGAACAATAACTCTACCTTGCTTCATCTCTATTACTTACTTTTATGGTGAAATTATGTTGTTGTTTTTTTTTTCTAGAACATATTTTAAAAACTATTGAAGGCATGGATATCATTCTTTACACATGGGAAGGATGTGAAGTGACAAAGAACAATAACTTTATCTTGTCCCATTTTCTTGCTTTCCTATTAAAATTATTTCTGTCTCCAGCAAAGAGGATCAATACTAAAAACCACTATTCCTTATCCAATTTTGTTTAATTTGACAGAGACCAATAAATAAAATAATCTATCTTACCTGCTGTTTTAATAAGATTTAACTTCCCTGATTTTTACATGCATACTACAAAAAAAATAAAGGAATTGACTTTATAATTCACACATTTTAACTTTCGCTTCTGACAGTGCTCTCAATGCTTTGATTATAACAATATGATTGTATTTGTGACAAGAACCAGCCGTTTATGTAATAATTATCTGCTCAGTTATCCGTGTCACTTTGGGCATGATTTTGTTGCATGTAAAAGAGCCAGTTGAACATAAGGAACCGCGTGTGAAACATTGGAAGAAAAAGAATAAGATTAGTGTATATTTGTAATAATGTAGTAAAATAAAGACGATAATTTTAAGTTGTCTACATTCTTCGCTAATTCCCAAGTGCGAAGGAGAAGAGTAAAAGAAGAGAAACAGTGGGAGAAAGCGTAAAGTAACAGCGGGTGAACGTTACACCCTGTTACAAAACAAACAAGCAAACATATGTACTACTCAAAATTTGCTAAGGATCGTTAAAAAAATCTAAAACATCTTGTTTGATGATAAAAGAACCATTTGAATATTTACAGGTCATTTTTAATGTCTTTTGCCCACGGCTTCCAATATCAACTCAGTGCAATGCAAGTTATATGAAATAACAATCCCTATAAAGTGTTTTAATCCTATACCGGGTTATCATGAGAATTGTTTCTCTTTCCCTTACAACACACCGGTGTTAGAACCGCAGAATTACCACACACATTGGAATCTTGATATCAATGATATGTACGATTTAAAAATAAGTTTCGTTCTCATTCACTGTATATTGAAACATGGTAAGAAACACAATCTGACATTATTTGATTACGAAGGGCATAGCTTTGTATAAATTTATGCTACCATCATATTCTATGCACGGTTCGATCAGTCTGATATTCAATTAAGACATGGTATAACGAATCATTGTCAAATGGCAACCATAACGAAGTATTAACACGAAAAGTCAACAGTTTGTTCATTTTTATATATCTGCTCCACTATCAACCTTCGTTTTTATTCGGTCGATTTCGAATCGAGCGATATGATTGGACGATATGAAATTGATATCGTCAGATTGTGGGGAAATTGCTTGCGTAGATGTATTACGTCATCGAGTGAGAACTGCCGAAAAAGCACACCGGAAGTTGAGAGTGGAGCAGATTTAAAAATATGTACACATTGTGACATATTGCGTTATTACTTCGTTAAAGTTGCCTTTTGACAATGATCTGTTATACCCTGTATTAAATGAATATAAGACTGATCGAACCGTGCATAGAATATAATGGAAGCCTGCATTTATACAATGTAACGACCTCCGTAATCAAGTGAGTAATGTCAGATTCCGTTCCTAACCATGTTCATAATACAGTATAGAGGGACAAAAATCGTAATTCTTAGGTTCTAGTGCCAGTGTTACAACAATAACTTCGTAATGACGACGTAGTCATTTTTTGTATTGAAGGAACGCTTTTCTAAATCAACAGATGTAGAATATTATGAAAAGTTAACAACTGACCCATTAAATAGGGACTGCATACACAATCGTAGGCTAAAAAACATAAACATTGTCTACGAAAAAAAGAATACACACATCTGTTGAATTTGATACAAAGCACAGTTAATTTTACGGATTACTAAAAGAACACATGTGCGACGAAATAAGGCAAAAAAAAAAGAAAGCTGCATTCTATTCAACAGTAAAAATCGGCGAAATAATAAGATCGAGACAGAGACTTCTCATTGCAGGACCTACATTTTTAACAAGTAGACTATTTTTTCTAGAATTACCACAGATTTTCTGAAGCGATACCAAAATACACTATAAGTTTCATTCGACTTTAAATCACTACATTAAAATACGAGTCATACTTAAGGAATTGAAGCTTTCACCTACTAGACTGTAACATTCCGAAACGAAATACCCGATCGATTTTATAAATAAAATAGTTCATCATTGAGTCATTAGCATTCATACTGGAAAATTAATGATTTATTCAGTTGACGAAGTCTAAGGAAGACCTTAAAACACTAACGAAATACTTAATAACTTACACGAATACTAGTATATAAAATTGAATATCGATGTTACTGAAAAGCAGTTACCATTTTGTAATTGAAATGATAAACTCCACCGAGAACCTGACTTTTAACAAACCAACAGATAGCAAAACGTGCCCCCTTTTCTGCTCATGTCATCCTAAGCCCACAAAAATTAGCTTTTTCCCTTTCTTTAATTTCTAATTAGGAAACGTTTCAACAACTTGAACTTGATGAACTTGAACATAATATGAACAAACAAAAATATCCTTAAAAACTGATTAAAATTGCACAGCAAAGCAAAGTCCTTAGATAGAAATAACCGTATTAACAGAGTGTAAACAAAGGACTATCAAAAATCAATCGATTATGTCAGTACTTTTAATCCAACAATCTGGAAGTATTTGAAGAGCTCAGACGAGATATTGACATATAAAAGAGAGTCACATATGCAAAATGTCCTTCAGAAATACAATATCATAAAAAGAAAATGTCAAGCAAACGGCAAAGAAAATTTTCAAAGAATATGCTTTAAATTTGTAATCATATTATTGTTATGCTGAAAATTTGTGTGAATATACACTTAATGAAATTACATTATACACTTATAGTTTATGAGTGTCTTCAAAGTGTTTTCCTCTCATGTAGGCCTTTATTACCGGGAAAGGGAAAGAAATCACCTAACTGGATTTTACATACAGTTGACATACAGCGGTCTGAGTTGCTGCTGCTCAATGAGATGGAGCGTTGCCATGGTCAAGTATCATGAACTCTCGTATCTCGTATGTTAGCTAATATTAGTTAATATTGTAAATATTCGAAACACGTGGTTCTCCTTAATTTTATATAAACTTCTTTTTTGAACTTAATAAATCTACGTGTACAATAAGTTTATCGTCGTATAGTATGCGGCATTCACCGTCTGTCCTTGGGGAACTGCATGGCCAGGATCACCCCTCTCGCGTCGAAGAATACCATAAATAACTGTTTCTTGGCGGACTGGTTCATTTCAAATCTTTGGGAGATGGCGATCTGGGTTCTTCCATATACCTTTAATCTCTGTTGTGTACAAGTTGATCCATATTTTTTCAACGGTAACTTCACGATCGAACCTCTTGAAAAGGTGTATGCAACATATTCGACACGGAGTCTTTTCTGGGCATTTGTTAGCCTCGGACGTATGTTTTACTGATTATGAATACTACTTGTGATATGTTTTGACTCAAAATCCTTTATAGTGATGCGCCGATCCTTATCAAGAAGCACTTTGATGGCTTTCTTAAAGCCTTTTCCTCGTGTGCGTGAAGTAACATATCAATAGTTTTTGATTCTGAAAGTCCATTACGACCACAGAATTTTATAGCCGATCTCTGTTCTACTTTCCAAAGCAGCTCGTTCACAGATGGACATAACTAAGAATTTGATTTTGAACAATGTGTGTATTATGTCTATCAATACCCATCTACAGACGCATGGTTATTCATTGCAACAATCCGTGATTCCCAATCAATTGCAATACCGTCGCAAACTGTATTGAAACTATATTTAGAACTATAAGACCTAAATTTAGATTTTATATTTTCATTTGTTGTCATAAGACTGTTTAAACTCACTTTTTACGCATGTTCTTACTTCATAGACTGAACTTATGAAATCAATACCTTGAACTGGTGAAGATGCCATGTTGCGGAACGTGTCACGGGGTACCGCAAGCACCTGCTTCGGGGATTTAACTGATTTCGCATTAGTTGCATTAAAGAAAGTAACGTTTTCCAGTGCAATGAGACCTACATTTCCCGAGTTTATTCGTCAGGAAACAAAGACTTCACCAACTATAACGAGGGAGAGCAGATTTTTTTTAAATTTCTACTGATCATCTTGAAGGAGCTGATTTTACACCGTTAGAAGACGCGGTTACCTTGTCTGATGTCAAAAATCAACATGACGTAATCAACGGCATGTCAACAGTTCGCGGATTAATTATCTGACGTTTGATGAAGTTAAAAACTCCACGAATGAGACGCAATATTTTGTTACCACTTAAAGTTCAAATTTCGTACATTTGGGCCGGAATGACGTTGATGACGTTACTATAGCAACCACATATCACTCCAAGCGGCTTCTAAAGCTCTTTATGTTGCAAATTGATTTTGAGTTTCTTAGATTTTTGTTTCTTTGGAATTCTATAAATATTGGGTGAATAAAAAGGTCAGAAATTAGCTGTTTTTATTCACAAAAGACGTCAAAATTTGCGGGATAACGTCGCGTGCGTGACGTTATTTTTGACGTAATTTCTTGCGTAAACCCAACACAATGACGCTCCGAACAGTTTATAACGTAGGGTCGGGTAGGGTCGGGTTCAAGTTCCTGATAATTTCAATGCTTTCCTGATAATTTCACTGTTCAAAACAATGAAATTATCAGGATATAATCCACTGATATTTCTTTATAATCCACCGAAAAGCATGAAATAAATGCCATTATCTGCAATGGATGTAGCGGAGATTGCATTGGCGAAACAAAGGATCTACGAAAACGTCTGGCTGTCCAAACACAACATACCGGTGTTCGGGAGCCAACGATGCAAAATTTGAGGATGAGCGACCACATAGATAACTGTGCAACAGTGGAACCCACATTCAACGTATTCCCTTTTTTATAAAATATAAAGAGAAAGTGTTACAAGAAGACAAAAGTATAAATTATTTATATTAGATGGTTAAACCCAAACTTAACTGTTTTTACGTCACTTACAGTGGCGCCCTTTGAACACAAAAATAAAGTGACGTCATCACGACGTTTTGGCTAAGGAACATAGTAATTCTTCATATGTGTTTGTTTGTTTCTTGTGTTTAACGTCCCACCGACAGTATTTCAGTAATTTTGAGACGATGTTTATTTGAGACAGATATATTGCTGTCAACATACTGCAGCATCACGCCGTAGCCATGTGGCATGATTACACACATTATCACATTATCCTGACACTGGGCCAACCAGTCCTGCAACTACCCTTATATGCTGAGCGCCAAGCAAAGTACCATCTTTACGACTTTGGTATGTCGCGGCCGGGGATCGAACCCACAACCTCCCGCTCCTGAAGCGGACGCTCTAACCACTCGGTGACGGTCTTCATATTTGAAGCCATTAGAGATTAGTATTAATATAAACATTTTATAAGGCTTGTTATTATAAATAAATATTATATATATATATGTGTGTGTGTGTGGTGCGGAAAGAGTTCCCACACTACGGGAATATAAGTAATAACAAGCCTATTAATACGTTTTGTTTGTCTTCAACCGGTTTCACAATAAAAAAATCATAATATGATAATAATGATAATAATAATGTTACAAAGCAACAACGTCGTATGACGTAACGTCAATATGTGTTAAACAGGGGAAGCCACTCAGGTGACGTCAAAAACAAAGAGGATACAGATGATTCACTGGTGAAAAATAAAGGTATGTTTGTACCTGCAATGGACAGAAATCAAGCACTCATTTCTTTTATTAAAAACGTTGAAAATATTCCTTTAAATAGATCTCCTTCAGAAGATTTTCCCATAAAAAAAAAACATAAGTATGAATGAAAGAAATTTAATTAATCATCAGGTGATAATATAATTATTGAGGAAGTTGACAAGGGCGATGCTGTGATTATAATGAATACAAAACACTACAAGAAAATGGCTTACAATATTTTGGAAGATGATAGATATTATGAAAAGTTACCAGAAGATCCTCTTCAAACGGACAGAATTAATTACCAATGACTTTTAAATAAACACAATGTCTACAGGAAAAGGAATACAAATATTTAGTAAATTTTGAAATTAAAAATAGCCAATTTTATGGCTAAAAAAGTTACACAAAAGTAAGGAAATAAAACAATTTTGTGAACATGCAGACACTTCAACAGTTAACATTGGAGAAGTAGAAGACTTAAAACTTAGTTTTATCATCGCTGGACCAACGTACTTAACAAGTAAACTGAGCAACCTGGTTGATATTATTTTTAAACCTTAAGTAAAATATGTACTAGGTTATTTAAGAGATACAACAGATTTTCTCAAACAGTTGCAAACCACAATACCCCAAAACACATTTTTAGTTTCTATCGACGTCGAATCTCTATACTCAAATATTTGTAATAAACTTGGAATTTAAGCGATTACCTTTTGGCTGGAAAAAAATAGAGATGAAATACCTGGTCGATTTACAAAAGAGTTCATTATAGAGTCACTAACTTCCATCCTCGGAAATAATACAGTTGAATTTAACAATGAGTTTTACCGTCAAATAACAGGAACAGCAATAGGAACCAAGGTCGCACCAACATATGCGACACTAACTATTGGATACCTCGAGCAAAAACTATATACAAAGATCAATGAAGCATTTGGATTAGAATGTTCAACCCAATTTAAATCTTTGTGGAAAAGATTTCTAGATGATTGTTTTATAACGTGGACAAAGACGACCGAAGATCTTGATAAATTACGCAATAGTTATTTTAAATAATTTAAATGAGCATATCCAATTTACAATGGATGTCAGCGACAAACAACTACTCTTTTTAGACTGCCTCGTCATGAAAAAAGAAACAACACTAGAAACATATATATTATAAACCTATAGACAGCAAAACATAGTTTTTTTCACTTCATGTCACCCAAAACATACAAAAGTTAGCGTACCATTTTCATTAGCCATACTACTCATAACAAGTATTTCCAAGGACGACACATTTCAACAACGTGCCAATGAAATAGAACAATATTTGATTAAACAGAAATATCACCAAACATAAATAAAAGCTGGAATAGAAAAAGCGAGAACTTTACATTGGAAGAGTCTAACCAACGAACAAAAGAATAGTCAAAATCAAGATACAATTACATACATACGTACTTTTAATCCCAGGAACCCGGAAATATTCCGAGAAAGTTATCATGACGTCAATATCTTAAAGAGAGACACAACGATGAAAACTGTACTTAAAAAATATACTATTATAAAAAGCAAACGTTAGCCACCGAACTTAAAAAGACTACTTACTAAAGCAAGATTTTCGGAAAATAACGCTCATCCCAAAGTTAACCAGATGTAACCGTCCAAACTGTGGATTGTGTAATTATTTGATAGAAGGTGAATATTATACATTGAGATGCGGTAAAAAAATATTGTGAAGGAATACATGAGTTGTAGTGTGAAGAATGCAATTTATATTATAATATGCAATGGATGCGGTGGGAAATATATCGGATAGACGAATGATTTACGGAAACGAATGACTATCCATCGACAACACATCTGGGATCCGACAGTACGAAAGCTGAAAAATGAGTGAACACATTGATACATGCAGCACAGACGAATCAAAATTTAAAGTATTTCCAATAATTAAAATGCAAACTGACACTGTAGTTTCCAGACGATAAACATAAACGCTATTTAAAGAAATGTTCAAACCTAATTTAAATTGACTTTTTTAGGTCACCTAGAGTGGCGTCCCCTGTTTA
Organism: Solen grandis; assembly: GCA_021229015.1. Classification (NCBI taxonomy): domain Eukaryota; kingdom Metazoa; phylum Mollusca; class Bivalvia; order Adapedonta; family Solenidae; genus Solen; species Solen grandis. The sequence goes on from CM037778.1 coordinate 32,789,750, forward strand.
ACACATATTGACGTTACGTCGTAACGACGTTGTTGCTATGTAACGTTGTTATTATTATTATTACTCCTTCTGATGATCTTTTATTGTGAAACCGATAGAGGACAAATAAAACGTATTAATGGACTTGTTACTTATATTCTCTCCTTCTCTCTATGTCTCATTCTCTCTCTATATATATATAGAGAGAGAGAGAGAGAGAGAGCGAGCTATAAGATGTCTACAGGATAAGACTATAAGACTAGACAAAACGTTTACATATTTTTAAGATTTTAAGAGTATAACAGTGATAAAACGTGAAAGCAATTACATAAAAACAATAAAAACGAAAAAGAAAAACAATCTTAAAACAATGTATTAGGTAACACAATAACTCTTGTTGTTAATAGACTTACTAATTTGGAATACATCTAATTTTATAGTGTAATTGTAATGAAGACATGTATTAAAATACACTAATATAATGTTTTGAAAGTAAATAATACACTAAAAGATAAAAAAATATAAACATGTAGGTATTTTTTTTTCATATTGAATCTGATATTCATCTATGATATAAAAATTCAATTTAAATTATAAAGCATTAATATGAGTGTCTTTAAGCCAAAACGTAAAACTGGGATATATATAATTTCCTTACAAATGAAAAATAACAAAGCAACTCTTATCATGTAACAAAGGACATATATATAAGAAAATACAAGCCACATTATCACACCATTTATAAAACAATTTTGACAGCGTGTAAAATATCTGAAAATGATAAAGATATGGATATTGCTGATTGAAGTATAAAGCTTAACAAAACTGAAATTTTAGGAAAAGTTAAACTGATATAAAAAAAAACAACACACAAGATAAAATTTCAGTTGTTTTTAGCTACATTAAAATACACCTGTAAAACAAAATGAATACTTTTAAACTACTGTTTAATTATATGTTGCATAAAAGTGTTCTGACACATCACATCTTACTGTTAAAGGTGTTCTCCGTAGATGAGTGTGTCCATGATATCCAACCACACTGTGCTAAAATATCTTTAAAATGACTGAAACACACTGTTGCTTATATTCAAATAAAATCCCCTTATCTATACATTAACTCTTTTTCCTTCAGCTTAAAATCAGCTATGATTCCGTCAAACATATATAATGTTACAGCGTATTAAAGCTCCATTGATCTTGATTTTTCTCATATGAAATCGCATATTCTTGATATGTATATATTCCTGTTATATAGTGGATCCGATATCTGTTTCAGTAAAATCTCTATATTCGGCTCAGTGTCAGTATTTGAGGATATCCATTCATCTTCTTCTAGTCCTTTTTTACAAGTGCTTGCAAAATACCCTTAAAATTGAAGCTTGTGTCTTCCTCTATCCAACGATAAAGAGTTTTTTGTGTTATATCCAAGAATTCTTTCTTGATCTCAACCATGTCAATCTGAAAGTTAAGCGCATATAAATATTATGCATAGGTACTAATTTTGGTCAGTTTACCAAATAAGATAAAAGTGTTGTAAACTATTTTCAGTCACAAAAAAGTCCTTACGACTTAGATGTGGAAACGGATGAGTAATGAAGGTTATAATGATGGTATGTACACTTCAAGGTATGCTGAATGTTTCCAATATAACGACTAAAAACTTTATTCAAAAACAAGTCAATTGAGGTCTCCCCATCCTAAAAGCGATCTATTTCACCAAAGTCATGCATATAACTTAACAATACACATGTATATAAGCTTTTAAAGTGTCAAACAACGGTAATCTTAGGGGCAAATTGACATGTTATGACAAGTGACAGAAGTTCTTTTATTACATCCCTTTCATTATTTTGTTGCCGTGAGTAATCTCCCCTGAAATCTAAAAAAAGTGATTTTCTTCATTTTCCTGTGGTAAAGTTTTGATTTTGTCACGAAAGTTGCTACAAAATCATAAAATGCATCTTTCTACCATGAGTTTTTCTCATAAATCAAATTAAATTTTTCATATACACAGAAAATACATATTTTCCATAGGCTTCAATGTTAACTTATGTGCGGATTATCTCCCCCAAATTAGATAAAAATTGAAAAAAAACTCTTGGTGAAATATTTTTATTTCTGAATGTCCTCAAAGTGACAAAGTTTAATAGAAATATAACCATCCAGTGGCAAGATATGGCTATTAGGATGGGAACACCTTAATATTTATTTATGACATTCATCGGAGAATAAAATCATTTATTTAAACACAAACCTCAGCACGTGAAGCAATGATGCGAATAAGCGTGGCTTCATCAGTCCCAAGGCCTTTCATGGCCTTAACCAATTTGTTTGCAAAGAAACGCGGCCGATTGTGAATGACATCCGCAATTGCCTTCAAACCTCTCATGTAATCTCCTGATGTTTCCTCATCAATGTCGTTTCTGATGTCAGCCTGGGTAAGCTGTGCATTAAGTTCAATTAATCAAAACGGAATAAGAATCCGTACACGTGTTGAATTTACCGTTATATGCTCGTATATTTATTTTCTGTCCCATCTTAATTTAAATAATTATTTAAAAGTTTTTTTTTGTTGTTTTTTTGTTGTTTTTTTTCACAAAATATGTAAAATCTAGTGAGAAACTGAATCAGTTTTTCGAACTACATTTTTGTAAGCTTGATTAAGTGTGTACGAGTATATGTAGAAACAAGTAGAATACCAACGTGCGTTGGACTCTGAATGTATGACTAAATAACATACATATATTACGAGTAAATTTTAGTTTTCAAAATAACAAACAAAAATCTGCTGTCTATAAACAAGAATTATTGTAATGAGCTAAAAAAAAAAATCAGCCAAACCCGTCAAGTTCTCCCTAAAAGGACACAAAACGGAAACGTTGCTATACTGATAAGATAGCAAATGTAGAATTTAAATTTATGATAATTTTTCATTAAGCTTTTCCATGACATAAGTTTATATCGTTGAATGTTATTTAAGTAAGAACGATAACGGGATGGATGTCGGGGAAATTAAAACAAGCAAATGAAAGTCGGTTGAAAACTAAACTGATAGATTTATCCTTACCTTCACATACTCCTTGTATGTTGCCCGCAACTGAAAGAAGTCTCCGAGGGAGAAGATCGTGGTGAAAGTCTCTTCATCTGTTCCCCAGCAATCAACTCCTGCGTCACACAACTTTTGTGCGTCCCTCTTGGCCTTCTTCATTTTGCAAAGCTTACAGTGGTTGATCTGGAACATTCCAGTACCATCACCATTTGCATTCAGAATTTCTTCTGCTGCTGCTTCCTCAACCGTCTCCTTGAGAACTTCGCGTCGATTTCCCTGAAAACAAAGCGTGATCAGATCTGTCACTTGTAGAAAGTCAATAGCCTATAAAAATGTAATAATGAGACACTCAAACAAAACGCGTGATGAAAGCAAGTGGTACTTTACAATATAATTATAATGCTAAGTGAAATAATGGGTCATTCAGTCTCAAAACTCGCTGCATTTCTTGGGCTTTAACTTTAACATGTTATTATCTTTAACTATTATATATTATTATCAACTTAAGGGCGTATGTGACAGTTTCCAACATTTTCTATTTAGACAAAGAAGGAAATTTTATACTGTTCAATAGATTTTTTTTAACTTTGCATGATTACAGAGAATCATAAAAGAAACATTTTTTATGGGAAAAATGGGTGTAACCGTCCCACATTTTGAGTTATCTGCCCTGAATGTGATATTTATGCACATTTAGGCCATATTCAGGGGCAGTGAAAATATCACGTACGAAATTGATGCAAAAGAGGTGCAAATATCAACATTGTCGTTGTATTCATTTAATTCTTGCCCAAGTTACGAGTGGCTCAAGTGCAAAATGCAAACCAATCGCTACCATCCATTTTAAAGTTTTGCCTTTACCCTTAAGTAGCTAAATGCATTGAATGTTAATTCACATATTACGCGTTGTTACGCATACAAATATGTCTATATAGTGATCAAAGTTATGTTAAGTAAAATGTGCAACAAGCATTAAGTGGTTCCAAATTAATATGAAAGGATCCTTTGAACGTCCATAATTCTTTTCATGTAGAAAGAATATGCAAAGACATGTAATAAACGAAATGAATCTTTGTCAGAAGCGTTGTATAATATTTAGTGGATGAATAAAATAAAGCATATTAACTACTTTGTTCGATGTAATACAAAAAGTATGATCAAAAGTATGTACACATTACTACGACGTATGAGAGGTGTTCGAAAAGTATCCGGAAAACTTATTCATTGATATGGTTATTAGAATGGAATTTCCAAAAGTGATACTTTGATATATTTTGAATTTGATCCGAAAGCAAAAATGAAACAAATTGCACTGATGCAAATTCCAGTCACAATGGCAACGTCGGCAAGCGAGGCAAGTTACTCATGAAAGGAATATAATATCTTCAAAGTCTTTCTGACACATCTAAAATTATATCTTTTCGATATATTTTCCTTTGCACGATACACCCATCTCCCACCTACGGATCCACTTGTAAAAGTTTAACCTGAAATTCTCCCATGGAATTTTATGGATGTTTTCCAGAAACTCCTTGTGTCTAATTTTCCTGACGTCATGCACGGAAGTCCAGATATTGGGCGGTCGGCAACATTGTGCGCAACATCGTTTTTGAAAGCGCTGAACCACCCATATATGTTGGTTTTCTTCGTGTAACCTTTGCCGTAAGTCCCCATAATCATGGTGAGCGTCTCTGATCTCGTTTTACACACATATATATACAAAACTTTATGGCATAGCGCTGTTCTAGGGTCATATTTATGGTTTTCGCAAAACGAATGTTCTCTATTTCCGATGTTAATGGAAATGACGTAGAATTTCAACCCATGACATTACGTAGGTTTTGAAGCGGTCCGTATATTTTGGGCGGATTTTGATGTTGGGAATATGTCTATATGTGATCGTTAAAGACAAGTAAACATGTGAAGATTTGCAAAATTTGACCCACTCAACGTTACCCGACGTTGCCATAGTGAGTGCAATTTGAATTACTATATACATATATAAATCTATTTCGGAATTAAGTTCAAAATATATCAAAGTGTCACTTTTGAAAATCTTATTTTAATAACCATATTAATAAATAGTTTATGGAACTTTCCCGGATACTTTTCGAACACCCCTCGCACTTATAATAAAATGTAAATAGGGGTGAAAACTTGGTCTGCCAATTAATGACACTGGCACTGTGACACATGTTCCGACGACATGGGTTATCCTAAAATACAGACGGACTACATACAATATATACAATATATTTTATCCATGGTTTGTTGATCATTAAATATTTCCACTACGAAATTCAAACAAGAATGAGAATTCCAAATGATTAGTAAGATTTAGATAATCAACACAGGGTAATTGCAAAAAAAAAGGATAAAATTACCTGACATGCTGCGATTAGCAGTCGTTTGAAATCCCCACTACAGTCGTCTTCAATGTCGTTTTCAATTTGTGTTTCGTAGGTAACTTCATCAGGTCTAGCCACTATACAATAAATTATAAACATAAAGAGTTATGAGATTAAAGTTTAATTATAAGAAAAGGGAATAAAGATAAAATACAAAGCTGGACCTATAAATCAAATACTTTGTGCATTCTAGACTTCTGTCTTAAGCTAAATTCGTACTATGAAACGATGTTCAAACTTGACACTATGAAAAATATAAAAATAAAACACTGTTCAAGTATTTTCAGAATGTAAACTTTACAAAACCCTGAACATGTCTGGAAGGGGATATCCGCCAGTTCACGCATTATGCTATTTTATATGCTATTTTTTTGTTTTATTTTGCAGCATTTGATTTTTATTTTACATTTTCGATGACCAGTCCATTATTTTAATTGTGTGTTTTAAATTCTTATCAGGCGAAATCAAGTATAATGCTATTCGACAGTCCGCTTGTTTATTCTCATTCCCATAAGGGAATTTGTAGATCTTAAAATTGAGCGTTTGAATATGTAATTAACAACAAGTTCGTATATTAAACTTCAATATTGTATTTGTTAATTACTATGAAATTATTAATACTAAAACCAACAAAAAATATCTATTGCATAATGCAATGACAATATCGGTTCTAAATAAAGTTGAGACGTTCTTATCAAAATGATGGCATCTAAATTACAACGTCCTCATAATAAGTTAAACGTTACCATAATATGAATATTAGGGAACCAGCTAATAAAACACGTCAAATGTCGCTGCGAAATGCGGAGCGGTTAACATACCCTTATCGCCTCTGCTTAATTACTACTTGGCCTTTAGTCTATACAGCGGCGTTTAGCATTTTGTACCTCAAGTGCGTGATGTGTAGCCTACTAAGTGCGTGGTAATTAGTATTTATGCGTGAAGCCACGAACGTACTAACGAAAGTTTTGTTGTTTTTTTTTGTTTTGTTTTTTGTTTTTTTGATAAACCGACAAAGTCACAAAACAAATATAAACTAGAAAGAACGTCCTATGTAAGCTAGCGGAACTTTTTGCATATTTTTTCATAAAAAAAATGTAATATTGTAATTATAATTAATGTCATGTCCTACGTCGGCCTACCGCGGGCACCTTCGGGCAAATGTGAGTTCGACACTTGGTAATGTTCAGTACTTAACATCATCCGGATTTAAACTTGTAATTCAAAGTAAAGAAAATATTGAAATTTGACAAGTGTACAACCTAATTTCAGGGTCATTCGTAAGCTTTAAAATAACCATACTGTCGGGGCAGCCCTTCGAACTAGGTCTGAATCATATACTACGTTGTTTCAGTGAAATTTGAAGTGGTAAAAACAAACAATCAAATATCATTTAATCTTTATGTTGTTTTGGCACTTATTTTTCATCATAAACCCAAGTATGATCACAGATGTTGGGCACGTCTTATCTCTATAATCTCCCTCCCACAAATCACTACAAACCCAAATAAAACATTTCAGATGGTTTCTGAAAAATCTGGTAATGTCATGAATATATAATTATCTATTATACATGTATATATGTGACATTACCAGACTTGTTTTAAGAAAACACATGAAATGTTTGATTGGGGTTGTATTGACCAAACAACGTGTCAAGCACCTGTGAGTATGATTAAATAGAAATTACATTAACATGAATATATTTTCTTTCTTACAGATTGTAGAGCTTTAGAACTGTTAAGGCAGGCGGCAGCTATAAAGTTTGGAGATGATAACTTAAGAAATGAAGATGCTAGAGAATAAACAAAGTGAAATCTTGAATTATTTCTGTTAAAAGGGCCTTAATTCCTGACCTAATTGGCCGATATCAGCCACAATCGAACTTGGCCGAGAGTTTCAGGCAATTAAAGTTTGAAAATGACTGCTGAAAAATTAAGATGCTAGATTGCAAATAAACTAACTGTAAACAACGATCGGATTGACGACGGATATTCATCGACTAATAACCCATCCTGAGCACATGTGCTAAGGTGAGATAAAATGTTATCTGAAGCCTTTAAAAAAAATGATGCTAGAATTGGCGTTAATCTGGAACACACAGGTACCAGGGGCAAGTAAAATGAGAGGGCGGCGGAGGTGTTCTTCTCCCTTCATGGAAAATATACTGTAAATGGCATAGTTTAAAGTTTATATTTATTTTTTTCTTGGGAACTATCCTCCGAACAAAGCTGATCTCTATCAAGGGGCATGGAAAAGGGTCTATGGGTGTAACGTTCCACAAAGAAGACATTTAAAAAATTAAAATGGTACTTTTTGACAGATTAACTTCATGATTCACAGGAGGCCCAACACTACAAATATGATCTCATAAGCAACAGCGAATTAAACGGAAATTTACCTACTTCGTTTGTTTATATATTACAGTATACTGCATTATACTGTAAATGCATGAAGTTTTCAACTTCAATTTTTTGTTCTTGATTATTTACTATGATTACATGATTATGACGACTGAAGTTTGCCTGCTTTAAATAAATAATTAAAATTGTCAGTATCAAAATGAAAAAATACATAACTCTGATTTAAAGAAAATACTTGGAATAAGAAAATCATGACTTGGTGACTAAAAATTCTAATTGTAATTTTGATATTTGGATGTGAATTCAGGTATCTTCGTTATAAATGGAACATTAACATTTTATAAACCTAACAATAACTAAAATAAAAAATGAAGTACTATAACTGAAATAGCTTAATTTCAATTCAAATTCATGAGGTAAATCATATCTGAACAAGCAACATGTACAAGGAATTAACATTCTGAAATGTCAATTGCCAAACTGGCGGATATCCCCTTCCATAAACATGTATGCTTTAATTATTATCAATCATGAAAAGTTGGCACATGTTAAATCACATTTGTCCTATTATTTAGCACAAAGCTCAATATGAGTAACTGAAACTGTCAGACCCTTAAGAATAATAATAAAGTAAGAATTATCATGTTTGCGATTATGCATTAAAAGCAGCAATTTTGACTGAGAATCTTGCGCAAATTTCACCTGAAGTCATCTTCATGGGATAAATATGAAACGCAAGTGTAACCTGAGGTTTCACGAAGAAAAAAAACACAAAGACCGAAATACTATACCCCCCCCCCCCCCCCCCCAAACAAAAACTTGCAGGCAGGACATAAAACAGCTCACTTAAGTTTTTAATATCCGTATGAATTAATTATGTAAATAGCAATTAAGACACATACATGTAATTTAAACTGATTTCTTTTTAATATCGATCGGGAAACATTTTTACAACTTATACTAATCCCCCTCCATGGTTCCTGTGTTAGACCAGTTCTGTGTGTCTGGAAAAACTATGAAACGTTTGGATCCCAAACGGGATTCGAACTCTTAACATTCGGGCAACGGTGCCCTTCAAAATAGGATACTTTATGTTTACATTTTCGGCAAAAACGATCGGAGAGTTGATAAATATACCTACCTCTTCCGTATACTTTCCTTATCGCCTGGATCTGGGCATTGGTTCTTGTCATCAAAATCTCTATTAGCGCAAGTTCATCTGTTCCAGCACCCTGAAGCGATAAGGTCATAAGTACAACAGCCATCCAAAATGTTTCTTTAAGTAGTTTTAGTAAAAGAATTTGTAAATGCGTCGTCAGACATCCACGTACAATTCCATTCATGTATGGAGTGTTAGCGTAGTTGCCCGTCAATGTGATAAATGAAAATTACACGTGTTGCTTTAAGGAGATATCTTTTCTGACAATGTGCGTACAAGATTTTTAGACTATTAATAACTAAAGAATTATATATTTTCAAGAAAAATGTCCCCATTAGATTAAGCTTCTTTCTTTTTCGCTGAATATGAAAAACAGGAAATTAAAAGATTTGAAATACTTTAGGTGCATGTAAGAAAATAACACAATAAAAAAGCGACGGTAAACTCAAATAGTCAAGTCAAATAATATTTAATATGAAACATTTTTCATAAAATGCATTCACATAACCAAAATGCTACAGTACTAATGGGTGTGTATTGTGTAAAGCTTAATTCGACATTTACAATATGACTCCTAAGTGAATTCCCGCTAAACCGCCTTTGAAACCAAAGTTCTCTTATTTATAAATGAGAAAGGGGTCGTTAATGCAATAAAATCACAAAACAAAAGCACTTTCCGGATATATGTTAACATAAAACCTTAACATTAAAGGACTAGTTATTTTATTTATGACTTCTCTGTACACGTATTATGTGTCTGTATTTTAACCCTTTCCCTCATATAGACTCATTTTGACGCACTCAATAGGTACCACATAAAGCCTGATCTGCAGAAAACCACAGTTAAACCTTACCAAATTTAATTACAAAATCCTCATTTCCAGACCACTGAGGAGCAGCGACCAGCATAAAACCTGATCAGCCTGCGAGTTACTCGCAGGCTGATCTGGTTTTATGTTGTTCGCATAGGTATTTTCATGGTTTCCTCTATGAGGGAAAGGGTTAAGATATACAGCATTCCAAAACAAAATTTCGATCTTAACCTACTGGGTTCATTTTAAAAATACTACAGGCCTAAAACTGAACATTAATGTATCATCCAACAAAAACTGTTTCCTGCATCTTCTGAAGTTATTCACTGAATACAAAAATTATAACATTCAATTATTTAGAATTGTAATGATACACATGAATATACGATGCATCAAATATTGCAACGTTGTGCGATATGAATACAGTTGAACCTGTATTAGCGGCCACATGCATAAAGCGGTCAACCTGCATTTAGCGGTCAATTTTAATATTATAGCATTTCTTTATATAATTAACCTTCATTCAGCGGCCACCTCTGTTAAGCGGTCACTTTCTCTTGTTCCCTTGACTGACCGCTTAAGACAGGGTTGACTGTATTGATATTCACCAGGATATCTTTGTTATATTATGTACCTTTTATTATGTAATGTAATTTCATTATAATGTCATTTTCGTTCTTTATTATGTTATGCTATCATTTATTATGTTGTGTACATTCTTTATCATGTCGTGCACATTCTTCATTATGCCATGTACATTATTTATTAAGTTTTGTACTATCTTTATTACACTGTGCACATTCTCTGTTATGCTGTGTACCATCTATATCATATTGTGCAAATTATGTAGTATGTTATGTACATTCCTTGTTATGTTATGCACATTTTGTATTATGTTATGTACATTGTGTTTAATGTTTTGCTCATTACTTATTATGTTTTGTGCAGTCTTTTTTATCTTCCTGTGTTGTGTGATCTTTCTACTTTATCACGAATAATGTTCATGTTACCTTTCGTTATGTAGAAAGTTTGTTATGATGATGCGGACAACATAAACGAGTAGAAGTTCATTTTTGCACCGGTAAAATATGCGATATCGGATCCTAAAGATGGTGTTATAAAAATAAGTTTCACTTAAAGTACAATTTTAACTAGCTGTTTTGTGTCATGTGGTCACATGTAATTCCCGACCGATTAAGTTAAACTACGTCGTGTAGGATCATATTGCCGGTCTAGCTAATGTTCATTTTAGACTTTAAGTATAAAATACTAACCATATTGATAGGAAGACTTGAATATGGTCAATTGCACCCCCCCCCCCCCCCCCCACAAAAAAAAAAAAAAAAAAAAAAAAAAGTTATCATAAATCTGGCTAGTAGTCTTCAGACATTTTCTGAAAAATTCCACTGTATATTAAGACACCCCCTCCCCTTCTACAAACCATCTGTCCTACCATGTCTATGGTAACCTTACCGGAGGCAAACCTGATCGCTTCCACAACATTAAAGCAGACAGGCAAATGCTCATATCCAAGTTTGACCACAAATGCTCGAAGATATTCAAACCTATCATGATTATAATATCAACTGATCGATGAATGGTGTTCCTTTAAGCACATTTTCAGCATAGTAAATATTTTGTACTCAACTATGCTTGATACATTGTTTGAGAACACCCCGTATTACTGAAACTTAAGCCTAAGCATGATTTTAGTGATATTTTTTTTCAAGAACACAATCCAAATATCTTACTCGGATTTGAAGATATAATGGTAACCCAGTAAAAATAGTGCAGATGTAGAGTCCGGTAGTCCGAAACATCTTATCTGTACTAACGTTTTGAGGGAGTATAAAACAAACTAGTCTCTGTGTTGTTTAGGATGTATATTTCAACACAGAAAATGATCCACCATTAATATACAATACTCTTATGTTGTACAACAGTAGTTGTATCCAAATACGTTAATTGTCCTGACGGAGAGTTCTGTACAGGTTGGACTTATTTAAATATCAAATTGAAATAGACGATAGAAGAAGGAAACATTCCAACCACAAATCACACCTCAGGGAGGAATATCACTGGCAGAGACAATGGTGTTACCAGCTGACCAAAGGTACACGGCCAGTACACAAGTAAATCCTGTCACGAGACAAAGAGATAAAAAGCTTAAATTATGAAAGATTTTTTAAACTATCCTGGAAAAATAAGAGTTGTATAAAATAAGCCCATATTAGTTTAAAC
>CM037778.1:32801862-32851862 GCA_021229015.1 Solen grandis
TTATTTATGTCGACATGGAAACAAGTTCTTAATCGGTAAACCTGTTCCTGGGTGGAACCAGTACTTTCCGCCTGTGAAAGTCGTAATGAATCCTTGTTCGAATCAACAACCTTCGGTGTAGGATATGTTACCACCGGACCACGGCGCCTATATTAATTACGAAAAATCAATCATGAAAGATGAAACTAAACATAATAATGTCAATTTATATATGATACAGTTCTGAGTGATTATATAAATGTATTTAAATCAAAATGCCAAATACCCTTATACAAAAATATTTATATCTTCAAGAGAGAGGGAAGAGAGAGAGGGTATCTTTATAGAATAGATTATCATAATTTGATCAGTGTTTTACTTTATCCCTATGATGGAATAATCAATATTGTGGGAACTTAATAATCATATAAACTATTGTGTAAACATATTATGTATAACTTTAGACAAAATGGGAGAGAGAAAGAGCATTTATATAAAGTTGTAGTGTAAGTTATTCGTTTGAAAACGAGTAATTTAGTTATACAACAAAAAACCTGAGATCGTACTTCAGGATTTTTCAAGAACATGGGGCCCGGCTCTACCCAACGTTGCACTAAAGCTGCCATAATAAACTTGATAACACCATCGAATGCGTACTCCTCACAGTGATTACGTCACGCTGCGCTACTTAAATCACTGCCACGAAATAAAACCACGCGCCAATGGTTAAACCGTGTGATCAAATAATAGCGACCCGTTTCTATGACTTCCAAAACTCCGTAGAAGAAAGTCGGTGAAAACTATTTTTGCTGCGGGGATAGATAAAGGCAAAACCATTAGCAAATTATGTAATTAAATGCCTATCAATCGCCATGTTTATAAAAATGACCAGTACGGCATTAAAACTTTGAATAAGTATAACTTCATGTTTGGCAAAGTGAAGGTCGTCATAGTTCAACTAGTTTCACAAAATATTCATGTTTGCACTTTTGGCCGTTAGGCCGTTTATTTTCACCCTGACTTCCTGTGAAACACACAGTACTGAAGCGGAATAAAATTAGGCTTTTCACTGGTTATTTTATACTTTGCTAAGTTTCCGTTGATCATTGTAAAATTAGTCAAAAGAAAAGAAAGGAGTTGCGGAAACGAGTTCTTTAGATCTCTGTTTGTTTTAAAAGTTGAAGTTTTCTTCCCCTGCGAACGATTTGTCCCCAATAGTACGACACTGCACCTTTTTAAGGTAAACTGAAAGAGTAGAACGCTAAAAAATAGAAACACATAGATTTCGGAATTGATTGTTCGACCCTGATAGATCCTATATTCAACAAAAACGTAACATCCGGTTTCGTTTTGTAGCCCACGAAGTCCAAAGTCTGTAAGTGTCTACCAAGATTGCACAAATTATTTGGATCCGTGGTATTTCAAAGAGCTTCACTGACACAGGAATTACATAACTATTAAACCAACAACAAAATCTATTACATGTAATTGTTTTATGTCGTGACATGTATGTACGTGTATTTGTATTCACTGCTACATATTGCAGTATGCATTCAAATTCTCTACCCAGTGTATCTTTTTAGCCAAAAATTGAATAAGCATGCATGTGTAAAGGTCCCACAGACTTCTATCGTGATATGATCTGGGATTGGACTTACATAGATGGCGCTCTTAATACAATGGGCATCAAAGTGAGCTGGCGACACAAAGCATGCCAAGATGGCATCTCGGTAATCTCCACTCAATTCACTCTTAATGTCTTCAATCAGGTCCTACAAGAAAGCAAAAACTGTATTATTTACAAACACTTCATCGTTTTTACTATAGTTATATTTATTCCATATAATGAAAAGGTATTTTAATCTAAATAAAAGGAAACTGAAATGGTAAAAACTGAGCCTATGACATCTTTGATAAAGAACATGAATATGTTCTCTGATCATGTTTGAATCACTAATTATTCTAAATTAATGAATATCATAATCATAACTGTTATGGTATATTACCCGTCCAAACATGGTTTTGAACATTTTCTTCAATTGTTGTCGCTGGTCATTACTTCTCGTGGCCACTATGTGGGTTATGATAGATTCATCAGTACCTGAAAGGTAAGTATTATTTGAGTTTATACCTGGAAATAGAAATACCTTTAACACTTTGCCTCATGAATATTCATATACATATCTATGACTTGATGATTATTAATTGACAGAGTTTATGGAATTACGGACTTTTCTTTGCCATGCAGACGGTGTAAAACCTATTTGTCAATACTGTGTGAGCAAACCGAAGAGACCCTCAGATCAGATCAGACAGCTCCTATAGTCTGATCATGGTCTGCACTGTTTGCCAAAAACGTCAAAATGTGTCTAAATGAAGTAAAGGGTTAAACTCTGTATGAGACAAATGAAAGAATGATGTCTTTTATGTATTTTAAGATGAATTACTGAACGGTTCCTTACTGAATACTATGTCCAACAGATAGTGTTTTAGTCAGTCATTTGGAGGTTACTAAAGATGTGATATCACATGTATTCACAGGACAAGAATGCCTACAATGTGTTGTAATTCTGTTTCAGTTATCAACTTGGAACAACATTAAGCATCCTGAACATGTTTCAAATGTAATAGGACTCGTCCATTGGAGTCTCAAATACAAATATGATTTTTTCTTTACTGTCTTATGTCTTGCTTAAATAACTGGCTTCTGTATGAAATGTACCACAACTAAAGGGAATTTATGATACAACATTTATTGTACTATTTGATTAACAGTAACCCAGGTCAAAGGCTTCAAGGGCATTAAATTCAACACCAACTTTCGTAAATACAAGCATCTCAGACACAAGGTTTGGCCACACTATGGCATCCTATTAATACAGTCATAACTTTCTCCTACTTTCAATACATCACAATTGACCTTAATCTTTACCATAAAATGGTGATCCAAATTACCTCCAACTTTGCTCAAGTAGCCAATGCTAGGATTGCAAATTTTAACAGCCTCTGCCAAAAGCGTTTTATTTTTTTGTTATTACTTGGACAATATCTGCTTACTGTTATATTGACCAACCACCAACTTAAGATATTTTCGTTCTCCCTAAAATAGCAAAACTATCAAAATTTGCAACAAATCATATTCAAAAATTATATTTATAAGTCACAGAGCAGTGTTTGAATATTGAAAACGCCATGCAAAATCACCGTGGTACAATACTATCAAATTAATCTCTATTATAGGAAATAAAATGAAACTGTGATTTTCCGCAATTTATATTTTTTTACAAATTATCTAAAATAACAGCGTATTTGCAACAATTTATCTTAGCCACCTTAATCTACATAAACTGACAACAAAACAGACTAAATCCAGTCAACATCGGTGTTTGTCTAACCTTATTGCAGATTATACTTATTTCACAAATAAACGGTAAAAGGCACAAGTTCAAAATCTCTTAAACGGTTCTCCACTGTCATTAAGTATCTATGAGAACTCACCAAGGCCTTTCATAGCGTCACGAAGGTATTTGCAATCGAATTCAGGATCCCACTTTGGTCCTTCGTTTTCTTCGTCGCCTTCCTCTGGTTCCTCACTCTCTTTCAATGCATAGGGTGTTACTGGATCGTTCTCAGGATAGTTAAGCATGGGAACCACTGTCCCAGAGCAAATATCAAACGAACTATGATGTACGTATCTGCTCATCAACCCATCAACAAACATTGTTTTCATGCGTGCCTTTATTTCATCATCAATTTCCTGTGTTTCACCATCGTCCTCCTCTTCCTCCTTGAATAAAGAAAAACTTCACGGAAATGCTGATGTAAATCTATCAAACAATGAAGATGATACAATTTGTAACTTATTCAAATACATAAGGTTTTTTTATACTGTGAAAATATTTTAGTTGAAGGTAATACATGTAGTTGTGTTGACTATTGTGTTAGAAAAGTTTCACTGTATGAATCCTAAAACAATTACTAAATGTTTTATATGTTTCGTTACAACGCTGATGTAATTGTGGTAGACTTGACCTAAATGTAAGTGAATAACCCCCGCGTAATATGGTTTATCTAGGTTTAAAAGCTCCATCCGTCATTAAGTTATGTCAATGGACAGATCAGAAGATAGAAGATCAAATTTGACTTTGAAAAAATCCAAATATATTTGCTTTGATTAAGGGTTAAGGGGGCTTTAACGTAAAGGCGTTGGTTTTTTGTATAGTTAATACTTTGTGTTGTAAAATCTGTTTGATACAATTTACTCGTATTCATGACGGCTGTTGTTGTTTTTTTTGTTTTTTGTTTTGTTTTTTTTTGGGGGGGGGGGTTCTTCAAGTCAATTTAAACATATCATCTTGTATCATAACTGCGGAATAATCTATCTCTCTCTCGTAGGCAAACCTCATCATCGTTTGGCTCCACTATTGTTCCATCTTCAGTCTTCACGGGGACCTAGAAAAAATACTAAATTCATGAACTTTACACGCTCAATCTTTTTCTAAATGAAGAAAAAGATCTAAAATCTGCCAACCTGTAAAAAATAGACCTACATATATCTGGCATATCTTAAGCGATTAGTTTGCTGAAAAGAAAGTAGAAATCTTGAATGCACAAGTCAAGCTGGCAAATCAAACAAGAAGCGACGCAATGTGACCATGCATTGTTCAGTATGCTGGAACAGCCTCCGTTGATTAACAGTATATTCAAAAGAGCAGTCTAATTATACTGATTGATTGTACTTGCATACAACAACAAATTTATAATATATGCCTCTCATACCTCAATCGGTCCTTTTCCCGACGGACCGTTCCGAGGCGATAACTGTTTGTCTTTTATGTAACGTCTGGTCTCAGTATTTTGTTATTACATACTCCTTATTCTGGAGTAAGTTCAAGTTTTATATATGTTTGATTTCTCACATACGTTTGATCTTTGTCCTTTCTTATGTATTATAAAAAATGCCAATTTGCTTTTTTATAATGATGGGGGCCGCCGTGGCCGAGAGGTTACAGTCGTAGACTATAAATCTCTCAGCCCCTCACCGCTGTGGGTTCGAATCCCGGTAGGGACTTCGGATTTTTCATGTGAGGAAGCCTTTCAGCTGGCTTGCGGTAGGTCGGTGGTTCTACCCGGGTACTTCTGTGTACTCGGGCTCTTCCTCCACCTGTAATTAGCTGGACGTCGCTATATGATTGAAATACTATCGCAGCGACGGTAAACCCCAATACAACAACAACATTTTTTTATAATGATATCTTAACGAAAGAACTGGGAAAAAGCTAGAAATAAAAGTACTCACAGGGCGTGTTTTAATTCCCATTTGCTGAAATACAAAAGAAACCTATTTTAATTAAAATGTTCACAACTTGAAATGTAATCGACTTTTTATTAGATCGCATCAAATTGCTTCGCGTTCCATGTCTCTGCTGCACCAGCAAATTAAAAAGGTGTATTCCTTTAAATGGTGTGTTTCAACAACCATATTAGTAAATTTTGTCGTTCTAAATTATTCTTTTTAACGTACATTCATCCAGTTAATATAGTTTTGTAATCAAGAGCTAATAGAAGGTAATGATTTCCACTGCCTTTACAGGCAGCATGCATATCTCCGTTTTATACACTATCTTAATGTATTTTAATTTTATTGATATCCACAAAACCACTTCTTTATTTGTTTGATTGTTTGCTTATTGAGTTTAAAGTCCAAGCCGACAGTATTTCAGTCATTTGGAGGCTTTGTCTATTTGAACAGATAAAGAGCTGCCATGCTGCGAGATCACGCTGTAGACGTGTGGTATGATAACACACCCAGTTACGTTACCCTGACATTGGGCCAACAAGCTCTGGAACTACCCTTCTAAACTGAGCGAATAGCAAGGGAGCCATTTCTGTCGCGTTCGGGCCAAACCATTTGAGAAGCTGAATCCAGTTTCGAAAACTTGTATATAAAAATATATACACGCTTAACTTAGCGGAAGTTGGTGGATAAAAAAAATCAATCATTGAAAAAGTTACATTATTGTTCAAGATAAAAAAAATACTATCGACAATGTAAAATAATTGTAGCAATGCCTTTTCTAATGCCACACAACTGTATTGTAAATTAGTTCTTAAAAAAAAGAAGGTTAAAATTTGAACAGGAAGGGAAACCTCATTATTCCCCATGCTCCATGTACATCTCTGTAAGGCACTCTATCTTTACGTAAGGTTTCCTTAATATCCGCCGAACTATTTGTTTTGAGACGAATTAAGTTTTAGCGTCAGTCCCGCAAAATAACATTGTACGTTCTTGAACAGTTATCTCCCTTGATTATGGTAAAGTCTAAACTTTTGACGCAAGCGTCAAAAAATCGGGCCGATGTTGGCATGAATCTCCGTCGTTGTGGGGGAAAATCCGTTTCGTGCTTTTCTGCTTCATTTTACGCAATATATTAATACAGTAGGAACCAACATGAAAACAGATTGCATTTTGAGATGTTCCCTATGAATGGCGTTCGCACCTAATGGTTTTCGTACTGGCATATGAACGTGGTTTCAGCATTTATAATTTCAACAGGACTAAATCAAATATCTACATTTATAGTAGGTAACTGGTATACAAAAAGTTCAAATGATAAAGTGGTGTAATCTGTTTTACGACCTGTGTTCCCATGTTCAAATGTTGTCAACGCTAGCAGGAAAAGTTTAAGTACGAAAACTGCAAATACGTGTATACTTAATTTTGTGTAAATACAATATAATACTCCACAGATAAAACCTAAAATGTTAAACTGAATTTTAAATTTCGGAAAACACAATGACATCTATCATAATCAACATCATAGACAATTTCCAGAAAAGACGAGACAGGCACGGAGAAACGCACACTGCTTTTCAGTTATCAAAAACCGTATCAGGAACCGTGCCGGCTCTTGCCGGCCCGGAATTAGTTTGTGTGACATAATTGAGAAATAGGTCACCTGTCAGTATTAGGTTTGACAACGTGTGTATCGAGGAAGCATGCAAACTGTCAAACACACGTCACTAAACGGGGAACTATGATATGATATATGAAGTGTAAATGATCACCTAGACTATATAAGATGTAGAACTACAGAAATCGAGAGGAGAGTCCCGAATAATCACATCGACCTCAGATACCTCAAAAGGTTAATTGTTTCACTAGAAAATGACCGAAAATCCGAAATAAGTTCAGAGTCACTGACCTTCGAAGCACACCTTTGCATAATTAGTTTAAACAGATTTATTTCTAAATTGTATCAAATACAATATTGGAAATACAATAAATATAGGGATTAGAACGAAAGAAATTTCTTATCGTGTTCTTCTCCCTTTAACAATATAATGTGAACAATGATATGGCAAAACAAAACAAAGATCTTGTCAATACGATGTTGTAACATTTTACACAAAAAAGGAATATATATTAACGGATGAACAGAGAATGAGAATAATGAGAATGGGGATGACGAGAAGCATAAGTGGCGGCTACGTTGGTGTCAGAAATTTTATCTTGATCAGGCACTCTCTAGTAATATATCAACATTCAAAGCGTTTAGAAGATTTTATATAGCGATGAACGGCGTCAAATATTTTTATGTTTACTTCATATGATGCATTAATATCCCCGAAAAGTAAAACATCGATATTTTATAATTTGTAAGAAGGAAAGGTCGTCATACAATTTTCTTCTAGCATTATTGTAATTTGGACAACAAATTAGAAAATGTTCAACAGTCTCAATTGCACCACAGTCACAAAGCGGAGAGTTTACCATATTTTTCAAATATAAAATCTGATTTAGGGAGCAACTATTCGTGCGAAGCCTAGCATGAAATATTTGGTATTTTCTGTCACCATAATTGTAGTGTTTCGGAGAATTATTGCAGTCACTATTTATTAATCTTTTAAATTCTGAAATTGATTTCGCATTTCTTATTTCAATTGGAAGATTATTCCATTCACGTATCACAGAATGTAAAAAAGAATTTTGGTATAAATTAGTGTTTGATGGAATATCTCGGATATTACTTGCATTTCTTAGATTATAATGTGTTATATTTGCTATTTGATCAGGGATAAGTTCTTGAAGATATGTGGGACTAAGGCCGTGAATCATTTTATAAAAAAGTATCAATTTGTGTTTATTCCGTCTTGTTTGAAGAGATTCCCAGCATATTTCATTAGATAATTTTTCAAGAGACACAAGTTTCGTTGTTCCTGTTACAATCCTAGCAGCCTCATTTTGAATTTTGTCTAATTCCATTTTTTCATAAATAGCACAATTGTCAAATATAATATCACCCTACTCAAGTAGAGGTCTAATAAAAGATAGAAATTTTTTTTAGTAAAAATTTCATCTTCTTCATAATATTAATTCGATTCCACGCCTTAGATGTAATATATTCAATATGATGATGCCAAGAAAGATTGTTAGAAAGATATATACCTAAGTGTTTATGATTGTCAACTTCATTTATAACCTCAGTGTCCATCATAATTGGCGGGTGATTAGTTTTATTTCTTTTTCTAGTGAAAAGTAATGATTCTGTTTTTTTAGGATTGAATTTAACTAGCCATGTATTAGCCCACTTATTAATTTTACCTAGGTCATTATTTAGAATTGATGAAGCACATATTGGGGCATCTACTGTAATAAAAAGACCTGTATCATCGGCAAATAGTCGAATTTTAGAATTAATATCATTTACTATATCATTTATGTATATTAAAATCAAAAGAGGACCTAACAATGATCCTTGAGGGACACCGGCCCTGATATATACAGGTTCTGACTTGACACCATGTAAAACAACTCTCTGGGTTCGATTATCTAAATTGTCAGTGAACCAAGCGAGCAAGCAATCTGCGATACCAGCAGCCTTTAGTTTGATGATTAAACCCTTGTGCCAAACACGATCAAAGGCTTTGCTGATATCGCAGAAGACTGCTCTTACTTCTTTCCCTGTATCAACTGTTGATGAGATATAATTATATAAATAGGTGAGATGATTGATAGTAGAATCACATGGCATAAAACCTGACTGATATTTTGATATAGTATCACATTCTATGAAGAAATTATGCACATGTTTGTAAACACATTTTTCAAATACCTTTTCAATTGAACTAAGTAACGACACTGGGCGATAGTTAGATACTAAAGATTTATCTAATTCACGCAGAACATAATTATTAATTAAATCGGGCCCTACAGCTTTACCAATTTTTAAAGTTTTTAATACATCTTTAACCTCCTGAACAGAAATAGTTATGGATTTCAATGTTTTTTCTGGTTGAGGTAGTTGGGGAATGTTAACACCTGTTTCATCTATAACAGTTTGATCATGGAAAAAAATATTAAATATATTGGCCTTATCAACTTCATTATCAGCTATATATCCATTGTATTCTGAGGGCGGTATTTCATTTGATGAATTATTGTTTAATATGGTATGTAAAGTTGACCACCATTTTTTAGTACTCTTATCTCCAGTATTAAGATTTTGACACAAATTGGAAATGTATCTTTCTTTACTTTCCCTAATACTTTGAATTGTATCATTACGAAGACGCCTAAAAATATTCCAATGATGAGTTAACATGGTTTTCTTAGCTCTTCGATACGCTCTTTTACGTTTCCTTATCATCAGTTTGATTTTACTCGTTATCCATGGATGTTTGTTTGGCACTACTTTAATTTGTTTGTTTGGGATACACTCTTTCGAGATTGTATGAATATGTTCAGTTACAGTTAAAGCATACTTGTCAATATCTATATCTTCAAAAGATGTCCAGTCGGTAATACCAGCTAATTGTCTTAGTTTATTATAATCACCTTTGTCGAAATTCCAGATATGACAACTGAAAGATTTTGTTATCCCTTTCTTGAAATTTAAAACACAGTATATTGGACAATGATATCTTATCTCTTGGGATAGAAAAGGCTCACCAACCCCGCTAAACAAAACCTGATCATGATTTTTAATAAATATCAGGTCAATCAAACTAGAAGAATTCTCGGTAAAATGAGTATCGTCAACTATACATTGTTGCAACGAATTATGTAGACAAAGAGAACTTATTTTATTCTTGCAAGATGGTATTTTCGGATTCAAGTTAAAGTCACCAGTAATAATAATATTGTTGACATCTGAGTCACATGCAAGACTGATAGAATCTTCAATCATCGAGTGGTTAAACGCATCTGTATTTGGGGGTCTATAAAATAAGCCAAATAGAAACCGTCTACATTTAAGTTTGACCTCTATCTAGATGCATTCAATACCTACAGGCTCTAAGTCTGGTCTTCGTTTGTAACAAATATTATTTTTTACATAAATCAAAACACCCCCATGATTATCAGTTATTCGATCTTTTCTTTCGGGTGTTGAAAATAATGGTATAAGTATTTTTTCATTTTTAATTTGCGGACTTAGCCACGTTTCGGAGAAAGCAAGAATATCAAAGTCCTTTAATTCAGAGGAAAGTAAATCAAGCTTTGTGTATATACTTTGGACATTATAATGAACAAACGTGAGATATTTATCAAAATCAATAGACTGACAGTCAGATAATAGTGAGCTTTCACTCATCACCGATATATCAGGGCCAGGGTTTGGATGGATATCTCCAGATAATTTTAGCAATTGCAATACAACGGCACAGACAAAAATAGTAGTGAGCACTAGTACTACACATATTACAACTATCCAACTGCTATGGATTTCTAGACATACTGTACACTTAGACCTATATGATTGAAAATGGCACTTGTTAAGTTTCCTTAACATATAAGATCTTTCATTTATAGAGTTGATTATCAAATAACTTTTATGAACATTAGCGATAATAAATATGGAGAAAAATAGTGTAAGAGATCGAGAGAACCTGAAGAGTCTGAGATGCTGACCTATACGTTGTAATACCTATGTTACACCAGAGGAGTACAAATAAGAAACAAGCAGCACCAGACTCACACCATTCAGATAATCACACAACAAAAACCAATACCAGACACCACCGTAGTCCACCACTAATACTAAAACATAACATGGAATGAAAAACTGAAATGATGAAAGAACGAAAACTAGAAAACACAACATGAATAGTTGAAATATGGGCAAAGAAGATGATGAAAGTGTCTTTTTAACTTAATTGTAAATACTAATTTAGACAAGAGGGCCATGATGGCCCTGAATTGCTCATCTGAGTACCATTGCTTCAACTGATGCCAAGGTTTATAAACAGACAAAGTTTCTGATATAACTTAATCTAAAACATTTTACCCCTGACAATACTACACACCAAATATCTAAGCAATGGGCCATATGGTTTCAGAGAAGACTTGGGCGCAGGGTCATTTATCACCGTAGGGCCAAGACTTTGAAAATCTTTGTAATGAACCATTAGATGCTACTACATACCAAAAATCTTAGCTCTAGGCCTTATTGATTCATAGAAGAAGATTTTTTAAGATTTTCCTATTTAACTGTGTAAAACAAGTGACCCCTGGTGCGGGGTCATTTATCACCATAGGGCTATGATTTGTACAATCTTGGTAGTGGCCCATAAGATGATGCTACATACCAAATATCTAAGCTCTAGGCCTTATAAATTCATAGAAGAAGACTTTTTAAGATTTTCCTATATAACTCTATGTAAAACAAGTGACCCCTGGTGCGGGGCATTTATCACATAGGGCTATGATTTGTACAATCTTGGTAGTGGCCCATAAGATGATGCTACATACCAAATATCTAAGCTCTAGGCCATATGGATTCATAGAAGAAGACTTTTTAAGATTTTCCTATATAACTCTATGTTAAACAACCCCGGGGATAGGGCTATGATTTGTACAATCTTGGTAGTGGCCCATAAGATGATGCTACATACCAAATATCTAAGCTCTAAGCCTTGCAGTTTTGCAGAAGAAGATTTTCAAAGTTTGCATTTTTAAAATCTATTTTTAGCTCCTGTGACCTAATTATGCAATGGACCAGAACCATTTATACAACTTTAGTAGAGCTTCATCCAAGGAACATTCCTGCAAAATATTTTTCAAATTGGCCAAGCCGTTTAGGAGATGTTGTTTGAAGCAATTGTTGACGCCGGACGCACGCACGCACGGACGCACGCACGCACGGACGCACGGACGACGGACGCCGGACAAAAGGCGATCAGAAAAGCTTACATTGAGCACGTTGTGCTCAGGTGAGCTAAAAAACAATCTGTTTGAGCGTGCATGCGGGGATGTAAGAGTTTATGGATAGAAATACATGTATATAAAAAAGTATGTGTTGATCAGACATGTACATGTGTAAGGGCAGTGCGACTTTTTTTAGTGAGTGCGTGCGTGTTTATGTCATATATTTACAAAGACAATGATGCTTTTCTTTTCAGTGATACAGGTATATTTGAGTGCGTGCGTGTGTATGTCATATTTTTTTCCTTCTCAACTTTTTCACTTCTCTTTATAATAATGCATGACATTCTTGGTATTGTTTCATTAAAAGAAAAAAAAGAAGTTTAAATTACGAAACATAATACAGCATGTAATTTTAAACATTGTGTATACGAAATACTCGAAAGCGCTTTTCCAAACAACCTATGTATACCATGATAATATATAAATAAATTATGTAGCTGCAGTTTAGCATTAAACTAAATAATATGATGAAATATAAATAAGTTCTATTTAAAAAAGCTTAAACTTGTATCATATGTTTATGTGGGAGCGTGTGTGTTTATGTGTGTGTACTAGTGTGTGCGTACATGTGTGAAGACCTGCATGCGTATGTGTGCGCGTGATTCTGCTTTCTCGTATGAGTGTTAGGGTTTTTGCTTCTGATTGTGTATATGAATTTCCAATAGATTCTATAAGAAAACAATACCAACAATAATGATTGAATAAGAAGTACGGATAACGTACATAAAACGATGGTAGTCTATCTATTATTACATTTAAGCACATACAGGTATTTGTAAACAAATATATGAGTAAATCATAAAAAATTGAAATGACCTTCTTGAGATGATTCAAAATAATCACACAAGAATGAATATGGGAATGGTTGTTATTGATATTTAATGTTACAGTTATATACTTATAGCATGTTATACTATAAAACACTACAATCAACATTCTGCTAATCTATATAGGAAGGAATACAACTTGATTGAAACATAATGGTCCTTTGCATAATTACTTCGATCTATTAATAAAGACTGTGCTGTCACTTGATACAAAGATACTAAGTACAAATAAAAGCGCTGAAAACCCTGAGAGAACAGTAGTGTTGCATTTCTTTTGTTTATCAGAGCAGATTTGATAAATGGTGATCAAATTTTCAAGAGATGCCAATAAATCCAATGTTATAAACCCGCTTTCACCCTTGCGTTAACAAGGTCGTAACAAGGAAAGATGAAACATCCATTTGTTTCAATGAACCGCTAACAATTAGCACATTGCCACTTTTATTCTCCCTATTTCCCTTGCAAACAGTTTATAAGATTCATATCAATATGCATATCTTAATTAAAAGGAAGCAAATCTAAAACAATAATATTTCATTATTTTATTTAAGTCTGGTATCTGGCGAAAATTAAGTAACAGAGCATGTCTGCAACTCGTCCAATCCTCTTTCACATAAAGTCCCAGTATCTTATATGTTAGACCTAAATCCGAATTCACTTACAGCATATATAATTCAGTTTTAATTTCATCACTGAAAGACCTTGAGAAATGCCTAATTTACAGGAAAGATTCTATCAGAAAAAAATACAAATTGTGGCTGTCTCCTTCAATATTTAGCTCAAAACAATGACAGCATAAAATTAACATAAAAGTTGTTTTTTTCAGAATTTCGTAGATTTTCTTGCTATCTCCTATACTACCATTTATCAATATTTATTCAGTCTATAGAAAAAGTCCATGAACTTCTAAAACACCCCATGTACACCGAGACATCCGTGGTTTTACTGAACAGTGTGTTTCAGAACAAGCTCCGCCCATTTTCTCACTATTTTGCCCTGTCTGAACAACTAAGGCTTCTGGGTGAATATTTCATTAAGTGGGCTTAATTAAACATTAAGAGGTTAATCAAAAATTATTTGAGACTTTGCTAATTAGAAATTTTGAAACTATATTTTCCCTTGCAAATTCTGAGCTAAAACGCACCGGGGCTTTAAGACACACACAACTTCAGTGCCCTCAGCGCTTTGATTTAACGACTTTGGTATGTGGCGACCGGGTAAATCATTTCAATGTCGAATACTTGTATATAACAAGACATGGTTAAGTCAGTAACAATCAACCATTTCACCAGGGGTTCGGCAATATTCGGTATAATTCGCTGATTGAAAGGCCCATTATACTTCCAAAAGCAGTTATTTCTTCGGACAGATATGTTTGTGTGTGCTGCAGACTTGTTATGAGATGCAATCTGTACATACTCTCTGACGACAACGTTACTAAAATGCATAAATAAGAAAGTCTTTTTCCCTAAGATCATTCACTTGTTTACTAAAATAAGTAATTTGCATATGCCGCGTATCTTCTTCAATTTTCTGACGTTTTCCATATGCCCTCAGTATATCGCCGTTAATGAATCACGAGATCATAAATTAATGATGTATCATATATATAAACAAATTGTGATTCGCCGACTGTTTTTTTTCTTCCAAATTCAAATTATTTCCAATTACAGACCGTCTTCGGGAATACTCTGCAAAATGTAAACAATGCGAGTATTTTGACATCCATCCAAAATACTAATATAAATTGCGTAAACTGATTAACATTTTCAATGCGTTATTTTACAGCATATATTTGCACATTATGTATCATTTGTGTTAGTCTACAATATGTCAATGTAATTTTATATTTTCTTTTTCATGAAAATTAAATGATCAGGAAATATAATGAGCCGTTAACCTTACCAATCAATGATTTGGTGGAAATCCATGTATGGAATTTAGCACCAGCATTTATGCAATGTGTGCTGTTCTTCTGCAGTTTCGTTAATTCTCAGCTATTTTCGTTTTGTTTTTTTTTGTTTGTTTTTTTTTTTGTTGTTGTTGTTTTTTTGTCGTTTGGTCTCCGAACCTTGTGATTTGCGCAAAGAACGCAAGAACGCAGACATCTTGGATTTGAATGGTATAAATCAACAACTCTCATCGATGATTAATCATTGAAAAGGTCAAGATAAAAAAACATGTAAAGTTATTGTATAAGTGTTATTTAATTGTTATTGTATTGTCTTTGTATGTAAAGTCAAAAACATTGTAGCATCCGCTCAGGAAGAAATGATACAGTACCTTGTACGCTTCCCGTTGCATGTGCATATCGAACATTCCCTGCTGGGCACTGGGCGCATACGAGAAGATGTTGGGAGGTTGTGGTAGATGAGGTGGGGCCTACATTGGAGAGAAATATAAAATATAATGGCGTTGATCTGAGGATTGTCGGGAAAATGTATATGTCCGTGTAAGCTCGGATCTCGGAAAGATCGAGAGCATGTTTATAACACAATGTTACGAAATACAGTAACGTAGCTGTCCTTGTCAATGTGACACATTTTGCGACTAGTCCGTGTGACTTGAAACTGTGAGCCTGTAAAGCAAAATAATCACAAGTACCTAAAGCCTTAAGTAATTTTTTTTCTTTCTTTTTTTTTTCAGACCCAAGTCCAGTGTAAGATATGATAACGCTTTAGAATTATATATTCTAAAATATAACGCGTGATATACAGTTAAAATATATTAACATCCAGTTTCATCTTTCTGTTTAGGTTTTATATGGATTTGAAACCACCAGAGAATATTTAATGTCACATGTACTAATCAGAGGTTATATGTGTTTTCAATATATGATTCAACTCCCGTGTATCTACATTTTTATTTAACAATAAGTATAACAATGCTTATTCAATACTTTAAAACTTATTTCCCATAGATCATAAGGAAATATGATGAGTTCTATTGATTTCTGATACCATTATTTGATCTTGTAGTTGCTTTCAATAGATTCTATAAGATCAATTCTAAAAAACGTTAACGTTAAACGGCAACGTTAAATCTATCTGAACTTGCTAAAATAACAAAAAAATGATAATCATGACGTTGAAATGTACGTCACGCTCCATTTATAGTAGCATATTGTCTCAGTATGTTGGTTCCAACTTCACTTTGCGACAGATAACAATATGTTGGTCCCAGTAACCGTCAAGAGAATAGTCTGTGTAATAGTTCATTCCCTAGTATGCGATAGCAAACACCTTTATGACACATGGGCCAACAACTTACATGCTTTCCTCGCCTAGCCGTTTTTATTTCTTTTTATTAGCAAGTCCAGGCAGTGCCTGAGGACATCACTTACTTGTAAAAACACATATCAATATATTTTTAAAAGAAATAAGTTAAATCTGAAATTAAAGGAAACTTACATGCTGGCCCATTGGGTACATGTTGTGCATGTTTTGGACGCAGGGATTCTGCATGGCCATCCCTGTTGTTAGAAATAAAGAAAAGGCATAGATACAATACACTTGCTGAACATTGTGACTGAGGGGCTCGTAAGTAACTCTGAATATATTCAGCAAAAATTAAAACGCAGGTACTAGTACTGAAAATGCGTTCATGTTTTTCCAAAGCTCAAAGTACTGGTAAAGCTAAGGTTCCACTGAGAGTCAAATGAGTACAAACTGTATAAACATGTTTCCCAGTCGACGTTAAAATAAATACATATATTCTGTAATCCTGGAATCCACAATGTTAATCTCATGGTGACAAAGCAACATACATTCATATTTAGTTCAAACTTGTATCATTACCAAAATATTTTTTTTACAAAATACACCAGCCTGTGCCGTCGATCACTCTAAGACTTCAATATAAGATACAAACAATTAACAAGAAATGAAATCAAGTCTTATTTAAGAAGAGATTTTCGTAAATAATCACTGATTCTTTGTTATTGGGCACCATATGAGGAACATAAAGTGGTTATATGTTAGCTTCGAAAAGGGATGGTACTTCATTCGTGTATAAGGTCATAAAACAAAAAAGCCTTGATGGTCCTTTATCGCTTACTTATTTAAAATAATTTAAGTCACATTAATTTACGTAGTTACTTGCAGCAGTAACCAATTACAGTTTCAGATACAAATGTTCTTAAGTTAGTCAATCATCTGGATGCCTCCTTTTCATGGGATCACTTTTATTTTAGGAACAGTAGTAGACAGCCATCAGGTGACCATTTGTGCAACTAAAACTGAATTCTGGCCATTACCTTCAAAGAAATGGAATTTTGAAATTTTTAATAAAGTGCTATAGAAGGAAACTACCTGACCCCTTAGAGGCCTCATTGTTTTCAAGAGATCAACTTTATTTTAGCAATTGTGGCAGACAGTCATAAGCTGACCATACACGCCAAAAAAATTGAATTCTAAGTATTGGTTTCAAAGAAAAAAAAATTCTATATAGATCTATATAAGGGAACTAGGCGACCCCCTGGGGCCTCTTTATTCAAGGGATCAACTTTTTATTAGCAATTTTGGTAGACACCCATGAGGTGACCATTTGAGCCAAATAAAATTTAATTCTGACCATTGGTTCAGAGGCAAAGATATTTGAAGTTTTTAACCCTTTCCCTCATAGAGGACACCATGAAAAGACCTATGCGAACAGCATAAAACCAGATCAGCCTGCAAGTAACTCGCAGGCTGATCTGGTTTTATGCTGTTCGCTGCTCCTCAGTTGTCTGGAAATAAAAAAAATTGTAATTAAATTTGGTAAGGTTTAACTGCGGTTTTCTGCAGATCAGGCTTTATGTGGTACCTACTGAGTGCGTCAAAATGAGTCTATATGAGGGAAAGGGTTAAACAGAGTTCTACGTGGATCAAGCTATCAAGCTTGCTTTAGGTGAAGGGCCAACTAACAAACATTCATGTCAGCTTTCATCAATTACTACCCTGTGGTTTCAGAGATGTCGTTTAAAGCAAGTTGTTGACGATGTACGCAGGGTAATCACATTAGCTCACCTTGAGCACGTTGTGCTCTGGTGAGCTAAACAAAATGCTCCGGTGTGGGCAGATGACTTGTTGTTCTGTCTATCTCTATGGGAGGATTTTTTTTTAATTCTCATAAATACAACAGCGCCTGTATACTGAGCTTCCCGTCAATATTGAAGCAAAATGTCAAATAAAATGATTGGAATTTAAGTATGCCATATTGTTCGATTGATAAAAACAATTAAAATAGTCATTTTATTTTTTTATTTTATATTAAAAAAAATCTAATGAGGTTTGTTGGGCCGCTGTGAAGGTCGATCCTTATTATTTAAATTAGGTTGTTGAAAAATCTTTTGATTTACATAACAGAATTATATATATGTACACGTATTTTGTGTTGTAAAGAAGACATTTAACACAGAATTTCAAGGCTTGACAAATGTTTCTCGGCGATGTTATTACTTTGCATGGACTTTTTTTACTACCATGGCGTCTCAAACACTAAATGTATGTTAAGATATCATTCTCTTGCAGTTTTAAAAGTAACAAACATTGATAGCAGTCGCGTGTAACATATTTATTGCTATAATCATGGTATGCTCTAAGAGCTGAAATACAACAGAAGCTTGATGTATACTTTCCATTAATAATTATTTTCCTTGGGCAAAGGAAATTGCTTGGTGTCAGAATATTCGACCCCCATATTTTTCGTTTTAAAATTATACATTTTAACATCATTTGGGAACATGTCTTTAAAACTTATACTAATCCCTCACCACGACTCCTGTGTTGGTCCAGTACTTTGCGCCGAGGATGGCCATAAATAATCATTAATCACCAAGAGGGTTCGAACTGAGCTGTAGTAAGGATTTTGTCAGTAAACAACAGACTTGTCAATGCAGTGCATACATACAACTCAAAATTTGTTAATGGATTACTTTCTCGTTGCATTTTATATTCAATATTCAAAACTTTGTTTGCATAACAAAATCCATTGTTTTGCAATTACAAACATATGTATAAATAAATATGACGGTACAAACATTAAGATAAGTATTTACCTATAGATCTACATAAAATGAGAAAAGTTGGCTGAAAATATAGAAATAGGCAAGTAACAATCTGCTATCAATTACTGCCATTATGTCATTATAATATTAGGCACTTATTGAACAATATATAACGAAATACACTTAGAGGTAGGCAGTTCAATGTTTTTACAACAGCTATGTCAATCACGTGATAAAATCTCTATCGGTCAATAGACCGCAACGTAGGACCGTGCGCTATGCACGTGACTCTGTCAGTACTGTTAAACTAGGTTGTTGCGTCTGGAAAACGTAACCTTAGAGCAATTAAGGTAACAGTTAATATCATTTGTATAACATTATTGTATATCAGTCAATATTTCATTTATGATACAAATAAGTTGTTTTATCGATGCCTATTTTAGCATTTTATGCTCATAATTATCTAAGTTCCGGTTCCGGTTTTTGTGTAAACATTTGTGATTGAAATGTGTTCCGCTGATTGGAGCTTTTGATTTCCTTAATTTGGAATTATTTTGGTATTCTTTGTGGATGGAGGAATACTTTTGTGGCACAGAACACTTCGTGAAAACTTCGATATTATATTCTGAGTAAGAACTGAGTTTTGACATTTGTCTGATTGGGTGTTCTCTTTCTTCTCATGGATAACATATATACACGATAATTGACAGAGCGACCACGCCTCATCTCAATACGCATATTGTACAAAGGACGTACGACAGTATTTTCGTCACGCATAACTGAAACGCACCAGCTATAGCAAAATAACGGGTCTATGACAATATGTCGCAGCTGGTTAATGATGACATAACTGACCCCAAGTCATTGGTCATGCAAATCTCATGCGGATCAAACATGAAAAGAAGGACAAGCATTACGGAAATATATGTCGTACTGTGACAGCGATGCCGGCGCGTCCGACGATGAGGATAATTCGCAGCCATTTCCTGCACAGCAATTAATGCAGGACCTAGACGAAAAATTAAAGGGTATTGCTAAAGATGACTATGTACGAGAACTACTGCGTTTGTGTGGAAACGACTATCGCAGGATCGACAGCTACCGAACAAGGCTTGCCAAGAGAGCCCGGAACATACCGGGATGTCCCTAAACGAGACTTATAAATAGAAAGAATTCCGTTTTTGCCCCGAGAGAGAGAAAATGTGCCATTGATTATAATACCCTGACTGCATTTACATCTGGTGAACACACGAAGGATGTTAAAGTCCCAGTATCTTACAGATGTTAAACCTTACTCCGAATGCACTTACAACATATATAATTCAGTTTTGATTTCATCACTGAAAGACCTTGAGAAATGCCTAATTTACAGGAAAGAAAATTGCAAATTGTGGCTGTCTCGTTCTATATTTAGCTCAAAACAACGTCAGCATAAAATTAACATACAAGTTTGTTTTTTTCAGAAGTTCGTGGATTTTCTTCCTATCTCTTTTACAACCGTGTATCCAGATTTATTCAGCCTATAGCAAAAGTCCATGTGTTTCTGAAACACCCCATGTACACCGAGACATCCGTGGTTTTACTGAACAGTGGGTTTCAGAACAAGCTCCGCCCATTTTTCTCACTGTTTTGCCCTGTCTGAACAACTAAGGCTTCCGGGTGAATATTTCATTTTGTTGGCTTAATTAAACATTAAGAGGTTAATCAAACATCATTTAAGGCTTTGCTAATTAGAAATTTTGAAAAATATATTTTTCCCAGCTAAAACGCACTGGGGCTTTAATGATGTATTCGCTACTGACAAATCAAACCCGATTGTTATAGACTCTGTCCCAGTGAATGATGAAATTCCAAATCTAGACATCATGGCAATGATAACCAACCTCATGGCCGAAATCTCAAGAATCTCCAACAACAGGCTACCGACTCCGTGTTGATAAGAACCATATACATTTGTAAACAGACGTAAGTTGTATGTTAAGCAGTTACCGCGTTACAAATGGCACACTTAATAGCATCCTGGCACGGCTACCAGAGACTTCAGCAAGTTCCCAGATACAGGGGCACCATAAGAACGTTGAAGGTCTCGGTTCTTCCATTACAACTATTAACCAGAAACTGCTTGATCGTACTCTCACTTCCGGTATGGATCAAGGTAAATCGTGTCCTAAAGCCACCAGTGACTGGAAGTCGGCAAATGACTGCGACAATGAGATCAGTCATTCCCATGATGTCAGAAACAACCAAGACAGCGTCAGCATTGCCAAAAACCGCATAATCATCCCGACACTCCAGATAGTAGTGTTACCAAGATCCCGGAAACTCCACGCATCAGGCCAACTTGAGCGCATAATCATCATGAACGCAGAGATACATCGCACGAAAGAGACACCGGCTTTTTGGCTGCGAGACGGCGCAGGAATATTTCCTACCATATCGGAAATATAGCTTAAGGCGTAACTGAGAGTGACATATATAACTACTTTCAAGAAAGTAACGTGCAAGTTTCATTTATTCGTGTGTTTCACGGTCGATATGGTTCCTCTGTGAAGATGAACATACCAGAGGATCTGGAACACGTGATAGACGATGCGTATTTCTGGCCAAAAAATATCACGTACCGGAAATTGAAGACCAGAGAGGAGCACGAAAATGAACGGAAATCCCGCCACGTGTGCATCACAAATATGTACTTCAGTCTAATCCGGTTTCCTACGGGACTGATTCAGATCCAATCGGACGTTACTCATACGACAGGCAGTCTGCTAAACGGAACTTCCGGAATGATGGTAATGACGCGTACTGGGATCGCGACCAAGAAGGTGACCAAAACTATGAGCGACAGAATTCCGAGAAAACCCCGTGGAATGAGCGATACGAAGACTGGAATTACTCACAACTTATCTTTTTTTATTGTTTAATTGACTTATCTCGTGTATAGAGTTTTAGATAATTATGCTGATATTTGTTTTCTGTATATAATGATTGTTGTTGTTGTATTGGGGTTTACCGTCGCTGCGATAGTATTTCAATCATATAGCGACGTCCAGCTAATTACAGGTGGAGGAAGACCCCGAGTACACAGAGGTACCCGGGTAGAACCACCGACCTACCGCAAGCCAGCTGGAAGGCTTCCTCACATGAAAAATCCGAAGTCCCTACCGGGATTGTATATAATGAAGTAAAACTTATGGTCGTATGTGGTGTTTGGATAAATAGATTACTGATGCCAGTTTACTTCACTTAATTCTCTACCGTAGAATTAAAGTAGAATTGCATTCACAATTTCCATGTCTGAGATTGGTCTATCTAAGCATTCGAATGGTGCATTATTTATTTGAGGGTTATCATCAAAATTATTCATAAAACACGTGCTCTCCTCGTCAGGTTGAACATTCATATTCGTCATAAGATTTTCAAAATATTCCTTAAACTCTATATTAGAAATATTGTCACTTGCAATATTGGATGACTTTATTTTAAACACTTTTCAAAATTCTCTGGGAGACTTCTTACGCATATCATTCATTTTCCTCCATTTTATCTAATTGAAATTATTTTTCGATTTTCTACACTGATACTAATAATCTTTTTTTGCTCTTAACCTTTTCCCTCATATAGACTCATTTTGACCCTTTCCGTCATATAGACTCATTTTGACCCTTTCCCTCATATAGACTCATTTTGACCCTTTCCCTCATATAGACTCATTTTGACGCACTTAGTAGGTACCACATAAAGCCTGATCTGCAGAAAACCACAGTTAAACCTTAACAAATTTAATTACAAAATCCTTATTACCAGACCACTGAGGAGCAGCGAACAGCATAAAACCTGATCAGCCTGCGAGTTACTCGCAGGCTGATCTGGTTTTATGCTGTTCGCATAGGTCTTTTCATGGTTTCCTCTATGAGGGAAAGGGTTAAACCGTCATTCTATCTTCATTTGTGAACGATATGTTAAATTGTCTAATAGCTTCTTGGTACACAGTATACTTTCGTTTACTTTCATTATCATGCCACTCTTTCCTTTCTTTACATGTGTCATTAAAATAAAAATTAGCAAGTTGAGTTTTTTGTTGAAAATATTTCTGTCCTTTACTACAAAGAAAACTTGTGAAAATATTAGTCAGTGTATCTACATTCCCTTCTCCTGAGATTTCATTATTCAGATTTGCTTCTAATACCTGTATACCAGACGAAATATCTGCTATAGAATCAATTTTTGTACTTCTGGTCCCATTTAAAGTTCACCGTACAGTAAAGACAATTCAGTCATGGTGAAGTATTAAAGATCGTGAATTCACTCAAACTACGGAATAGTCTCGGTATAGCCAATGTACTAAATGATCATATACAATATGGTGGACCTTATACTATAGAAGCATTATCTGTTTTATTGAACTCGTCTTAAACAAGTCTACTTATCCCTCACTACAAAGAAAAAGGAAAAGTAAAATCCGACCCTAGTTCATATAGGCCCATTTCATTTAATCCGTGTACCAGCAAATTTTTTGAGAAGTTAGTATTGAACAGGATTAACAACTTGATAAATACGAAAGATGTGACTTTTTCTTTCGAAAGAACAACATGGTTTTCGGAAATCGTGTACCATCAGATAGAAAAAAACAGCAATGTGTATGTAGCAATTATGGACCAGAAATCCGCCTTTAATACTGTCTGGTATAACGCCCTATTCCTTAAAGCTGGAAAATTTGGTCTCGTTGACAAAGCACTACGGACCCTGAAATCCTCATATATAAATCTCACCTGCGTAGTGCGGTATGGCGACAGTACATCTTAGCCTATCGACATTAGTAAATAAGTACGACAGGGAAGCGTCTTATCAACTTTTTATTACCCTTTTTTATGTTAATGGGACCTCCGTGGCCGAGAGGGTAAAGTTGCTGACTTAAGCACTCACTCAGCCCCTCCCGCCTTGGTTCGAATCCCGGCAGGGTCATTCGGATTTTCATGTGAGGAAACCTTCCAGCTGGCTTGCGGTAGATCGGTGGGTCTACCCGGATGCCTCCGTGCATTCGGGGGTCTTCCTCCACCTGTAATTAGCTGGACGTCGCTATATGACTGAAATACTGTCGAAGCGACGGTACACTCAAATAGTCATGTCTTTATGTTAATGATTTGTTTGTAGAACTGCAGAATAGAAATTACGGGTGTAATGTACTAAATACTATGGCCGGCAACCCAACATATGCTGATGACATTTCTTTGGTCGCATTATCTCCCCTTATCTTTCAGCGTATGGTTGATATTGTAAATGGGTATTGTAAAATGTAGAAAATCGATGTAAACAAATCTGAGATAATTGTATTTTCAAAAAGACAAACTATACCAAGTGTTGCAGTTATGTACGGAAATAAGGTAATTAAACAAACAGACAATGCAGTCCACCTAGGTGTTCGACAGGGCTCAACTTTAAAATGTAAGAAACACATTAAGATCGAATAAAAAAGGCACGTAATGCCTTTTACTCGATTTCTGCACATGGTGTGCACCCTTACGGTCTTAATCCACTGTTATCATGCCACTTGTATCTACAAATTATACTAGTGTATGGCTGTGAGCTATGGAATATTATAACTATTCGTGATATACAAACTATCAACAGATTTCAGCACTTTATTGTTGAAATGATCCAAGGTTTTTTGCTGCAGTACTCGATCTGACATGTGTGAAACTATTTTGGGTTTAACTAAATTATATTCTGTTGTAGTTATAAGCAAATTGGGTTTTTTTACACCAAATTTTAACTTTAGACTCTACCTGTCTTGAAAAACATATTTTTTTACGAATATATTTTCAGTTCATACATGATAAAGACGTATACTTAGGTTTCGTGCCTGA
This sequence comes from Solen grandis, assembly GCA_021229015.1. Taxonomy (NCBI): domain Eukaryota; kingdom Metazoa; phylum Mollusca; class Bivalvia; order Adapedonta; family Solenidae; genus Solen; species Solen grandis. Next base: position 32,826,727 of record CM037778.1, read on the forward strand.
TGTCTGTTCCCTACTTTGCCAGCTATGTCTAAAAACTTTATTAATGACTCAGTGTTAAGTCCCGTGTATATTTCATCGAGAAATCAATGGAAATGAACTGTAAACCGGATGGTTTATAATCGTGAATCTTTGTTCTGGTCACAGCGAGTTATGTCAGTTGAAGATTTTAACTGCTTTAGAGTGAGACATCCCAGTATTTCTAAAGCTATTGTATATAAGGTTTTAAACGTCCCTGTACTCAAGAACATACGACTTCTTATTTCCAGGTTGTGGTGTAAATTACCTGTAGCAAGACCCCAAACATGCAATAAGTGTAACGCCTCTGTAAATAACCCTGATATCCATATTATTTACGAATGCAGTGCTAGGAATGTGGAACACTGGGTATTTTTATATAATGTATCTCAAATGGACATCAACCTTACATATGTGCTGGGAAACATGACACCAGTTCAATTTTATCTTACCCTTCTAGGGGCAGAAGTAAGCTCGCTGGAGAACTACAATCTCATCAAATTTGACTTTCTGAATCTCTCTTACAGATATTTACATGATTGTTTGAAACATCAAATGTAATTAGATATACATGTATATAGATTGAAACTGTTTACTTTCCTGTATCGTAATATTTTCTGAAGTGTTTATTCGTCTTGTAAAAATTTTTTATTGATATTGTACTTATGCAAATATCACCGATCTGGTGGAAATAAAGATATTGTATTGTGTCTTGTTTATCTTTAAGTACAACATCTATTGTAGCTGAGCTCTGCTCATACAGGCTAATTTTAACACCTCAAATAATTATTATATTAGCATTTATTGAACTTCATCAAACTAATAGCTTATGTGAATCCATTACTTCTCTTAATCATAGAAATATGGATAAACTTAGCTAACTTACTTAGTAAGCATTGATTCGTACTTCGCAATATTTTTTTAATTTGTTAATAGTAGGCCAAGAGCAATAATACTTTGGAAAACATTTATTTCTCAAATCTCTGTTGTGTGGACAAACTAATAAAATATTATATTCATTCTCAACTTCTTTCATATAGCATTTTTGGCATAATCTTTCTTCTCTCGGAACTGATCTTATTCTCCCTTCTTCTATAAGCAATTTAGAACACTCAATTGATTCAATATAGCGAATGAAAACTTATTGTAAAAAAAAAAAAAAAAAAAAAAAAAAAAAAAAAAAAAATAAAGGCTATCATTTATGGTGCTCCAAAATAGTCAAATAAAAATGAATCAAACACACAAGTAAATATGATATCACTTTTCAAAGGTGAACCACAGCAAAGTATGATTAATATAGTATCTACGGGTCTAGAAATAGGCTAAATAATTCTAAGATTTTATTTATTTTTATAGCTTATCGGGCGATAATAAATCAGCTGATATTGTTTAGAAACGTATTTATAAAATAATCTACGGATTAATTTGCGAAAACTAAGAAATGATTTAACATGAGATGTGATTGAACAGATCTAAATGTTCAGTTTTATTTGTTACTTTTGAAAGGATGGAATTCATAACTTAGAGCACTAGTTTTTACATTTTATTTGGAACTCCTGGTTGCATATTATTTCATAGATTACTGTAGAGGTTTCATGCCAAAGAAAAGGTAAATAAGAAATAATATCAACATACCAAATCCGCCATAAGGATTGAAGCTGACCATGGGTGGAGGAGGGCCTGAATTACATGCATAACCTTGGTATCCATAGTTCTGGTAGCTCCCATAGCTCTGGGGGTAGTTGCTACTCGGATACTGAAGGAGAGCAAGATGTGGAATGAACCTCTCTCTCTCTCTCTCTCTCTCTTAAAAAGTACACTTTAAATCTATTAAAATATTTATCACTTTTATCTGAAAATAGTATTTGTTTTGCGGAGGAACCAGTCAAACAAGTTATTAATATTGTTAAGCTAGTTTTATTCATATAAAGGGGATTTTTAACTGGCATTTTTATGTTTCAAGTAAGTTACGGAAAAAAATGAATTCAAAAATTAAAAGGTTATCAATAACAATTTAAAAAATAAAATGACCGTATTGGCTCTTCGCCACTCATAAAATGAAAAAAGGGGTGCATAATGGTATGTCTCTAATGCGTGTAGCTCAGCATGAGAATTGGTACAGGACTTGTTGGCCCGGTGTAATGATAGAATGAAGCATGTCTAACACTGATCTTGTTTTATTTTTTCACTTCAGTATAAAAATTTATGGAAAAAAAACATAAAACTATTAGTTTACTGAATAAGCAACTTACTTGTGTATAGTTATGCATCTTCACTGCTACCTGAAATAAAAACAGCATATAATTCCATAAACAGATAGATGGACGGACGGATTGATGGATGGAAAGGTAGAGGAACAAAGGAACGAACGGATGGATGAATTTACAAAACGGTTATACTAAAACTTTCATACAATAACTTGTCATGGTCATCAAAGCAATCAAACATTTTATCGTAGGATATTTTCTTTCATGGTGAAGCACAAGTCTAGAACACAAAAGGTGCATTGAATGAAACAATTATTGTTTAAAGTGAGTGAACCGAGCTATGCAGGTTTGAATAGTACCGATTATAAAATGATATGTAGTATGTTTACACCGATTACGGTTTACTCTTACTGACTTTATTCAACTGGCGTTAATTAAAACCACATTGCCTTCTCTCTCTCTCTCTCTCTCTCTCTCTCTCTTTTATTTGACTAGAGGATATATTATGGTATAGATTTACAGTTGCTGCAATGACCTATTACACGAGAAGATTTTTGTCAAATGGACCTCTTTGCCCAAGATGACAGAGTTGCCAACTTATCACTTAGTCCCTCCCTGTTGAGGGTTCGAATACCGACAGAGTCCCTCGGATCAGTCATGTAGGAAACCTTCCAGATGGCTTGCGGTGAGTCAGTAGTTCTACCGGAGTCTCTGCGCACTCGGTATTTATTAACTCGGCGTTGTTAATAACTGAAATACTGCCAGAGCGATAGCAATCTTTAGAACAACAAAAACAACAAGATTTTGCTTTTAAAACGATTGAAATTTATGTGAAATCCTCACTTACCTATAATGTCTGACAGTCCGTGTTCTGTAGGTTTCTATGTACCTACTCGGCGCTTGGTGACAGGAACGTGTCTAATACATAGTCAGCACCGCGAGGACAACGAGCACAACGAGATTTCAAAAACACGCCTCCTTCACTCGTATGTCCCGCCCTAAATAAAGGTACGAATGAAAATTTAATTCAAATCTACAATTGCAGTTTTAATGTGAAAAGGCGATGTACATTTAAATGTAAATTTTCAACATCGGGTTGCAATAACAAATAGCATATTGATATATCATAGTACATTTGTTTGCTTTTGGTTTCTCATTAAAAGTAGAAAGTAGAGAGTGTCATAAAAGGGGCTCAAATTCATTATCATATCTTATTTTTGGTGATCAAAATGACGTGATCAACAACAGGAAAGTACTAGTTTACGTATATAATCAAAGAGCAATATGACAATGTAACATTATATAAAAATGAGTATCGTCCTCGTGGGTTTAGGGAATAGAGCTTCCACTTCGGGAGCGGGAAGTCGTGGGTTCGATCCCCGACAACGACATACCAGGTAGTTCTCTGCTTGGCGCTCAGCATAGACTCGTATAAAGGTAGTAGCAGGACTGGTTGGTCTGGTATTAGGATTATATGACTAGATGTGGTATCATGCCACATATCTGTGGTGTGATACTGCTGTGTGGAATCATTATATCGGTCCTACGTTGACGTATAGCCTCCAAAGGGACTGAAATATTGTTGGTGGGACGTTTAACCAAACATGGCAAACAAATCCAAAGCTGCCGATGAAGTGAAATGTGTTCTTAAACAACAAAAAAGTAAATAGTGCTACCGCAAAGTAAACCACAAGAAAGTGTCTTATATGGGCCCAAATTACCATTTTCGTGAAGGAAAATGAATAAAATACCTATGTTCTTGATGAATGAAATTACATAATTCCACGGGTTGTCTTTTATAAACACAAACAACGATGTTTCTAATGACGGATACGACATACTATAAGCAGATACAAATGATACTTGTAAGCAACATTCAGCTCATGCAGATATCTTAATAGGTATAAATACTTTTTATTTGTTTTGTTTGTTTTTTTTGTTGTTGTTTTTTTCTTTAAAACGAAAGGAAATTAAATATATGGCATAATTAACAAACAAACTTTTTTTCTACAAATACTACTACATCACCAGGCCCCCAACCATACTTAACGTAAAGCAATACTTAAAAACTTAGGGGCAATTTCACCACCTTTTTTTTTCTCAAATAGAAATAGAATTAGACCGTTATGTCAACAAAGACACGTACCTGAATATTTCGTAATACACGAATTCGTAAAAAAATTTAAGTAATATTTAGCGTAAATTATGTTTGCTTTACTTCGAGTCATATCTGCTAGCCACAAGAATCAAGTCAGATATATCTGCTAGCCTCAAAAATTAAAACTATTGGTAATGCTTAAAATTTCATCTCGCCTGACGAAAGTGGTTTTTGAGTTGCAATACCTTATTTCATGAAATGATGTAAATGCTAATCCGAAGTGACATATTTTTATAACCTCCGGTGCTAAATTTAGACATATCCGATATCTAAATGACAAAGCCGTAGGTGTATGTCAATTATTCAATATTACGCATTGTACACGCCTTCGTCGCTTTACTGTCTACTATTTATACTCATCCTTGGAGATAAAGTAAACAAATAATAAACTTTGTCTCTTGGTACGGCTAGCGTGTAAAGAAAAATGTGTATTTTTCACACGGCATGATCTAGCCCCGAAACAGCTATATTGGCAGATATTATACTGAATAGGCCTTCATTGGGTAACGCTATACAAAAATCAGCGTAATAGTATTGTTTACAGCGTTTTGAAATTTTGTTAAATAAGTTACTCAATTGATGTTACTACAAAATTGTATATTTAGACAAGTTTCTATATAAAAGTAACTTGCATTTCATGTTCAATATAATGTATATGTATCATTATTGACGACTTCTAAACTGGTGATATAGTTTGATGCGCCAAAATCAACCCAATCGACAAAATTACAGCACATGACTTCCTTTTCCAAATGAAACATAACTTTGGCATAATCACTGCTAAAACTTCTTCAAATATTCTAGAAAACGTTTAGTTTAAAAAATGTTGTGCACATTCCAAGAAAATGTCCCATACTACTGGATTAAATGAATAACAGCAGCACAAAAGTTCATTTGTTGATATACCTTCCTGTAAACTTAAAAAAGACCATAACTAAAATACTTTGTGATATATAGACAGCACATTTTTTTTGCACACTGTAAGAAAAGAGCCCATGCCTCTGAAGTAATGGATGAACACAGTTTTAAACCTTCAACATATTTAAATTCACATATGCATGATACAAGATTTTGTGGCCAAAATCCATAGTTGGACGACCCTGGCAAAAAAACGTTATGTCACACATACATTACTTGTTTCAGTCTGGAGTAAATAACACTAAAAACAACTATATATTAGGAGTTTTTATCTTACCTGAAAACGATGTATAATAAAAGGGCCATAACTCCTGACCTAATTGGCTGATATCATCAATACGTAATCAAACTTGGCCGAGAGATAATGGCTGTATAACAGCCTATAAATAACTCTTATAGGTAAGAGATTTGTGTGAGTGGTCCGGTAGCTCAGTCGGTAGAGGACTCGCCCAGTAGGTTAGAGTCCTGGTTCAGCTGCACATTTTTCTCACCTGGTTACATTTGGTGCCAAACATGGGGTTGTTACAGTAAAGTTCTCCGGTATATACTGCCTTTGGGTTAATCGGAATCAAAGCAATTAGTTCTCTGTGTTGTAAATTCGGGGACACATTCCAAAACTGGCAGGGGTTATGTAACGGCCTATAAGTGAGCCTTATTCGTGAGAGATACTCGCCCTGGAAGCCAAGGTTCCAGGGATCGAGCCCTGGTCTGGCTGCATATTTTTCTCACCTGGTTACAGTTGTAAACATTGTCATTAAGATTGAAGATTGTTGCTTAAGAAATGAAGATGTTACAATGAAAACAAAGTGAAATCTGGTATTTTTTAATATTAAAGGGTCAAAACACCTGACCCAATTGACCTAAATGTCACCTGTATCAGCCATCACAGGACTTGGCCAAAACATTATGGCAATAAACATTGTCGTAAAACTTGAAGATGATTACTTAAGAAATGAAGATGCTATAGTGAAAACTATCTAATTGTGGATAACGGGTGGATGATGGACGGCCATTCATCGATCATAATAGCTTGTGCTGAGCACATGCGCTCAGGTGAGCTAAAAATAAAAGATAAGGCAAAAAAGTTGTTTGTTTCCATTTACATCTCCAAAAAAGTAGGGTCGGTAGGTCGGCTAAACCCTTTCATATTTACTTTGTTTTTGAGGAATTGACGAAAAACAGCGTTTTGCAACCGTAATAGCCCGAATGCTACGAAAAAAAGTTTAGGGTCAGTACAAAAAAATAGGGTCGGTCGGGTTAGTGGAAACAAGTAACTTTCTTTATTACGCTTATGTAATGGAAAAGTGTTCAGTTCAGAATAGACCAGTTACCACAGAGGTAGTGGTCCTGTGGACCAGTCCTGGCTCAGTTCCTAGCAAAACTCCTGCTCTAGTGGTGCTGAAATAAATTTATAACTCAAAGTAGTCAAAAATATTTCCGATGTAGGTACTACAGTATCAGGGAGGACTACTATAACAAACTTCATGCAATGCGTGTGTAGGACAAGAGGTGACATAACAAGCTTGGTTCCTATATAACCCCTTACATGCACATCAGCATGCACATCAGCATGTGAGGAGGTTACTACAAGATCTATCACTAGATGTCCTTAACACACTTGCTTTCCTTCAGGAATAGCCGTGACCATGAAGAGGGCCTTACTTCAATAAAGTCTTGTATACACCTCCTAATTCACAAGATGGCTAGCTAGAATAATGAAATACATAGTGTAAGCTCTGAAATCCGAACATCTATGGGACCGACCAAAATGTTCGGATTTTGGAAATTTCCGGAATTCAAGAGTCTGGATTTAATTAGACTAGCACATATGTATCGATATTTTTAATGGTTGTGAATAGTGTCATTTTTGTTTATATGTGTAACAGTGTTTGTATTGTTTGCTAAGTGTAATTATCATCAAATCCTTTGAAGCTTTACCTTATACATGTATATATTTGTATTTTTTTTTATTTTTTTTTGAAAAACGGTTATGTTAATGTGATTTGCCATAATCAATTATCTTAAAAAAAAAGTAGGGTCGGTAGGTCGGCTAAACCCTTTCATATTTACTTTGTTTTTGAGGAATTGACGAAAAACAGCGTTTTGCAACCGTAATAGCCCGAATGCTACGGAAAAAAGTTTAGGGTCAGTACAAAAAAATAGGATCGGTCGGGTTAGTGGAAACATTACGCTTTATTACGCTTATGAAATGGAAAAGTGTTCAGTTCAGAATAGACCAGTTACATGTAAACCACAGAGGTAGTGGTCCTGTGGACCAGTTCTGGTTCAGTTCCTAGCAAAACTCCTGTTCTAGTAGTGCTGAAATAAATTTATAACTCAAAGTAGTCAAAAATATTTCCGATGTAGGTACTACAGTATGAATAGTATATCAGAATAAATTCTCTGGTATCACAGGTGACATGGAATCAGCGAGGACTACTATAACAAACTTCATGCAATCCGTGTGTAGGACAAGAGGTGACATAACAAGCTTGGTTCCTTTATAACCCCTTACATGCACATCACCATGTGAGGAGGTTACTACAAGATCTATCACTAGATGTCCTTAACACACTTGCTTTCCTTCAGGAATAGCCGTGACCATGAAGAGGGCCTTACTTCAATAAAGTCTTGTATACACCTCCTAATTCACAAGATGGCTAGCTAGAATAATGAAATACATAGTGTAAGCTCTGAAATCCGAACATCTATGGGACCGACCAAAATGTTCGGATTTTGGAAATTTCCGGAATTCAAGAGTCTGGATTTAATTAGACTAGCACATATGTATCGATATTTTTAATGGTTGTGAATAGTGTCATTTTTGTTTATATGTGTAACAGTGTTTGTATTGTTTGCTAAGTGTAATTATCATCAAATCCTTTGAAGCTTTACCTTATACATGTATATATTTGTATTTTTTTTTTTTTTTTTTGCAAAACCGTTATGTTAATGTGATTTGCCATAATCAATTATCTTACTTCTCTTCCCCCCCCCCTTCCTCTTTCTTTTCTCTCTTATTTGCCTTATATTTCCCCCTCTCTTTCTCTATTTGCCATTTTTATGTCAAAATGGGTTATGCTAATGTTGATTCCAAGCATTATTTGTCCTTTCTGTCTTTTTTTTTTCTCAACTTTAATTTTTGCCACTTACGAAAACCAACACATTGTCCGATGCAGCCTAATTAATTACGCTTCTAACAATACCGCAATTACATTTAAACTGTTAAAGATGTTTGATGCAAAAATTATCAATTAATCCACAACAGGGTTATCTTCAGATAATCAGATATCAAGTTGGAATCTAACTTTCCATCTAAAAAAAAAAACAAATCTCGTGTCAATGCTTTGGAGGGCCACACTGAAAAACAATGAGTATATGTTTTACGCTTCATGCAACATCCTATAATCTACATCAAGAGATATTTTTCAGCTTGATTTTTTATTGACTAGAGTAGGCGGCCTCTATCTTTAAGAATTTAAAAAAGCAATTTAACCTCTGAAATGGCAAGTATGAGATCTTTTGATAATTCCATTAAAACTTGCATATTGTGTAGCGTTTCAGTGTACCAATCTGAATAGCGTGTTCCTTTGTTAATCGTTTAGATACACCCGATAGTCGTCAGTCACCCCATACATTAACAGATCTATCCTAACAGCAGATTGTGGATGTCAATACAGTAGTGGTACTGTGTAGTGTCATATTACTGTTTTTTAACAAGCACAAGTTTATGACAAATATAGAATATAACCTCCCCCCCCCCGTGTCAATTGTCTTTGTCTTTGTCTGCCTTACACCACAGGTAGACAGCTACCTATGTCATACACAGTCTCACTGTGACAACTATATATGAGCAGAAGCACTCGCGATCGGTAAAACCAGTTTTAGCGCCGATAACTTACAATAGAGGAGAAATTTATTTGCGGCCGGGAGAAATTTGTATGCGGCCGGGTAGATCTTAAACAATTGCGCTGTCATTTTGGTGCCTAATGTAGATAATAAATATTCATTATCCCTCTACACTGTATTCATTTGAAAGATGGAGTCTAATGTAGATAATAAATATTATTGATCCCTCTACACTGTAGTCATTTGAAAGACGGTATCTTTTGAACACGACTGTCTCAATATAGTGAGCTTAGAAACGTGCTTGATTCAACAGCCTATATAATGTAAGAGTTATGAAATATTACTTATTTAGATTGATTCCTTAAATTGAACTCCGCTTCCGGTGTTGTCACGGCGGGTGACGGACTATGTCAACAGGATGCATGCACGGATTGGTGGGTGGGGGGCCATGATGTAACATATATTTTTATTACTATACAGGAGTAGTTATGGTTTGCATTTCAGATTTGTCTGTTAAGAGAGAAAACTCCAATATGTTTTTGATACACTTTACTATAGAATCTTAGTTAGAACATCTTTCATGTTAGGTCTACCTTATCCCTTTGCCATTCCGCTATTTTTGTGTTGCCTGCATAGTATGCCAAACACATAGCCTCACTATGCCAGACACATTTGGATAACTTTTTTTGGCGTCTTCTTGTCCGTAGCAAAACTTCAACACTATGAAATGGATTAAATCCAAGCATCGATACCTTATGAGTTGTAGAAGTGCAGTGCACCAGAACCATAACTCTAACAAATCTCATTCTTGAACTTTCCCCCCTTAGTTGATTTTGTTTTAAAAAAAGTCTGGAGCATAATACAATTGCATGGATTCACTCCAAACTTGGATTATGGATACTTTATGAGGTGTAGAAGTGCAGTGCATAGAAACCATAAATCTTGCTAATCTAACTCTTGAATTATCTCCCCTAGCTAGTTTGTAAAAAAAACATCTGGATCATAATTTCAAAACTTAAGCATGAATAAAATCAAAATTTGGGTCATAGATACCTTATGAGGTGTAGGAATGCATTGCTCAGGAACTGTAACTCTACATCCTACACTTCTTTAATTACCCCCCTTTGTTCATTTTGTAAAATGAGTTTAGTCCATAGTACAACTTTAATACTTAATGGTAGATGCATTTCAAACTCAGATCATGGATACCTTATAATGTGTTGAAGTGTAATACATAGGAATTCTACTTAAATCTTGCTTGTTGTGCCCCCAGCAAAGCATGGAAAATAAATAGAGATCACTTTTATATGTTGTTGTTGGCATCAAATGAACAGACCTGTTTTGTATAGTGATAACTTGTTGGTAGAACCAAAATTTTCTTAATTTTGATCGTTTGATGTTCACACTTTCAGTGACAAAGAGATGTAACCACGTATGAGTTTTATGTTAATATCTTAAATACTTTGTGAGTTACATTCCAAACAAAATTAAGTAAGATATCAAAGCGCTGAAGGTACTGAAGTTGTGTGTGTCTCAGGTGAAAGAGGATTTGACAAGCTGCAAATATGCAGGGTAACTTAGTTTTTCCTAATATTAAACTTATATTAAAATAATAAACGATTGTTCATTGAAGGATATAAAAACAGGGGGAGTAAGAGTGGCAATGTGCTAATTGTTATCAGTCTGTTGAAACAAATGGTGCGTTCATCTAATGACCCCGCAACGCTAAAGCGGCGTTATTGGCATTGTGCGAAAATTTTACTTCTGTTATTAAATTTACTGTGATAAACAAAAGAAATGAGACAATACTGTTCTCATAGCACTATCAGTGCTTTGATTTGTACTACCGAGCGACGGCACAGTTTCTATATTTATAGATGCAACTCAGTGGCTCCCTAACCCTAATATATCTTTCGTTACTTCGGATAGCTGATAAACACCTGTATCAGCCATTCTATAAAGCAACAAATAATCCTTCCGTGTGGTAAAGTGAGTTACGCAGTAGTTTTCCTAGGGAAAATAGTTCTTCTGTGCTTTTATACTACATACAATTATTGTGTCCCGTATATATTTATTTTTTACTCAAAATTGAGTTTTCACTACTCTTTCTGAATCTCAGCATATCTGTATGTAAAACTCTGTTCAATCGTTCGGTCACTTACACAAAATTGAGAGGTTATTCGGTTTTAAATGTAGAGAAACGGACCCTCAGAATGTAGGTACTATAGCTATGAAAGACTACGCACAACTAAAAAATGACAAATGGCAATAACTCAAAAGTGTTCAAGTGAAGAGTTAAAGTTCCTATGCACTGCATTAACCCTTTCCCTCATATAAACTTATTATGACGCACTCAATAGGTACCACATAAAGCCTGATCTGCAGAAAACCACAGTTAAACCTTACCAAATATAATTATAAAATCCTCATTTCCAGACCACTGAGGAGCAGCGAACAGCATAAAACCTGATCACTCGCAGGCTGATCTGGTTTTATGCTGTTCGCATAGGTCTTTTCATGGTGTTCTCTAGGGAAAGGGTTAAAGTTGATACCTCAAATTCTTTTAAGTTATAGTCCAAACAAAAATTTAATAGGAAAATTAGCATAAGGGAATAACTAAAATTATGAAGTGAAGAGTTACAGTTTTGTGCACTGCACTTCTACTTAATGAGATATGATCACTTATGAAGTTATGGGTTTATAACTAAAATAGTTTTAGAGTGACGGACAGACGGACCGAAGGAGGAACAGCCGGACGGACAACGCCAAAAATATAGGTTTAATCATTATTCTCTCCCAATTTCTGATTCTCTGCAGTCTTAAAGCGCTTTGAATAAGATTTTAGTAAACACCCTATTTGCCATCATCTATTTGTTCATCTTAAATTAGCTTATGCAGTGTGTGTGTGTGTGTGTGTGTGTGTGTGTGAAAGATGGGGAGAAAGTCCTTTACTTCTTATCCAGTATTCTGTCACTATATAACATGTTATAATTTATGTTTTGACTTTTTAATGCATGTTTACATGATAATAGCATTATTATCCAACAAATCTGATAAAGTATGTAATATAAAATAAATTATTTTATGTAAAAAGGCCGTTTTCCGTAGTCGAGTAGTTAGAATGTCGGCCTCGGCTGCGAATGTTCACGGCTATGGTTCCCGGCTATAATTCATGTTGTAAAATGGTATTGGTAGCAACGGTGGGCAATTTCTTGCGACATGAATTCAGTGCAACTTCATCAAACCATAGCGTGACTGAATTAATTGTAAAAAAATGGAAGTTGTAGCCTCTGGCTTGACAATCAGCATATATACACTTAGCGTGTCTCGGGAGTTAAGAAGATCGAGCCCACCTTTCGGTGGGGCTCCGGGGAATTTAACAAACGACAATCACTTTCCAAATACTTTTAGTAAACCTATTGATTTTAATTAAAGTTGGTTTGAATGAAGGAAAGAAGAGGACAGATGCATGATTAGAGTAGCTTTTTAAGTTTAATTATAAATAAGAGAGGAAGAAAGTTAGGTAGATAACTGATCAGATATGACAAAGCGCGGCATGAGGAAACGTAGAGATACATGATAGCCTCGTGTGTGTGTGTGTGTGTGTGTGTGTGTGTGTCATTTTGGAGACGATGCCTACTTGAGACATATTTAGTGCTACCACATTGCAGTATCAGGCCGTAGACATGTGGCGTGATACCACACCCTGACATCGGGCCATCCAGTATATGTCACGGAACGTATATGTCGCACGAGTGAAAAATTAGACCGAATATATCACACGTGTGCTGTATTCGTTCGAAAATATCAAGCGCATGAAACGAATATGTCACATAATATGTGATGTATACGTTTGACTTTAATTTTTATAGGGACATCAAAACGAATATCTCACATGCAAAAATGGTTGTAGAAAAATGAAATTTTCAACGAATATATCAAAATAACTTTGAAAACAAAAACGTTTCACACCAGCCATTTTTATTTATTATTATATATCTAATATATTTAAAAATATTACTTGTTTGATTTTTATTGTACGAAAATGACTATGTATTAGACTTACACACTAGGAAAATTAAATAGATAAATCTCTCTCTCTCTCTCTCTCTCTCTCTCTCTCGTGTATGCGGGTCTTCGAGTCCGAGCAGGTAAAGCCGCTGAGCTAATATCGCTCAGCTCTTCATCGCATGGGTTCGAATCCCGGTAGGGTCGTTCGAAGAGAAATTACTACTAACCGAGCGTCGGCGTAACAGTAATTTCTTTTTGTATTACCTTACTTAATTACTGAACCCTTTAAGGTATTGTTTTTAAACTTGAAATACTTGTATATGACCACCACCCTAACATGTAGGCAAGAAGGGATAACTCTGTCATTTATTTTGATCAAATCATGCCCCTTTTTCGACTTAGAATCTCGGTTAAAGTTTGTCATTTTCTTTTTACTGAACCCATTGTTGTTTTTCTTTGAAACTTGGTACACTTGTGTATGACTTTGATATAGAGGTGTTTAATCTGTCATGGTTTTTACAAATTTATGTCCCTTTTCAACTTAAAATCTTGATCAAATTATTCGTACCACCTGTGTTTTCCACTGAACCCTTGAAGATGTTGCTTTGAAACTTTGAATACTTGTTTATGACTCCTTCCTTCCACATGTAAGGAAGAGTACCTAACTCTTTCGTGGAATTTTACTAAATAATGCCCCTTCTCTGATTTAGAATCTCTGGTAATTCACCCTTTGAGATATTGCCTTAAAACTTGGAATACATGTTTATTTCCCTTGTTTACTTTTTGATGATACAGTGATTCTTTATTTGCCTTTTACTGCAATATTTTTTCTATATTGACAAACATCAGGATAGTCTAGCGCGTTGTCTTACGGACAGCTCTTGTTCAATTGCCTTCCAGCTGGCTTGTGGTAGGGCGGGGATTCTACCAGGATGCCACTCTTCACCAGTAATTAGATGGGCGTCGCTTTAAAACGGATGTACTGTGTGTGTGTGTGTGTGTGTGACCATATATAAGTTATTAAATACGAATCTATTTCCGCATTGTGCATCTTGAAGAAAGTAGATAATTACCTTGAAATATTCAATGAATTAATAAGAATATTGCTTTTCATACATAAGATATATTAAGTATGATATGCATACGTGTATGTGTGTTTATTTTATGAAATATATTTCAATCTGCAATAACATGAGTGCGTATATGAAATCTGATTATAGATGGTCGCTTTGTCTATGAAATTAATTCAAACTTATCTTATGTTAAATAGCAAAGACTAAGCGACTGTTTCGTGACTGCTACTCGGTATAAAAATAACTATATATTATTCTTCGCCATGTAGGCATAGGTTGTAATTGACGGAGGGTCGAAATGCAATGACAAGATTATTTATAAAATAAATTTCTAAGTCACACGAGCGACCATATTACATACATTTTAAATGAGCAGGTGTAATGGAAAAGCTGATGTGTTTTCTGATATATGATGCAAGATAAAACAAAAGAGGTGTTAATCAACTGAATAATATATGTTGTTGCCAATCGAAACATGATTACAAAATGAGTAACTGTGACCTTAACCACTTACCCCAAAATCAGTAGGGGTCGGCTATTTGTGATGACCAACCTTCTTACCCTTCCTACCACATATGATGGCTATATAAACAATTTCACCATATATTGATCGGAAGGTTTTTATGTTGAAACCTTGACCCTTGAATTTTTGACCGTAAAATAAATTGGGGTCATCTACATGTGATGCCTCACTTACAAATATGAGGACACTGGGTCAAATTGTTATGGACGGAGGGACCGACCGACATGTGCATAGCAATATACCCCGTTCTTCGAAGAGGGGATGGGGAGGAGTCTTAATGAGTTCATTATTTATATATATACAAACACGCAGGCATGAGATATTCCATGAGGATGCAGTAGCCATGTAGTAATAAGACTGTCTGTCCGTCCGTCTCTGCATCCGCACAGTCGAAGAGCCCTATTCATGCTAATTGAGGGCCTATTTATTCGCTTATGGCCACCCGTGTATCTGTATTCAATGTAGCTCTATGTGGACTCTCTTTCTGGAATGAGTTTACAAAAATATTTTTGTAGTTTTCAAACATAATTATGTGACGTATACATTTCTGTGTAAACCTCAAAAAATGACCAAACGAATATGTCACATTACGCAGATGTCATTTATTCATATACGTTCCGTGACATTTAAGGTTTAACAACGGCCTATGTCAAAGTATCGAACAAATAATTGACTCAACAAAATAACCATAGAAATACTAAATTACCTTAAATATCCATTGGAACTTACAATACCATAAATATGTATTGATTTTCAATCTCGTCTGGGTCTGGTTGAAGTCTCGCTGGCCGCGCGCGACTCCAGAAAATCGATATGGACAAAGTATAGGCTGCCAATTCCCTGAGACAGGATAGTTTCAAGACGGATTGTTGCTCAGACCGGTTTTGCAGTTCCTCAATCCACGATCTGGGATAGCTAGGCAAAAAAAAAAGTTCCGTTTCTGGTCTCCAGCAAATAAAACAGAGGGTCGTTAGGTCGGGATTTTTTTTTTACATATCAAACGAAAGGTGAAAACAAGAGGGCCAAGATGGCCCTGTATCGCTCACCTGAGTAAGATGGCTGTGTTAGGCATAATGACAAAAAATCTGGCATCTAAAGTGTTTTGCTAACATTTGACTAAGTGACCTTCATATTGATCCTACCTGAATTTGCACTCAACTTCATGCAGTCATCATTCATATAAAGTTTAATGAAGACTGGGAAAAAATGTAGGCCTGTAGAGTGTTCACAAGGTTTTTCTAAGATTTGACCTCATGACCTAGTTTTTGACCCCACGACAATTCGAACTTACCGAGATATTATGTAGACAACATCTGACCATGAAGATTGGGCCAAAACTGGGCCTGTAGATGTTCACAAGGTTTTCTAATTTTGACCTGGTTGACTAGTTTTTGACCCCACGTGACCCAATTTCGAACTCATCCGAGATATCATGTAGACAAACATCCTGACCAAATCTATTGAAGATTGAGCCAAAACTGTTGCCTCTAGAGTGTTCACAAGGTTTTTCTAAGATTTGACCTGGTGACCTAGTTTTTGACCCCACATGACCCATTTTCGAACCCATCCAAGATTACATGTAGACAACATCTGACCAAATCTATTGAAGATGGGCAAAACTGTGCCTGTAGAGTGTTTTCATGTTTTTCTAGATTTGACCTGGTCACCTAGTTTGACCACATGACCCATTTTCGAACCATCTAAGAAACATGTAGACAAACATCCCGACCAAATCTATGAAGATTGGGCAAAACTGTGGCTGTAGCATGTTCAAGGTTTTTCTAAGATTTGACCTGTGACCTAGTTTTGACCACATGACCATTTTCGAACCCTCCAGATTACATGTAGACAAACATCCTGACCAAATCTATTGAAGATTGGGCCAAAACTGTGGCCTGTAGAGTGTTTTCAATGTTTTTCTAAGATTTGACCTGGTCACCTAGTTTTTGACCCCACATGACCCATTTTCGAACCCATCTAAGATAACATGTAGACAAACATCCCGACCAAATCTATTGAAGATTGGGCCAAAACTGTGGCCTGTAGCATGTTCACAAGGTTTTTCTAAGATTTGACCTGGTGACCTAGTTTTTGACCCCACGTGACCCAATTTCGAACTCATCCGAGATATCATGTAGACAAACATCCTGACCAAGTTTCATGAAGATTGGGCCAAAACAGTGGCCTCTAGAGTGTTCAAAAGCAATTGGTGACGACGGACGACGCACAATGGACAAAAGGCGATCACAAAAGCTCACCCGAGCACAAGTGCTCAGGTGAGCTGAAAAGGGGAAATATTTTTTTAAAGGCGGAAAGGTAAAAAAAAACCAAAAACTTTAGGGTTAGCCGTTAAAAATGAGGGTCGGTCGGGAGACCAGAAACAGAACTTTTTTTTGGCCCTAGTATGGAGGTGTCAAATATCAGGGATGACTTATCTATTTAACGAAAGGAAACTGGCTACCAGAACGCCACCCAAATTAACCCGAGGGATGCAATGGTGGTGCATTGGGCAGGACTGATCCAGCCACGACATCACAGTGTCAGAGGGAAAATACGTGGCCACAAAAATCTGAAGATCTTGAGAATCCAGCTTACAGCGCAAACCGTCAAAAAGAAAAGAATAACATGTAAATACCATCGATAGTATACCGCGATGACCACACCAACAAATTTCGTCTTTCTTAAAATAAGAACAATCAGGTTGATACAAAAAGTTCTGAATTACTCAATTATTGGCCCTTTGGCATATATTTACAAGGATTTTTTATCCTTCTTTACGCATAACATCAATCAAAATTGAAAAGGGAGGAATGGATTCTCCTTTTTGTCTCTCCGATTTCTTTTTTCACTGGCTACATGGTTATAGAAGAGGGAGCACACATCGTCCTGTTTAAACCATTCTTCTCTCTCTTTACTCAAAGCTACTTTCTACCTATAAGCCTCCTCAAAAGTAACAGACCCCTTGTCCTGTTGGAGGACACCTCTGGCCCAGAAAATTAAAGAACCCGCCCAATATGAGCCCCTTGGAAATGCTGCTGTAGCTCCTGGTATCATTCACTATGAAGGACAAGTATAAGTTGCGGTCCAATACGACAAAACTTTATCACGGTGCAAGAAACCCATAATCGATAGTTCCAGTATAAAAGACAGTATACAGTCTTTTGGAAATAGCAAGATTTGGCATTGCAAAGTATAACATTAGACCATAGTTTCAAAAAGTGAGAAATATTTATTCCATAAATCAGAATTGTATAAATAAATGGGGTTTCTTAAAAAATTTAAAGCTTTTTAACACTTTTGAACACTGTATAGTAAATTTATGCATTAATAGAGTTTCTCTTTGAATATTGGAGTGATATAACAGAATACTTTTTATCAATCAATAGAACCCATAAATATTTTCATTTATATTACTCTAGCTCACTCACATTATTTTTTAAGTAGTTTTTATGTTAACCACTACCATACGCATTCCTCATCTCCTGGATCTTGACATCAGTTCTTGTCATCAAAATTTCTATAAGGGAAAGTTATCAGCTTGAACTCCCTTATATAAATGTTTTCAAAAATAGTCCATACAGTTTCTCGATGTTATAAAACAGTCTAGGCGTAGTGGTGAATAGAAGTAGTTCATCATTTGTCATAAAAATAAATTGCATGTACATTTAAGGGGGATATATAATTAATAAAGCTATCAAAAATAACAACAACATATATATCAATTTGAGTAAAGGTTTTAACAGATATATTCTAAAATTGAAGGTATGCAGAACTTACAGAACTCATTTAAAAGCTATATGAAATGTATCCTTTGTAATTTCAACTTTTCTTAGTATGTCTCTAAAGCCAATTAAAAATAATTGAAATCCTAGCCTATGATATTCAAATTAGACTATAGGACACGGATGCCCCCGTCATTATGTTTATTAAATGATATTTTTGT
This sequence comes from Solen grandis, assembly GCA_021229015.1. Lineage (NCBI taxonomy): Eukaryota > Metazoa > Mollusca > Bivalvia > Adapedonta > Solenidae > Solen > Solen grandis. The sequence goes on from CM037778.1 coordinate 32,845,424, forward strand.
CAGTGAACATGAAAAACTGGAAACATAAAAGATGATTTTAAGATCAAATGAGCGCTGTGACCTTTACCTCAACCAAGTGATGTGACCTTGACCATCAAGATAGTAACCTGTGTTTGTTTTGTGACAGTGTTTTGTCTTAAGAATCCTTCCTTGTGCCATGTTTTTTTTTTCAAAACATGACTTTAGACAACAAAGACACAGCCCAGACAAGACTACTTACAAAAATTTAAACTCATTTAACTGCTGTGACCTTGACATTGAAGCTAACAACTTTGTTCTTGTTTGTGTTACATCATATCCTTGGGATCATTTGTGCCAAGTTATTTCAAAAAGTGACCATACATACCAAAGTTACAGCTGGGACATGATTATAAGGTCAATTTAGTGTTGTGACCTTGACCTTCAAGCTAGCAACCTGGTTCTTGTTTGTGACACATCGTCTTGTCCTAAGGATAACTTGTGCCAAGGTATTTTAAAAAGTGACCATACATAACAAAGTTACAGCTGGGACACAATTTTAAGGTCAAATGTGTGCTGTGACCTTGACCTTCAAGCTAGCAACCTGGTTTTTGTATGCAACACATCGTCTTGTCATAAGGATCACTTGTGCCAAGTTATTTAAAAAAGCGACCATACATAACAAAGATACAGCTGAGACACAAATTCTTGCACACACACACACACACACACACACACACACACACAGCTACACACACACACACACGCACACACACACACGGTCAAAAGTAACACTATATGCCCGCCGCCAATTCATGGCAGGGGCATAAAAACTGATAGATGGAAGTACTTAACTATAATACGACCTGTCTGTAAGACATATCCTCTCGTTGAATAACAAAGTGAAATAATAATTTTCAGAATACACACAATGCTTTAATGCAGAAATGAACAGATCAGTGCAAACCTATAGGAACAATTGCTAGGTTACATGATATAGAAAATATCTGACTACTATTGTAAATAGAATGGAGACTGACACTTAGAAAAGGGTAGAAAAATGCTGACTAAACTAGTTATTGATATGTTAGTAGCAAAAAAGCAACCATAATTTTAACAACATAATGAGTACATAACCCATGATAACCCAATATTAACATGTAATAACAATTCTGTTTACATCAAAACCTGCACAAAATAAGCCTTGTATAAGTAAAGACATAGCTCTATCACAGCAACATCTTCAGTCATGAACAAATACAAACTGGTGTCTTAGAAAAACTAAAACATAGTGAATACAAAACAAATCAAAACAAAACAGACACATTGACAATCAAATATTTTAACCTTATTTTTATTTTGTTATTAAAAACTTTCCTGTTACTAATTTCTAAGGCAGCTAATAAACATTTATACACAAACAAATCCTGAAAGTCTGAACAAAATAAGGTAATTGCTTCAGTAACGTTTTCAATATCACACTATATCCAAAATATATCACAAGAAAAAAAGAAAGAACTAATAATCATTGATGTAATATGCAGAAAAATGTTCAAGACAAATTTTTTTTTAAAAAAAACATGAGTGTTCTCTGGAACACGTGTGTCGCCTGCTGAAGTGTGACGGAAAAAGTGTGATAGACAGACAAGACGACGGAAAAGTGATCCCTATGTGTCACCTCTGCTTACAGCAGATGACACAAAAAGTGAATCATTTTCCTCTGTATTGAATAAGGAGGTGTCCTGCTTAAAATCCATTTATAATAAAGTTTGTGAAATTGCCGCAGACAAGATTCAGTAACAATATGGTCATAAAAATACTACAAATATGAGGTAGCTTGTTATTATAAGTGCTTTTGCAGAGTCTGTTTTCTATAGCAGAAGATAAAATCATTATCATTAAATCTATCACAAACCAAGCACTCACTGAACTAAAATACTAGGGTCAGGTTCTGTATGAGACCTTTATAAGAACTAAAAAAACAAATTAACTATGTTGAATATCTCTTACATCAATTCTGTGACTGAATCAAACACTTTGAAGAAAAGAATGAAGTGAATCTGACATCTAAACCAGTCCTGTTCCCTAAATTTGGCTATCGCAGTGATATCTATTCTTCTACATCCGGCTTTACAAGGGCTTGCAGAATCTTCTTGAAATTGAAGCTTGTGTCTTCCTCTATCCAACGATAAAGGGTTTTTCCTGTCATGTTCAAGAATTCTGCCTTAATCTGTACCATGTCAATCTGAAAACCATAATATATAACTGTAATGTACAGATGCAAATTAAAAAAAAAAAGAAATTATTTTAATACAATTTTATATATTATTAAAGGCACTCAAAATTTTTTAAACATAGAATTTCAAAATATCTGCATATTTTTCAATTTAAGGGACATAACTCTGGATACCTGGGAAATTCAGCCTGGTTATCAAATTCAGTCAAGATACTGTACTAATACACATTGTGACAAAGTTTGGTAAAGATAAGTTCAAGTTTGTCAATGTAAGGGGAGAGAATGTTAATTCAGCAATATTTTATCAGTTCAAGGGCCGTTACTCTTGATTGTCAGAAACATTCTGGCTGAATATCAAACTTGGCTGGGATATTGTGCCCAAACACATTGTGATTAAGTTTGGTAACAAGGCTGTGTCACAGACACGAAATCCCCCGCCGAATATATTTAGTTCATGAATGGGAGCTGTTTTTACAGAACATAAATCAGGGGCCGTAACTCCATTGTAAAAGATCAAACTGGGTCATGCTGTCAATATGATTATAATTCCTTATTGCCTCTGGATATAACAGAACAGAACAAGAAGAGACTTTATTACTTCCAAGTATACAACATGGAGAAAAGTTTATATATACACACAACTAAATATATAAACAAACTATACCATAAGCTTTTTCTGGTGTATTAATTTACCTGTACTAATATGCTGTGATTCTTCACATCGAGAAATTTCAGAAGATAAAATTTCACGTTGACGCAAAAAACTGCCAAAAAACTCACTCAAAACTATATTCCCCTCCCTATTTCATGGGTAGGAGACAAAAATCAAGTATGAAAAATAACAAAGGGCAATAACTCCAAAATTCGGCTAAGGAGAGTTATGGTTCTTGTGCACTGCACTTCTCCTCAATGAGATCTGTCCACCTGTGAAGTTTCAAAGCAGTAGCTTGAATACTTTTGGAGGTATGCTCCGGACAAAAATCAAGTATGAAAAATAACAAAGGGCAATAACTCCAAAATTAGGCTAAGAAGAGTTATGGTTCTTGTGCACTGCACTTCTCTTCAATGAGATCTGTCCACCTGTGAAGTTTCAAAGCAATAGCTTGAATACTTTTGGAGTTATGCTCCGGACAAAAATCAAGTATGAAAAAATAACAAAGGGCAATAACTCCAAAATTAGGCTAAGAAGAGTTATGGTTCTTGTGCACTGCACTTCTCTTAATGAGATCTGTCCACCTGTGAAGTTTCAAAGCAATAGCTTGAATACTTTTGGAGTTATGCTCCGGACAAAAATCAAGTATGAAAAATAACAAAGGGCAAAAACTCCAAAATTCGGATAAGGAGAGTTATGGTTCTTGTGCACTGCACTTCTCCTCAATGAGATCTGTCCACCTGTGAAGTTTCAAAGCAATAGCTTGAATACTTTTAGAGTAATGCTCCGGACAAAAATCAAGTATGAAAAATAACAAAGGGCAATAACTCCAAAATTAGGCTAATGAGAGTTATGGTTCTTGTGCACTGCACTTCTCCTCAATGAGATCTATCCACCTGTGAAGTTTCAAAGCAATAGCTTGAATGCTTTTGGAGTTATGCTCCGGACAAAATTCGGACGGACGGACGGACACACGGACGGACGCACGCACGGACGGACGGACAACGCCAAAACAATATCCCCCTCCCGATTTCATCGGCGGGGGATAAAAACTGGTTCATGTTTGATAAATTAAAAAGACACTGTTAGTTTAGTATTGCTTTTTTTCATCAATTAAATGTGTAACTCTGGAGTGCCGGAGACATTCTGGCTGGTTATAGAACTTGGCCAAAATATTGTGCCCATATACATTGTGACCAAGTTTGTAAAGGTCAGATAATGTTTGTTAGAGTTAGAAAACGGACAATCTCAGAGGATGCTGCCCACCCAGTCGCAGTAGGTGAATCCATAATACATCCCTCATTCAAAGGGTGAATATAAAACATCTTAAAAGTTGCTTTTGAGATAAGTAAACAAAAACTTTAATTTGAAACAAACCTCAGCACGAGAAGCAATGATGCGAATAAGAGTAGTTTCATCTGTTCCAAGGCCTTTCATGGACTTAACCAATTTTTTGGCGAAAAACTTGGGCCTATTGTGGATGACATCAGCGACAGCCTTTAGTCCTCTCCTGTAATTTCCTGATGTTTCGTCATCAATGTCATGTCTAATGTCAGCCTGGGTAACCTATGAAGTCAGTATAATTTCAGTTATTTTGCAATCATGCTTTCTGCTAAACTGTTAATTAGTGACAAATTAATGGGGTTTTGCATATTGCAATCATTCTTTACTCTAAACTTACTGTTACTAGTATACTATGCAGACTTGCCCAAGACAGTATGATCATATAACTATAGTGCCTTAAAATTTGATGGAGAATACTAAATGCATACTTAAACCAAAATGTAAACATTTACAAGTTTTATACCTTTCTGATGATTCAAGAGTCAATGGTCTCATATCATGATAATCAAAATTATGTTGACCTTGTTTCAAAATCTGAAAATGATTTCTTAGTAAACAAAGGGCCATGATGGCCCTGAAGTCACTCCCCTGAGAAACATTACCTTGATTGCCTGTACAAGTTAATATATTGTAGCATAGTCATACTGAATATATTATCCATACAGAAATACAGTATGATCATTTCAATTTCAAACATCAAACAATACCTTTGGGCCAAATTTGAAAGACATATCTTAAAAACTGGGTCAGATTAAGTCATCCAAGCAAGACTTCACTTTGTTTGCACTCTAGCACCTTCATTTCTAAAGCAATCATCTTCAAACCTATTGTCAATGTTTATTGCCATAATCTTTGGGTCAAGTTCGATATGGATATGTCCCAATAAGGTCAGGAAATATGGCCCTTTTAATATACATGTATCAACAATAGGGCCAAGATGGCCCTGAATCGCTAACCTGAGAATTATTTCTTTCACTGCCTTTTGTAACATAGTCATACTGAATACATTTCCATGGAGAGGTACAGCAAAATAATATCAATTCGTCACAAAAACTGTACCTGTGGTGAAAATTTTGATGGTCAAACCTATAATTCAGAAAAGCTAAGAGATTTTAATTATAAACATTATCATAAAGTTTGAAAAGATACTGCTAAAGAAATAAAGATGCTTGAGTGTACACAAAGTGAAATCTGGCATTCTTAATCATTCAAGGACCATAACACCAAACCTACTTGGCAGATATCTGGCATTATTGATCTAAGCCAGAAAAGAATGTTTATAAAATTATTTTAAGCCAAGAGATTACAGCTATTAACATTGTCATAAAGTTTGAGAAGATTGATTAAGAAATGAAGGGAAAAAAAAGGTTTTTTTAAGGAAAAGGCAGATATTACCAGTGTACACAAAGTGAATTCTGGCATTTTTTTATTTTTCAAGGGCCATTACTCCAGACCTAGTGGGCGGGTATCAGCCATAATCGAACTTGGCTGGGAGATTATTTCTATTAACATTGTCATAAAGTTTTAAGAAGATTGATAAAGAAATGAAGATGCTAGAGTGTACACAAGAAAATATTGACAAACGGACAGACAGACCAGCGTCCTTATGTACGACAGTGTTATTGACTGACCACACTTTGTTTACATTTAAACAGCTTCATTTTTTTCAGCAATCATCTTCAAACTTTATGACAATGTTTATTGCTATAATCTCTTGGCTAAGTTCAATTATGGCTGATATAGGTCAATTAGGTATGGAGTTAGGACCTATTAATATTTTTTTAAAAAATGACAGATTTCACTTTCTTTTCACATCTTCATTTCTTAGGCAATCATCTTCAAACTTATTGACAATGTTTACAACCATAATCTCTTATCCAAGTTTGATTATGGCTGATGTCAGCTAATTAGGTCGGCCAAGTATGATTATGGCTAACCTAGGTCAATTATGTCAGGAGTTATGGCCATTTTCATAATTAAAAATGCCAGATTTCGCTTTTTTGCACTCTAACAGCTTCATCTTCAACCTTTATGACAATATTTATACCCATAATCTCTTGGTCAAGTACAATTATATCTGATATCGCCAAATAAGGTAAAGAGTTATGGCCCTTTTAATATTAAACAAGAGGGCAACAATGGCCCTGAATCACTCAGAACATGGGGCCTGGGGTTGGGCCAATTTTGAAACCAGGACCATGACACATCTTATCGTAACTCCAGGCCTTGTGGTTTCTTTTAAGGGTTTT
>CM037778.1:32851962-32901962 GCA_021229015.1 Solen grandis
CTATCAAAATAATAATGAACGAAAATGATAAATGAATATTATAACACAAACAAATAACACACGTTATCAAAAGCCACGTTTATTCGTTAAGGTGAAGATGTATATAATACGAAATATATTCATTTACAATTGTTCACCATTGTAAATGTCTAATCAAAAAATGGTTGGAAGTCATCAAATGTTTATCTCCATATATACACTTAATTTTAAATTTTATAATAAATACTCGTACATCAACATTGTTCATGCACAACACAACTCCTATTGTATCTGCATCACAAGAGGATGATACACGACTTTAGAATACATTGTTATTAAAAGGTATTAGTCTCACATTTCCATTTAAATTTCTTCGAATACTATTAATTTGACCCGGTGATCTCGCAGCACTCCCAATTAATATTATATTACCTTGTCCATTTGCATTTCTACGATTGGGCGTTCGCCTAGTAATTTGATTTTGACTATTCCCTCCCAATGTGTTAAGCCCGCTTGAACGTCTTGGAAATTCATTATTTTGATTTGTTATGCGGAATCGAGTATTTGGGCGTCTAATTGTTTGTCGCATCACAGGCACTCTCTGTCTAATAATATTCCTTCCATTATTACTTGTGCCTGCAGAAGCAGAACTACTTGCGACAGCTCTCGATCTCGACCTAGTCGGCATAGATTGTCTACGAACAGTTGTTACAGCTGGATGTGTCATTTGCCGTGCCCTGTTTCTTTGTCGCCTTCCTAGATTGCGACTCTGTATCCTCCTTTGTGGGACTGCAGAAGTTAATCTTTGGTCACCGGGTATTGTGTTACTAATTGAATTAGATATAGAAGAAGGCGCTTGTATACGACGTGTTCTTGCAGACGAACCTCGCAAAAGATTGGCAATCGTTAGTTCTCTCAGAACCTCTTCCGGGGTCAGCACGCTTGTTTCTTCGGGCAACAAAACTGATCCTTGAGTAGGAATTGTTGCAAGTAAACTATCTAAGCTGTCGACATTAGGATTTGGCGCTATAAAGCTGCCGGAAGGACTTTCAATACTTTGAGCATTTGGTGGATTATTTGAAAAAAACGTATTTTCCATTCGAGTTGAAATACCTGGAAGCTGTAATTGGGAAGAGAGACCTTGTATACTTTGGCCTGGCAAGGACTGTTGACTATTGCCATTTATTATTGCAAGTTCGTTTAAAAAGGGAGTTTTTGCAGATCCAATCTGAATATTTCTTGAAGTTGATTTAGAGCTTGAACTTGAGGATGAGCTGTTACTGCTAGAGCTTGAATTGCGAGATAAAGAAATGTTAATACCCGAACTTTGGCTACGTCGTGGTGCCAACACTTGGCCTGAACGCCCCACACGTCCAACATTTAATCCAACAGCGCCCATATTATTTGACAAAGTGGGTAATTCAACCGGCATTGCTTGGCCTATAGTATTAGTTGGATTGCCTGCTATGATATTCCTCTCAGGAACTATATTATTACCCATTGGCATAGAAGCAACCAAATTAGGTTGTAGTACTTCTGCTACCGGCATTACTGATTGATCGACAACATTGCCAACCTGTCCGAAAATCATGTTGGGTTCTCCTAATACTGGCCCAGAGTTGGAAATCAGTGATGTACCGCTAGGCTCCCCAAGAACTGACCCAGGTCCTGGTGGACCTGACATAAGCGTTCCAGAAAGGTCCGCATTTAAGGAAGGTACAATTTGAGGTTGGACATTCATTAAATGTTGATCATGTACGTGCATAGCCGGGACGATTGATGGGGCGCTCGCATGAACAGGGGTTTGAATAGGCCCTCCAGCTGGTACACTGAGTGGTTCGTTACCGATTGGAACTGTTGCGTGCATATCATGGTGAGGATTAGACTTGTCATGTTGAATGCCAACAAGAATTGGAAACTGAGAATCTGCATGAGACAGATTTCCAAGAAGTGCTTGAGTTACATCAGCTGGTAGAATGATGGAAGGAACATCTGTGCCGCTGGTAATGTCTGAAGACCAAGGGCAGGTTGAACGTTCGTCAATCCTGATTGATGTCTTGCTGGCGCTAGGTGCGTGTCGTGTAATATATTTCCTGGTACTGGTTCCACAGACACGGTGTTGTTTGGAACAACAATTTCAGACATAACTTGATTCGTAATGTGGTTGTGTCCAGAATGGGCATGGACATCAGTCCCATGGATTGGCAGAATAGCCGATTCCGATGCATTTACTGTATTTTTTAATTCATTATTAATAGTTGTAAGTAAGGGAAATTTGCCTTTTGAACAGTGAACTCCAGTAAAGTCATCAAGGGCAAGAGACCATACCATAACACCACCAAGTTGATTTTGTTTCAACCACTTCACCTAAGAAAGAAAGAAAAGTCTTCAGTCTAAATAGATTTGATATTTAAAATGAATGCGAATGAGGTGAACATATAACATGGAATTTAAAACTTTGTGAACAAAAGTATAACTTTGTATTGTTTCGACACACTTTGATGTGTTATGCTTCAGTATAAACTAGTAAATGTTTACAAAGAAAAAAATAGACACACACATATAATTATATTTTACAGAAACTAAAACGATACGTATGTTTAAGCCTACCTTTTCTCTTATACTCTCCTCATCGTCATACCCTACCCAAAGATCGCCATTAACAATATACGGAACTTTCTGCTCGTCATTCCACATCCGTGTTGATCCTTTCTTTAGCTCATCGCAAACCTGTCACGTGAAAAAAGTTGAATTTGATAGGGTCATATAATGTTCATGTTCTTATCGATACATACGGTAAAAATATAGAGATATGGTTAATTATTGACGAAATAAAAATAATGAAGTTAGAAAGATCATAAACAATTGTTTTATTTTACACCTGACACCTGGAGTGATTTTTGTCATATTTGCATTAGGCCTATGGCTTTTTCTACGATATAATTATGCTTTATTTATTAATTAAATGGAATAATTCATAAAACAAAAATTTATAATTAATTGATTGATTAATTAATAAATGCATAGCGTCACATATTTACTACCCTATATGCACTTGCCATCAGCTAAGAGCTGAGCTGACAATGTTCTTGCTATCGGAGTACTAAAATTGTATAAAATAATTTGGCAAATATAATTGTTGTTTGATACATGCCTGTAAAGATTTGAACGTACGCACAAAGGAAACATCAATTTATTATGATTTGAGAAAAATGAAGTCCCAAAATATTGATAAACTTAAAAAAATACTTAGGTATTAACAAAAATATTTTTAATTCATTATCCATGCTATAGGGGATCATGCTGAATTTTGTGTGACAATATTGTTCCATACCTCATAATAGGACATAAATCCAGCTTCCTTGGTGTATTTAGCTGCCTTTCCGGCACCCACAGCTGGCGACCCGATGGCGTTCTGGGTTGAAAGGTTAAGCTTGAAACTCCGACCATACAGACCAAATCCTACGTTTATTTTATGCTTTGGTGCTCCTTTCTGTATCCAGTATTGGACCACCCAGTCCTGAAAACATGGTCCCAAAAGTTAATATAGATTAATTTACACATTCAAATTCTACGAAAAAGGCTTTTGATACTTGAAACTTACAGAAGGAGATAGACTTTACGTAAGATATCTGCAAATGACAATCATGAGGTTTAAAATATATCACAAATATTTCATTTGTCATGCTGTAATGCTTACTAACGGTCTGATTTAATTAACCCTTTCCCTCATATAGACTCATTTTGACGCACTCAATAGGTACCACGTAAAGCCTGATCTGCAGAAAGCCAAACTCAAACCTTACCAAATTTAATTGTAAAATCCTCATTACCAGACCACTGAGGAGCAGCGAACAGCATAAAACCTGATCAGCCTGCGAGTTACTCGCAGGCTGATCTGGTTTTATGCTGTTCGCATAGGTCTTTTCATGGTATCCTCTATGAGGGAAAGGGTTAAACTTCCACTTGAAAAAATAAATGAAACAGAAAAGTTATGGAACTATTCTTATTCGACATTGACATCCAAGAATTCAGTTTTCAGTCATTGCTAAACATAGACTGTTATTGTTAACTCAATTAGGACTAGTAATGCTAAACTGGATGTTGATAAAATGACATTACAACATATAAACATATACAGAGGAAATCACTATTGATCTATTTCCAAAACTAATAAATACCTAGCTCACAACTTTGAACTGTTTATCCCGATTAAGCCCATATAAATGTCAGGAATTAGGTATGTACATGTATCATAGTATTTACAGCATCTAGAGACTTTAGACTATGTATATTAAACTTTCCGAAGCCTTATAATGATATAATATGGTTTTATTGAAATGCAGAGGGGGCCTCTTCATTAAATATCGTGCTTTATTTTCGATTTATTCAAGGATAAAAGAAGTTATAATAACTACAAAAAACAGGTATTAAATGATCGTCCCTATAGCACTGAAAAAAACAATACGAGTATGTATACCATATTCAACATTGCTGCTGCCGGGGTTTCACCAGTCCGTCCGAACAACGGACTGTTGTGGCCTGTGTTTGGTTCCCAAGAACCGTGCATGTCATATGTCATGATGTTGATAAAGTCCAGACTCCTACCAATAAGATACACGTTTGGTAAATTGAAATGGAAACGTTGTGTACGCACAAACATTAAATTTGCAATGTGTGATATGAAGCATTTTAAAGATAAACAAAACTATAAGCAATAAATCAATTACATATATCAAACAAACATCTTGGATCAGGTTTAAAACTCTTTTATGAGTGTGGTGTGTCCAATCTTGGGTAAACTGGGACCTGTTTTTAATTACATATATATCGAACAAAATCCATCACATTCTTAATCGATTATTAGTAAATAATAGCGTTTCTTGTTACAAACTATTACAAAACTTGCCACTAAAACTGCCATGTGGTAAAATTTCAAGCGACAGAAGTCGCTGACTACAACACATTTTAGAGTCAAAAAGTAACAATACGGACTGGCCTGTGAAGTGTATATGGAAAATGGAAACCTTACAAGGGAAAAGCACGTGAGGCGTAATACAACTAAATGAAGCATTACCTGCCGATGCTAGGGACGTCATAAGCAGCATCAATTGTGTCCTTCCCGGCCGAAACTGCAGCTGTGAGTAGTAACTGTCTTCTCCCTGTATGATAGGACTCCTGTTCGAAGGCTTTAGAGAGCTCCTGGTATAGAAGAGACGCATATGCTTGATTATGATTGTTTTACCCTTTAAACATGAAATGTTCATCATTATCTAAATATTCAATATTTTACGAAACGAAGTATTTCACGTGAACACAAAGGAAAGCTGCATGTAGTATCAGTTCTTTATAAAGCGGAACCAATCGATTTGTTAGTATACAATGCAATGTGGCTGAATTATTTTAAGGTTTTAGAAGCCTAATGACGCTCGACTAATTTCGACACATTACATGACATTCGGCAATAATCGGTAATGTTCGTATTCAATGTCGGAAGCATATCCGTGACAAAAAAATAAAATCAAGATCGGTTTGAGGGGTGTTATAAATACATTAGACTATAGCTTTTATACCTGCTGACTATTCTAAATATAAAGAGTTGTCCAATACATATCCTTAAATTTTTCATGGAGATTATTTACAACTTGTCTAAATGGCCGTTCGTGACCAATCTCCAAGCAGAGTTGTCGTTCGTTCCTCACTAAGCCATTAATGTAATCTCGGTAAGTCGATGTGTAAGGGAGTGGTTCGTGATTACCGCGGTCGCTTAAAAAAGAATGTATGTTTAAAAAGCATAAGGAAAGTAAATTAATCATGAAGGAGCATAACTATAGCCAAGCTGACGGCGATGTTGAAATTCACAGTGAACTCGATTTTCCGGTCGGTTTATGTATTTTATGCAAAATTGTATTCACATGGTCCAACAGATTTTGTTAAATCTTCAATAATATGATCAGCTTATAGAAACGGATGTGTTGTGGTAATTGAAACTCATATAAGCATTTTATATTGTAGAATTAATATAGCCGTTATTGAAATACTGCGATGAACTGCCCTTTTACTTTGCGGCTACGGGCACCACCGTAGAATTTTATACGTTGACTTGACTGTGTGATTTTTTATTGGAACGTTAGGATAGGATTTTATGTTTCTCCTTTAAGTAAACAAATACACTTTTTATAGTTTTAAAGTTTGATAGGGCATGAGAAATCTTTACTCATTTTCAGAACAGTTCATTCTTCAAACGAAGCCATTTCCCTATATTTTCCAAATACATATATGTTTTGTATATCACATTTGCCTTATTTTGTCTAAATTTAAAACAGAGGATAATGTACATGTGATTTCAATATGTAGTTTGTGTATAATTCTTCGTTCAAAAGCAAATCATGCTCGTGTGTAAAATGCACTTTGTACTTGTATCAAAATTTGGCTTGTTGCCAGTGTGATTGTTGTATAAAATAGAGTAGCTTTACTAAAAACCGGAGGTAAACCTTTCCAATATTGTTATTGCTTTACCAAATAATATTTTTTACGATTTTTTAAAGTTTGCAGCTGTTGTTGAAAATGTCAAAATTGAAGTCGGCCAAATGAAAACATTATGGTTCCATTGGCAAAAAAACAAAACAAAAAAAAAACACGAATAAAAGCAAACAGTGTCTATCTAATGTCAATTTATTTATTCTACATATAATTACGGACCTATTGATGTCTTTATTCTTATTTTCTGAAGAAAAAAAAATGACTCAAAACTTGATGCTTTAGTAATGTCTGTCCCTGGTGACCGAGTGGCAAGAGCGTCCGCCTCGGCAGCGGAAGTTGTGGGTTTGAACCTCGGCCGCGACATGCAAAAGTCGTAATCTATGGTACTGGTATAGCTTCTTAAGGGCAGTTCCAGGACTGGTTGGTCAGGATAATGTGACTAGGTGTGGTATAATGCCACCTGTCTATGGCGTGATACAGCAGTGTGGCAGCACTATATCTATCTCAAGATACAACGCCATTGAATATGTATTTTATATGTAGAAATAGGCGTTTAATCAAATTTGCAAGTTTCAAGTAGACTGAAATACTGAAGGTGGGACGTTAAACCCAACAAACAAACAAACGTTAGTCGTCATCTCAAAGACAACACCATTGATTTTCTTTGCTTAAAATGAGCATGTATATCTAATTCCGGCATACAAGACTTTTATGTACATGCATACGACTCATATGAAGAGTTAAGGGTCCTGCTATCGATGTTGGAACATGTGGTAGAAGAGAAAAGTATAAAAAATGCCTTTGCCATGTTCCAGTGGTAACGTACCCGTCTACAAATCTGAACGTTGTGGGTTTGAACCCCGTTTGGGTCATGTTTTCTGACTTTCTCAGGCGCAAAGCACTGGTACAACCTATTAACGTATTGGTAAAGGTTGTTAGAACCTGTCCAGCGTTCAGTTAAGCATAACGTTATAGAATTGGTTCCCTGCTTGCACTCTATAAGGTATGATACAACTGGGATTCAAACCCTAACGTTGGGTGTTTATAACGGTAACTGAACGCAGGGCTGTTTTCCATTCGACGTAAAATGAAGGAAGTCCAAACAATATATATCCGAAAGATTCAGAGTCAGTATGTAGCTGTACTTACGTCCAGGAGAAGGACTAGGTTGTTCTTGTCCTCGGGGCGACCCCCTCGCCTCGTTGGGTACTCCCAGTCGATGTCTAATCCGTCAAAATTGCGTTGACGAAGGAAATTTATAGTGGAGTTTGTAAATGCCTTCCTTGAGTTCGCCATGGCAGCCATTTTGCTAAAGGGTTTACTGCGAGCATTCCAGCCTCCAATGGCTAGAATTGTCAACAGCTGAGGGTTCTGTTGCTTCATATTATTCACCTTTGCGTACCTTAAATACAAACCAAACATTATCTATTTAAAAAAATACAAATGTTTTTTCAGCTTTAATGAATAAAAACCAAACTGACATGACTGGGTTATATTAAGAAAACATATCATAGTGCCAGGTGGGTTTGTAAAAGCAGAATGAGCACATAGGAAAAATTGCAACTTGTTTAAAACTACGTTACTAGGTATATGTACGACTGAAGAAGAGTTTGAACACTGAAAATGACATCGTTCATTTAATGTATATATTTGAATGAACAAATAAGGATGAATGACTAAATCTATATTAATGACATTGTTAGAAATAACATGCAATTTAGTTTATACGAAATGATTTAAGGATGCTCAGTCCAATTCATTATTGTATACGGATACAAAACTCCTGTAACCTATGACCTATGAAACACGGATCACTGCTATTGCCGTTAAACACCAATTACCTTTCGATGCAATAATCACGTGGAACGGGGTTCGTGGAACGATACATGTGACTTACTTAACGAACCAATAAAATGTATGAAAATCGAAAATTTAATTGTTGTCTTTATCATTCCCGAATTAATAAATAACATCATTTCATAGAATATGAATTTATGCGCTGTTGTGTTCAAATGAATTTGCTATCGTTTGCTGTATTATTGCGTATAATGATCTAATTCCAAAAAACATGCATTATTGAAAATAATTGTAAGGCGTAATAACGAGTTAAAATCGGATTTGTAACTGTTTATTGAAAGACACGAAATAATTGTTGCATAACTAAGTGTGCGTTGAATAGTGTCGGGCAGTTTAAGGTTGCTTTTCAATGATAGTGTCAAAGCATGTGTTTCAGCAATCGTCTTGATATTATTCTTAATGATGATTGTTCACATGTGATAATTCCCTCAACACCGAATACCGTTTTCCAAGATAGCTCCTGTATCAATTTCAGCGTATTATTCAAAATAATTCAATTACACATATCACATTTTGTAAAAAAGAAGCAACGAAAATAAAAACAGCGTGAATCCATATTATATTGAAGATAGCAAGACAGGAATCATCATGGAACTGTTGAGGTATGATGAGTGAACAAACATAATAGATTATATTTTTATCATCAGTTATTACCTGATTAAAGTCCTGTTTTGGGAGATTGCTCTCCACAAGGAAAACAAAATATGGGAACTGTTCATCTAATAAAGAGACACTATCCTTGATTTGACTGTCATTTATCTAATTAAAGACATTTAGCTTTAGAATGACATTTTTTTCAGATTGAAATGACAGAACAAAAAGTACCTTTCTTGTTTTACTAAAGATAGAAACAAGTTCCTTTCCGTAGGAGAACATTACTTTGTGATGAATGCCGAACTACAGATAACCTTTTCATGAAAAGGGTAATTTACCCTATGGCGTTATATGAATTTGGGTTTTGTGCAATTTAGTTGGGTTTTTGACATATGTGAATTGGGTATTCTGTATATTTTTTTTACAACTATCAACATTTTAATTGAGTTTCCTAGAATTCTTTCGCTTTTAGTTACCCCATGATTCTGAAAACCATTGCCTTTTAGCAAAAATTAATTGGGTCAATAATCAAATACCCTGCTTATCTGTTGCTTTGGATGAATGTCATGTCTTCACTTATGTTTTTTTTTAACTATAAACAATAATAAGCATCCCTTTTTCGACTGTCCGCTTACTGAATATTGGTAGAGAAAGTATCGCCAAATTTATGAATGACAAATTACTTACATTTTGTAATAAACTTCAGGTACTTTAAGATAAGGCCCACAGTATATTATAATTGATTTAACGTCTTCACATCAAAGGGCAAGGTCACATGTTGAACTCTAACAAACAGTTTGGAAAATAACTCCATCTCCGAATACATATATAATGTAGTAAGTTATAACTTTCCTT
This sequence comes from Solen grandis, assembly GCA_021229015.1. Lineage (NCBI taxonomy): Eukaryota > Metazoa > Mollusca > Bivalvia > Adapedonta > Solenidae > Solen > Solen grandis. The sequence continues at coordinate 32,861,731 of CM037778.1, forward strand.
TAGATCTCAAACAGTGCCAAGCTTTAGCTTGCGATTTGCAGTATATTTTAACATTTTTTAGCGGTCATCTATTTAACCGGTATACACATTGTGTCACATGCTGGAGTCTCTACGGTCGCGGAATTTGAAGGACATATACGGTGCTTGTGAACCACTGAATAAATATTAAGGTTTGTACTAAATCAATATAGAGATCAAGGGGTTCGATACGTTTAAATGATACACTCCGTTTGTGCCGTTCGTTCCATAGCGAAATATGAAGCATGAACTGCATAAGAGAAGAAATAACAGAACAATTATTACTACGTGTACAATCACAAATTACTAATCACATGTATCAAAATTCGTCCTATATTCATTAAACAGAATATGTATTTCGTCAACTTTATTTACAGTCTGGTTTCTATATTGTATATTGTGACCATATTGTGATAGTCAATTTTGTATGGAGCTAAGTATTATTTTGATACATTGTGCTACGCTCATATGTTGCAAGAATTTTTCAACGAGTTATATTACTAGAATTTCCGATCAAATCTGAAATGGAATGTATTTAATTAATTTGAACCTATTTTTTTTTAAATGTTTTTTTCGTCACCCAAGAGCTACACTAGAATAATAAGTATTCAATGTTTGATCTGATTTACTCAAAAGAACATGGTTTTGTTGCCGAGTCCGAACGAGAAACACGTTTTAATCGCTACCATGGCGGTTCGGTGTTTGTCCTTGCGTCAGTGCATTTAATCGTTCAGATTTGCTGGTCTGGGCTGTAATTATGATATGAATAGCAGGATTCTTAATTCGAGCATACAAGTTGAGTGACTAGCTCTAAAGTAAAGGTGATACCTAGGGTTGAAATGTTGTGGTGAATCAATGGTTTCTCAAATGATTTGGCAGTAAGATTTGCCCCATCCAGATAAAGTGTCTCGCACAAGAGTTAGATTCCTATATGTAGTTCCGAGGTCAAGGTCAGACTTAGAGGTAAATGTTATGTTGCTGGGTTTGCTTGTTCAGGAAGAAAGGTTTTCGGACAACTTTCCCCCAGTGAGACGAGGTGTCCCGCCCAAAGTTTGTATAATATCTAATTTTTGGTATTTCTAGACCAGTTGACCTCGCCGTAAGTGGTAAACATGGATCTTAAATGTTCACTCCTACACCCCGGTAAGGTACATCATTATATCGGCTTATGTGAGGACTACATTAACATGTCGTGCCTTATACCTTTAATTTATTTTTGGATGAGTTACCCGGATGAGTATTTAACTCAGTTTCGCCATATATCCTTTGTGATATGGCAATAGTCAATAGTTTGGAGAGCGAATCATAGTTTATATACACCTGGAGATGATGTTTGATGGTAAAGATGTTTCAAAAGATGTAATTAAACATTGGCAGTAGACTTGCTAGACCCATCTGTGTGTAGGTAGTTTTGACAGATATAGAATTTGCACTGAGAATTCGAAGCTTATTGGCGATGTTAAATGAATTCCAAATGAATACAAACCAGGCATTGGTGTATATTAAAAGATGAATCAAAATTTACTTACATGCCCACTCTAAAATCATTAGATTCGTCATTCCACTCTGATGGGACTATTGTATTTCCCTCCAACTTTCCAAAAGCAAAAATAATGTGAGAACATAGATGGGGCAGTATGTCATCTGGGGTGAACTTGCCCCCTGTCGGTCTGTACTGGGACCAGTTTGTGTAGTAACATACACGGTTGTAGCTCAACACTGTGGGTAGGGAAATATATTAAACATTAATCAAACAAAACCATTAAATATACACGCATATGATTTAGCAATAGAAATTGATATTGTATAATGTAATGGGCCTTGCTAAATACACACTTAACGAAACTTGTAAGTACTCCGATTTCAAACTTGTAGAGAAGATATATTTTCTAAAACATATGCCCAGTAAATATTAAAATGTGTATTGGCTCAATCTGTTATCTGCTCGAATAATTTTGACGCATAACCAACTCTGTGAAACAAATTTTCGTGGAAAGCATATAGAAAACCAAAAATCTGTTATTTTGAATACAACAAAAGCTATAGACAAAACTTTAGTCGGAGTACTTATAAGTTTCATCTAGTATAGATATCACCATGACGCTTCTTTTAAGACTTAAACAACTACACATATACATATTTTAACTTTTTAATCGATTCTACTTTATTCACAATATAAACATCTCCTGAATACACAACATCGGTGGTTATATTATACTCCTAATTTAAAGAAACACGTATAAAATACTGAAATGTTTTGAAAAACAAATTTATCTAGGATTCAGTTGTGCTATGTTTGTCCATCGGTTTAAAGATCTCATCGTCAATAGTGTATACGCCATGTGTACGATATCAGTTCACTATTTTACGAGGAGTTCGGCAATTCTCGGTATAATTCGCTTAATCAATCTGACCAATCAGAGACTGGGGGAACAATCTTAAATGTATATTTATTGCCCATTGAACAATGTATGGAATTATACCACACCATGTTGATAAGGTGTTCGGGGATTGCTCGTTGATTGCGTAGGTTAACGCCTCATTTTGGAGTATTTAATGGTCAATTTTATTACAACAATATCGGATATCATATTTGGTAGGCAACAGAACTGATTGTCGGAATCGTCAGCGCCATGCTAATTGAGATATGAGATAATTTACATCCCTTCATTATGTGGGTGTTTCTCTTATGATTTGATTTGTGAAAAATGTTGATAAGATCTAAATACTTACCATAATTGAAAAGAACGACGAGAATAGAAACGCGTGTGATCATCTTTAGCCTGTAATAAAATGACGACACTTGATAGTTAATAGACTGGATTTTTACAATCCGCTATATAATCATTACAAACACCTTTGAGGTTGGAAATAAAACTGCCAAGATGAACTACTACTTATTCATTAAAAGTGGATTAAACTAGATTTAAATCTGAACTCACAATTCTGTTCAACTTCATCTACATGTCTGAAAATGTCAAACATAAGGTAACATATGTGAATCGCTATCTCTATAAATTGCTTGAATTCAAAGAAGATTGGAAAAAAAAGTTATCAGTTTCATTTTTCTAGAAATAATGTTTATACTTAAGTATGGCCTTTCACGTGTAGAGGAATTTCCTTAAAAGGTAAAATACTAAACTCTTTTCTATGAATAGCCACTTGCACATACAATTGGTATAATGTGATTTTGATCGAATTCCAAAATTTCAATTACACATGCATGATCAATTGACAAAATAAAAACAAACAAAAAACAAAAAAAAAACATAAATGGTGCAGTATTTTGTTATCACTGAAAACTGTTCGCCAATGTCTTAATTACTATTGATAATATGTTCAATAAATGTTTCAAAGATAATATACCTCGCATGAAATAATGAAATACTTAAACTTAACCTGTATTCAATTCAGTTATTCTCAGTTTAGACAATTCTATAAAGTCCACTGCTTATGATACATGACATCCTGTTCTAGTGCATAATCCCTTTGATAGCATATTACTTTCATTAACAAACTATGGAACGCCAGAACTGTCTTATGTTGAGTACGACTGATATTGACGGTCAGTTAGTGTTCTGTCGGATATGTATAAGCGAGTATGTATAAGTCAATGAACTGAATAACACGGCGGAGATGAGCGCAGTTAATTCCGAATTATATACCATTACAAAGACACGGTGTCATCTAATTTGATAAAGTTTGCATACTCATAATAAACAACATACATACTTTTCACTGAAAATAATACACGAATAATACACGAATGTGACAATAATAATTCACGAATGTAACACCAAAGATATTTTAATTCACCTGTTCATTCCAACACTACATTACAACAGGATGTCACTTACACAGATAACTTTACTTTCTTATTTTTGCAAGACGTTTTGTAAGTTGCTTTGTTCTGATTTATTCTTCGGGATATTATAAGATAAACTAAGATATAACATACTGTTGAACTAGGAACATACCTCTTTTCATGATTCTAATCTGCAAATTCAAATTCACGTTATAGAAGATAAAAATGGTATTACATTTGTGTCCAGGTCTAGCATGTTTTCCGGAGCTTAACTCATTTTATAATTGCCAATCTTGAATATACACAACTTTTCGTTATGTTAATTGGGCAATTATAGAGCAATAAAATATACAATCACAATATGTACAACATTTGAGGACGTAAAACACGTAAGAGGGACGTTAAAGAATAATGTGCCGGACTGATGCAATCAAATACACGATAAATGTTTCATACATACTACTAGGATTAGGTCTGTCATTGTTATTATAGCAATAAATCTGATGTTGCTTCTAGTGGGAATAAATTGTTTGACCCCTTATCCATAAGTAAATGTTTTATATGTCATTTAAATGTTGTTTTTTAAGGGGGGGGGGGGGGTGCGGGGAATCGTGCACAAACTGATCATGTATATTTTCTACGTAGTTAAATTTATAAATGAAATCGCAACGTTAAAAATACAAAATAGCATTTATTGTATTTCGTGATGAATACAAAAATAAGCATATTTGATAGAATTTGGATTATTTAATGATAAATTAAAAAGTACAGCTCATTGTGTGCAATTAACATAAGGTATAGTTTGTTACGATGATACGATATTTATAGCAAAGTCTATATATAGGATCTCACGTGAGTTGTCATATAATGGCATATAATATAGAATTTTATTAAACGAGTTAAAAAAATGGTAAGTAGCGAGCACATAGAAAGCTTTTTTTTACCATTTTCTTGGACGAATTTAATAAAATTTTATATTATAAGACAAACAACAACAGAAATCCAAAATTTAAGTGGTTGTTTGATAACACACACACAAACGCACAGACAGTACATAACAGTTATTCTCAAAAGCAACTGTGGCATTTTTCGCCTCATATTAAATGAACAATATTAAATATATTAGAATTTATATAAAATGTTAAAATACATATATCGGTATAGTCTGTTTGTGGTACCAATGTTTGTAAGTTTTCCAAAACACTCATCTGTTTCAACCCTGGTGCTAAATTTCAGAATTTCGTTACTAAGATATTTTTGGTCTATCTATATGTTATTGAATAAGTGAATTGATACTGGCCCTGCTATTTGCAGTCTAGGGTAGTCGAGGCCGCAGGCCGTGGGCCAATACGACTGTCATAAGAACAATTAACAGGGCCAATACGACTGTCATAAGGACAATTAACAGGGCCAGTACGACTGTCATAAGGACAATTAACAGGGCCAATACGACTGTCATAAGGACAATTAACAGGGCCAATATCAAACCACCGACAGACAGTGAGACTTAATTAGATTTGTGAAATAGAGTACATCATCATATACAATTTTCGAAGAAATAAATGATAAGGTCACAATTTTCTGAAAATAAAATAGATAAGGTATAGTTAATTAAGGCTGGAAATAGAAATTACTCTATGCATTATATTAACAAAAGTATCAAATATGTGTCATATAAAATATATTATTAATAACAATCAGTGATATGTATCAGTTTGAAAATCACGGAGAATGGATAATAAACTAAAAACACGATTTCACGTAAAGTAAGTGTGGAAATGATATATAAATTAATCATTTTTTTTTTTAAAAAATTTACTTAATTTAAAAAATATTTTTTTTAAATTGACAAAATTTATTCATGTTTGGATTATTTTAATAACATTTATTTAAATACGCCTTAAGTAAGTTTAAAAACGGTTGCTTTTAATTACAAAGTGGAATTCATCTTCTATGTCAAAATGAGTTCCTTGCAAACAAAAATGGCAATATATTTGATATCTCGGTATCTTTTCTCTGAATCTTGTGGAATTAATTCTTAACAAATTCGAAGAATGCGTAATTTTGTTAGTTCTTTGCGAAAATGCTTAGATGCAATTATTGACAAATATTCTTCAAGATTTATTAAATGTACAATTAATATGACTATAAAAATAACAAAGTATCCTATTGCTATTAATATCAGTAAACTAGTGTTGTTGAAAAACGTCAATTACACTTGTTTAAATACTTTTACAAAGGTAGGTACATGTACACTTTCAGGATGTATCCATACATCTGAAAAACCATATTCATCTAAAAGAACTTAAATTTTCTGGGGCCAACTGTCTCTTCTACTGATGTTATAAAGACTGTTATAATATAGTGTTTTTAATAATATATTATCTGTGTATATCAATTTAAACGAATATATTATGTTTTGAACATATCTGTTAACGTACGTATTAATAATATCACTGTCCGACAGAGATATATATTTTTTGTTTTTGTTTTTTTTAGGCCCGCTTACTGAGACGTAGTGTACTAATGAAAAAGAAAACCCCTTTAAATGTAATAGGGCTCATAAATAATAGTTATGTAATAAAATGTTTAAAACCCCAATCGTAGTATAGTCCAAATTAAGTTAAAATACTTAATTGGCATACTTTGGTATTTTGATAACGATTGCAATCCAATACTTAAGCGTCAGAGTTCCACTTTTAACACAGAGTGTGAAAGAGAGAGAGAAAAAACGGGGGCGTTAGTTTTAATGACTTATCTTATAATTAAAGCAAACTGAACAAAACGAATATCAGTAATGATCAGCATGGTACCACACGGTCCTGATCATCATGTCCTTGTGCTGGAAAACCCTCAGCACCCAAGTAATTGACACATTCTGTGACATTAAGTACGCCCTCAAAACGTAGCAAGGGAATACATTGTCCTTTTATTGACGTTTATAGTCGTGGCAACATATCCCTGCCAAAAAAAAACAAAAAAAAAACGGTTTTGCATATCGCCAAAAAAAAAAAAAAAAAAAAAAAAAGAAAAACGACATGTACCCTTCCATGTTATATTTGTTATATTGGTTTTATCTAACTGCAGTAAAATTTTATGTTTAGAGATACAGGTTAAAATAATGATTAAATTACTGCAGGTTAAAATATGATAAAAATACTGCAGTTGAAAATGATGATTAAATAATTGCAGGTTTAAATAAGGTAAAATTACTGCAGGTTAAAATGAGATTAAATTATTTCAGGTTAAAATGAATATCAAATAACTGCAGGTAAAATGATTATTAAATTATTGCAGGTTAAAATGAATATCAAATAACTGCAGGTAAAAGTAAAATATGATAAAAATACTGCAGGTTAAAATGATTATTAAATAATGCAGGTTTAAAATGAAGATTAAATTATTGCAAGTTAAAATGAATATCAAATAACTGCAGGTAAAATGATTATTAAATTATTGCAGGTTAAAATGAATATCAAATAACTGCAGGTAAAATGATTATTAAATTATTGCAAGTTAAAATGAAGATTAAATTATTGCAAGTTAAAATGAATATCAAATAACTGCAGGTAAAATGATTATTAAATTACTGCAGGTTAAAAAAGAAGATTAAATTACTATCTGAGCTAAAGAATACACTTGTGAAGACACATACGATTACATATAGCTTGTGGTAGAGGTCAAGTGATTGTGGTAGAGGTCAAGTGATTGTGGTAGAGGTCAAGTGATTGTGGTAGAGGTCAAGTGATTTGTGTTGAATTACATTGCCTGATCCTGTTAAATTATGTATATACACATCAATCTTAATTGTAGCTGTAACATGTGTGTATATGTAGATGCACAATGCCTTGTGAAAGCTTTTGAACATAATTATGTATTGTATGATAAAAGGGCTTTATAAATGTGGTATAATAATATATATATGTAAATATTTCAATATTTACCAAACATATCAGTTTCAATTTACGCTGTATCTCGTGTGTATTCATATTGTCATCGATCTAGTTCAATCTCTCTTCATCCCTCCTCGTTGACAAAAACATATACAGACGAGATGACCCGTATAAAATTGAAGCTGATATGTTTGCTACATATTATTTTTTTAATTAAAAATTGTTCACTGAGTATATTGTATTAATTTTGTTTGTTTCTTGTATTGGGTTTAACACCCAGTTGTTCTTGTGATATACATCGTGTATAAGAGTCCCAGAACCATAGTCCATTATTTTCGAGAGGGATTAGTTTAAGGTGTAAGAACTTGTTTCCAAATCGGCGTAACATAAATAAGTTTAAACTAAACTCAATTTAGCATAAGTATCAAGGGAGAAAACTTAAGTGAAAAATAAGACGTTTTCAGCTCTGGTTATTCCCCATTCATTTATTTTTAAAAACAATTTTGTCTCACCCGTCTGTTTATTGTCTCGATAATTGTTTTACGCTCCAGTACAACTAAGCTATAAATGTCATTCTAGCTTTTGAGAAATGGTGTGATATTGTCAAAGGTGCCATGTTTTCTAATATTCCCCATAAAACTATTAGAACCGGGACAGGTTCTTGCTTTAGAAAATGTCGTCCAGGGAAGCCCTGGTGGTCTAGCCAGCTCTCAGATTTATGGTCTAAGTTGTCACTAGCTGAAAAACGGTGGTTGCGATGTAATAACAAAGCAGAAAAAACAAAGCTTAAAGCCCAATATGTAAATATTCGTAAGACGTTTGATGCTGAAGTTCAGAGGGCAAAGCGTCGTCATTGGTATAATGTTCAGAATGACATACTGGAAGAAAGTAATGTTGACCGTCCTAGTTTTTGGAAGTCGATAGGTAAAATTGGTATTACACAAGCTCATAAAAAACCAGTTCCTGATGAAGTTATACTGGATGATGGTACTTTTTCTTCTGATCCTATTGATATTTTACATAAATGGAAGACAGATTTTTGCACTTTGTTTAATAACCCAGATGTAAAAAGTAATAGTGAGTATATTTTTATACTGATAATGATACACTTAGTTTTAATTGTGATATTTCTATTTTAGAAGTAAAAAGGGCTGTCGATGATAGTAAAAGTGGTAAAGCGTGCGGTGTAGACGGGATACCCTCTGAAGCTCTAAAGAATGACACTGCTGTTTTGTTTTTACATGCTTTATTCAATGTATGTTTTAAAAGTGGCACTATTCCTTCTATATGGGGTAAAAGTATCATCAACCCTATTCCTAAGTCTGGAAATACGGATCCTAGGAACCCACTCTCTTATAGAGGTATTTCATTGTCATGTTCTGTGTATAAATTATATTGTTATGTTTTGAATAAAAGGCTTAGCAGTTGGGCTGAAAGCCACAATATCATTGTTGATGAACAAAATGGGTTCAGAAAAAATAGAAGTACAATAGACCATGTGTCTACTCTTACAAATATTATTGATACTAGGAAAAAGTGTAAGCAATCTACATTTGCAGCTTTTATAGATTTTAAGAAAGCATATGATTTTATAAATAGAAATTTACTTTGGAAAAAATTATTTGATATTGGCATAAAAGGTAAAATGTTATCTGCTGTACAATCTTTATACAGTTCGGTTTATTCAAGGGTGAGAGTCAATTCTAAACATACTGAATGGTTTAATGTAAAATCTGGCTTGAGACAGGGATGTTTGTTATCTCCCCTGTTGTTCAATTTATACATTAATGATCTTGCAATATATCTGAAATCACTTGATATTGGTGTTGATTATGGAAAGGAGAGAATTTGTATTTTATTGTATGCAGATGATATTGTCCTGTTAGCAAAAGATGAAAAAGAGTTACAGTGTCTATTAAATGCTTTGAATAATTGGTGTAACATCAATAATATGTACATTAATAGTAGTAAAAGTCATATAGTACATTTTAGAACCCCGTCTATTAATAAGACTTCAACAATGTTTAAGTGTGGGGCTCATGCCATAAACATTGTGGATAGGTATATGTATTTAGGCTTGATGCTGCAAGAACATTTAGATTTTAATGTAACAGCAAATATTGTAGCTCAAAGTGCAAACCGGGCTCTTGGTCTTCTTATTGCAAAATGTAAATTGGCAGGTGGCCTCCCCTTTAATGTATTTACTCATTTGTATGATTCTTTAGTGTGGCCTGTTATTAGTTACGGTGCTGCTATCTGGGGATACCGATCATACTCCTGTATAAATGCAGTACAGTATCGTGCTATGCGCTTCTTTTTAGGTGTCGGTAGATATACACCTAATGCAGCAGTTTTAGGTGAAATGGCCTGGGTACCCCAGATATCAGACAATGGAAGTTTATATGTATTTATTTGGCTAGATTGTCTAACATGAATAACAGTAGAATTAATAAAAGGGTAGCACTTAATGCTGCTACAACAGCAAATAGGTCATGCAAAAACTGGTTTTGCTATGTTAATTTTATGCTTAAAAAATGTGATGCACAGCAATATTGTGATATTAGTAAGGCCATCCCGAAGCTTTCTTTAATAAATATTGTTACAAACAAATTACAGGAGGGACATTTGTCAGACTGGTTAAAAACTTTGAATAGTGCTACAGGCACGTCTGGTCGTGGTGGTAATAAGTTACGCACTTACCGTCTCTTTAAAACCAGTTATGAGACAGAAATGTATTGTACTGTTATTTTGCCCCCACGCCATCGTGCTGCATTTTGTAAATTTCGATGTGGTGTCGCCCCTTTACGTTTAGAAACTGGGCGTTATGAAAGATTAGGCATTTCTGATCGAAAATGTCCTTTCTGTGACAGTATTGAAGATGAAAGCCATGCTATTTTTGATTGCTCTATGTACAATGATATACGAGAAACATTATTTGAGAAAGCAACAGCTATAAATAATTCATTTGGTGTAATGTCTAAAACTGAACAACTTATATTTCTATTCACAAATAATGGGATGATTAGGATTTGTGCCAAAACCTGTTTTATTATTTTACAAATTTATGCTGATTCTGTCAGCTATATAGATATGTTATATTTGTATATATGTGTGTATATAAGTATATACATGCATATATGAATATATATAGGTTTGTAAATTTTATGTTTTAATTGTTAGTTAGCAATGGTACATTGTTATCTTTTTATATTTTAGTATGGTAATGTGCCTAGTATTTGATTGTATCTAGTCATTATGTCTCTTAAAATTCTTAAATAGAATGGTTGTATACATGTTTTTATTGTTGTATATAAGTATATGTATGTATGTATACGAATGAGACAAAAATAAAGTTTATACATGTATATATATATATAATTCATCGTGTATCATTCGTGACATGTCACCGGTCACTAAACATGAGACAGTATTTCCTTCCTTTACATAAATAGAAACAATCATTTACAAGAGTTTGAAAAGCCTTATTTTACGTGTATGTATGGAACGCCATAGCTGCCTTAATATAGGTAATCACATTTAAGGATGTGTATTTGATATGCCATACAATGTACTATACAATATGGTGTTATTTTCCATTACAACATGCCAACTTGTCAGTATGCAATGTGCGTTTGTCTCTTTATGCTGTCAGAAAGTTATATTATTCTACTGTGTCGTACATGGTCGAACTATTATGTACATATCATTATATGATGCTCTCATTCGTTATATGATGTTCAAATACTGTTATATGATGTTCAGAAACTTATATGTGTTCAAAAGTTATATGATGTTCAAAAGTTATTTGATGTTCAAACATCGTTATTTGATGTTCAAACACCGTTATATGATGTTCAAACATCGTTTTATGATGTTCATTCCTTATGATATGTTCGATTGTCAGAATGATTTGTCCATGTATTTCTTCATTACAAACTGCCTATATACCATATGGAATGTGTCTTTGAAATTTTTTACATATATTTAAAAACGCTTTGTGCATTTCAATATACACGATCCGTAATTAGAAACCGCATATCAAAAACAACAACAACAACAAAAGAAACAAACAAAATACAATAAGTACTAATGTATCATTTGCGCTTCTATCGATCGATATGGATCATTTAATGATTGACATGGCTGGATTCAAGGATACCAAAATTGAGGGTGAAGACAAAATTTCAACTGAAATTCAATATATTATTTTAAATGCATAATCACGCATATAATTAATTTGTTTTAAGTAGCGTGTATTAACAACAATACCAACGCCCTAAAAATGGTACATGTACAGGTATTGCTCCCTTACTTATCGCTTAGCATATAAGGGTAGTTCCAGGAATAGTTGTCTGATGTCATGATAATGTGACTAGGTATGGTATCATGCCACATGTCTACTAGATTCTATGCTGTGTGCACTTCCTCCGGGGACCGCATCAAACCAAAGACGCATAAAATATGTACTCGATGCACCACTGAATGGCACTCGGCAAAATTGGATTGCTATGGGAACTCAGAGTACTCGATCAGAACTGGTTCTACCCAGGAACTTGTCTCCCGTGTATCGGTGCTATACACCAGGCACGTAAACTTCGCAAAGAGCTATGGTATCGCACCCGGACTCCCTTGTATCCAACTACTGTCTCTTCCTTTGTTATCTCTTCAGCAAAGAAAAGGTCTAAAATATGACCAAATAATCAGAAAATGAATGCTAGTCATTGCAATTAAAGAAAAAAAGAAGGAATGTGAATGGCTATGGTACTATGCCGCATATCTACCATGCGATGAGGCAGCACTATATCTGTATCATGTAGACAAATGTCCCAAAATGACCGAAATATTATCGATGATATTTTAAACCAAAACAAACATGATCAAAATCGCAAAGATTACCTTTATAACAGAAAAAAAAGAAAAGAAACGTGAGGCACAAATGAAGTATTATTAGGCAGTGACAAAAAGTATGAATGTTTCTTTTGGTTTTTGGTCCGTCTTGTCGGTATATAAGAATTAACGCGTGGTTTCCGGTCCAACTATTCCTCAACAGGTACTCACAGCCGGGAACCACCGATCGTTGCACATCATGTAATGTCAAAATCGCAACAGCGTATGTGAAAGCAATGTGTAAATTTAGTTTCAGCAGGATATAATAACCATTTGTGAACTCGCAATTCATTCGACTATCAAATCAGTGTTGAAAGGCATAATAAAATAATAAGTGATGATAATATTACATAAAATGAACACAATGCTAGAAAAGACTAGCATCGTTTACTCTATATCAGCATGATAAAAAGACAAATAATCATCCTGTTATAGCAAATGAGCATCATAAAACGAACATATAATACTAAAATAACCTCATATAATACCAATTCGCATCATATTACACTATAATAGCATCATATGATACTAAAATAACATCACATAATACTAAAATAACGTCATATAATAATAAAACATCATCATATAATGCTAAAATAGCATCACATTATACTTAAATAGCATCATATAATACTAAAATATCATCATAAATAATAAAATATCATCATATAACACTTACAAAGCTACTTATTATACTAAAATAACATCATATAATATTAAATAGCATCATATAACACTAAATAGCATCATATGGTATAAAATAGCATCATATAATGTTAGTTGCCCATGAAATAAGTATAAATGATCATAATAAAAAGACAAAAGCTCATCGTGTAAAGACATCGATCATCATGTTATTCTAAGTTAGCCTAATGATGATCTTCGTATACACATCATGAACAGCATGTAATGGTATGTATGCATCATACAGGCCGCGATCATCAGAGAGGACTAAATGAACATTTACATAATGACGAATGACCATCAGAGCACTAACAATGGTCAACCTGTAATGTCATGTGAGCATCATAAAATGTAGACTGATCATTGTATAATGCAAATGGGGAATATGTATTTGTGAAAGGAAATAACATATTTATTTTTGAGCAACAATTACTACGATTTGCACGAACCGTCATTGTGAACTATCATGATATGATGCATCGGCTCATGTTAAGGCAGCTATGGCGTTCCATATGTGTGTGTGTGTGTGTTTCATACATCATGATATTTAAATTTCATTGCATAAACGTGTGCGTGAGAGGGGGGGGGGGGGACACGTCAAAATAATCCATCTCATAATTAAAACTTATTCATTCAACTCTGATTAAAAGATAAATTCTTACAAATTATGCTAATCCCTTTCGACGGTTCCTGCGTTGGACCAGTACTTTGCGCCTCTGTAGGCTATGACATTCCTGCCCCCAACAGGGTTCGATACCACAGCCTATGTATTATATATACTATACTGCAGGGCATGTAACCACTGGACCACGGCGCCATTTCTAATTTCATGAGTTATCTGCCCATGTATACGAAATCATCATCACCATGATCACCATCATCACCATACCGATATGTTATTTTATTCATGTATTAAATGTGCCATTTTAATGACTATATCAAACATTTTTTTTAAATTAAATGAGGCAATATGCCTTTCATAATTCAAAAGATAACATATTTGATGCTAACTTGAATTATATCATCTATATAGACCCAAGTTTATCAAAATATTATATCACACGGGCAAGGTTCTTTTTCTATACTAATCAATTTTATCATTCAATTCTTGATAAAGAAAATGTCGTTAGCGATGTGTTTATTATAATGCTCATAGATTTATAAATCAATAGATCCCTATTCAATAAACTGCTATAGAAGAAACTGCTTTATTCGAATAGACTGCAGACAAATGTAGGTATAATGCATATGTAAACTACACGAATTAAAGTTTGATTACGCTTCCATAAATCCTGACCGAATCCTGTCATCAGACGCTTGTGCTGACGTGAAAGGTGGTTATAATGAGTAGACATTATTATGTCCATAATTGTAAAACTACACATGAGTACACAAACTTAGAATGAAAGTATATTCGTCACTGTATTTCAAAATGACAATGGTTTTGGGATGAAATACCTTGTAACACGAAAGAACATGTTGTATGCTTCTCTATGCAATTTTTTATTACCCTTTTTGCGTTTTCGTCAATATTTGCATCTAATGTGTAGTCTAATTGATGTTTTTCTCTCTTTAAACACATTCAGTAACATTTTATACAACTGTCGTAACTGACAAACATGCCATCGTGTTCATATGGTAAGTACTCTGAATCAAACAAAAGTGTTAATTATTAATTAATTACATTCACTTTATTTACACGAAAGTAAAAGAACAATGCAAACCGTACTTAATATAGTCCAAATCGGAAACAATATGTACAACAATATTTAAGTCCAAGTTCACTCCTCACAGCGCGTTCATGTTTGTGTGTTTGTGTCAGCCATCACAAGCTCGAGATCCTCTCGTGGATCATTTCTATGGTGACAAATGTGCATTAATGTGCTTTCTGGGTCAAAAAACAATCATAGGAGCACGAAATCATAAGACATGGACCGGAGGTACAAGAGATGACGTTCATTGTGCAGTAAAATGGACATAAAACAATGTATGAACGTCAGATATGAAGGTGTGGTTCAACGGTTGGTTCTCCCTGTCGCACGGAACAATACACAGGACTGATTCAATTATTACTTATTTCGGAAATGTTACACAGTTCTGTCATTTACACCATGTCATGATAAGTGACGTGCATGTACTTATATCCTATTGATTCATATCAGCCTGTGCCAATTACGCTAGTCCAAATGTATCAACTTTAGGTAAATCATATCACATTTAATGTCAACACTCTAGTAGCATGCTTGCCTGTCATATTGCTGAAGGAAGTGTGGTCTTATAAAAGGGACTTTACGAGAAAAAAGTGAATAGAAACAAGAAATATTTTTAAAGGAAGATAATAGGAGTAAGAAAGAACAATAAAGATATGAAAGTTAAAGACATTTAAAGTGTTACCATGTAATACATTATAATAATAACACTGGCAAGTTCTAAATGGTCTGTGAATTAAATATTGTTAGAAAACGTAATTTTAGATGATGTAATATACAAGCCAGTGAAAAAAAAGGAAAGCAAGGGACAAAAATGTAATATCAGCGAAACATCAAAAAGAGTTTCGATTCGGTGCCCGAGCACTTCGGCACAGAGGCTGTTGCTGTTAATGGTGTATGGAAGCTAACTTATACACAGCCAGTTTGGCTATTAGAGGGACGAGTCAACTGTAATTGGGGCGTTTGATGATTATTTTCCAATACAGCTCCTAGTTATCTGATGCAAAATAAAATAATACAAAAAGTGTTTGTCAGGCACGGATACCAACTGAATAGTATCTGCTGATAGCAATCTGTTTTAACAGGTAGTTGTGACCATGACTATTTTTTTGTGTATTGAAGGTCACTGTGACCCTGACCTTTTACTTACTGGCCGTAAAATAAAAAAAAAGGGGTGATCGACATGTGATGATAAACCTGCCAAAAATATAAAAACCCTGGTCCATTTTTTTTTCTAGTGATTAAAGTGAGTATCTAGTGATTATTTCTAGTGATTTTCTTGTGATAAGAAAAGGTATTTGTGTCGAAGTTCCTTGTGACCTTGACCCACTGACCTGAAGATCAATAGGGGTACTTACATGTGATGAAAAAAAACAACAACTCCCTAATGAATATGACGACCCTCGACCAAAAGATTTTCTAGTAATCGATCGATCGGACAAGTTCTGATTACGGACGGACAGACAGACCGACATACACGTGTAAAGTAATATACTAAACCTATACCCCCCCCCCCCACACACACACACCTACTTCGAAAGTTGTGATGGGGGGGGGGGGGTGCGTAATAAATTTGGTTGTATATACAAACAAGCGGAGACGAGATATTCACTCGGAATGTAGTAGCCATGTAGTAATAAGATTGTCCGTCCGTCTCTGCGTCAGCGCTGCCAAGGAGCCCTATCCCGGCAAAAAGAACTGTCTGTGCCTGTGTAGCTGTATTTAACGGGAGTAGCGGTGTAATATTGGACCCCATTTCTGGAATGAAAAAAAAATCATTGGTGTTTCCAGAACGTATTTGACTTACACGTTTCGATGTAAACTTCGGTCGAATATATCAAACACTTGTTACCTATATGCGCTGTCACATTTACGTATCAACACATCACTTTAAATCGAAATATTGAATTCGGAATATAAATAAAGAACAATGTCTTTCTTTTTTTTTGTATAGCAAACTTCTTAACAATTATCTCTCTTACAAAATGTCTCATTAATTTGACAAAAAAAACAACAACAAACAAAAAAAAAAAAATCCTTGGTTTTTGTATCACATTTCTTTCAAATGTCTTGGCTAAATGGAATATTTATTGACATCAAAGAGATATTATTATACGGAAATAACTAAAATACAGAAGCTCGTCGAAAGAGACTTAGTATATAGACTTCTCTGTAATTTTGAGAGAGAGAGAGAGAGAGAGAGAGAGAGAGTACATATCTGTTATCTCAACTTATCCGTTTTCCAAAGCATTTCATGTTTTATATAAATATATGTTTATATCTAGTTGTAACTAGTACATTGATTTCTAAGCGTAATTTTTAATAATATACTTAAGAAATAGAATGTGTAACGCATGAGTTAATAGATATCAAATAAATATTAGTAAATAATACAGCCTTTATGTTGTCATTTATACTAGCCCACAATATTGCATTAAGTCCTTTAACGCTTCAATGAAAGGTTTCTTCACGGCACAGTATTGGTGATAAAAAATGATGAATGTTTTTATTTAATGCGTTTTTAATTTTTATATTAATATATACACAACAATAGAGACATAAAGGATACAAAACATTAGGGCTGGAAAAACGTACCGTTCCAACACTATGACTTATCCAATATGACTAGTATATAATTGAGTAGTTATTATTTGATAAATGCCGTGATAGTGTTTACCGCAATTTATGTGACAATTGGTGAATAACGCAGACCATCTTAAGGTAAACGAAGGTGTCTTGTTCGATTCAACAACATTCAATAGTTAACAACGTGCCAACAATCCTTTTAATAACCATTGCCAAAGATTTTGACAATCTGATAGGGCACCCCACTGTACAGCCTAGAGTGGTTTAGTGCTTTAACTAGGGTAAACAAAGATATTCTCAATATCTTCAACGTTTTCTAAACATAAGAATATGCGTGTATTGATTTTCGATTGGTGAAAGGATTCACTGCATGCGTTAAGCCTCTTAATATATTCAATGGTGCGCACGAGAAACTCCTTTCTATATTGTATACTCTGTTGAAAATGAGATACATGTTTTTGAAGTAGGACGGAGTAATTTGTGATATTCATTATTTAAAGTTTAAATAGTTTGAACTTCAGGTTGTATGCCTGGTATTAAAGATGATTATCAAGTTATTCAAATGATATGAATTACTAAATTTAAAAGACGGGATACCGAGATAAACATAACAGGAATCTTTAATACCTATGCAAGATGTGTATCGTGTAAGGCACGTTCGGTCAACAGAAGCGTATGTAAGATGTCCAATTAAGATAAAGGATTAATCCTCGAGTTGATACTAACAGTAAACAAGATGTCAAAGCAATTAAAAGACAAGAAGAAGCCGGCAAATGCGAATCCGCCCGGTAAAACTCTCAAGGCTGGTAAGGAAACTGAAAAGAAAGGGAAAGGCGAATCTTTGCAAGTGGATTACTCACAACCCGTTATTGTCAAAAACAGCAAGGTTAAATTTGGAGAAAAGTTAGAAATGGTGAAGGAACAGCATAAAGATAAACTTGAAGACCTTATCATGGAAATGGATGCTGTGAGAAAAGAGAATGAAAGACTTCGTCGACAGCAGGAAGATACGTACGGTGTGTCTATGGATACAGTTGAAAGAATGAAGAAAGAACTCGAGAGGGCTAGAACGACGAGGATGTTTTTATTGGAAGATATAGATATCAGAAAGTCAAAGAGTGAAAAACTTGAAGCTGACATTTTTGAAATGAACATGAAGCTTGAATCATACATGAAGAAAGTTAGTGACTACAATAAAATGAAAGAAGAATGGATGGATACGTCTGAACGTTTGTATAAAACGGAGGAAAAGTGTGAAAAACTCGCAAAAATTAACAAAAATTTGAGGAAATTATTAATCCGACACCATATAGATCCAAAATCCGTTGATTTTGATAGTGGGAAGAGCAAAAGAAGTGTACAGAGTGAACGTGCAGCGGCAAAACCAATTTTGAAACCCGCTGGAATAGCAAAACCCAAACCCGACGCTCATACCTTGTCTCATAGCTATACACACTTGAGTGGTGCGGGGAAGAAATACAGTCGAAGTTTAGAAGATATTCGTGACGTCGACGAAGATGCAGAAAACGTTAAAAAGAAGCTGGCGATCACGAGCAGAAAGGCTTTGGGACGCGGACCGCCATCTTACCTGGGCTATTATACGGATATCCATCAGAACCGGTTACTTGCCAAAGCAAAGATGGATTCACATCATCTTCCCAAACTAGTTGTTGCATAGCAACAAGGATTTTATGGATTTCAGACTTTTGTGTCACTGTGTATAATGGTAACAATCGTGACTATCTGTATATAAACAGGTGTTTGTTCATCAAGTAATATCGTAGGGTATATAAATTTTTAATATCATACAGCTGCTTTATAACCCTGATAATATATACCGGAAACTGTGACATCACGAATGTTCAATGCAAAATCGTTTTAAATTAGCCTAAAATAGTTCGTTCTTTGCTATAGATCTTACAACGAGGGAAACTATTTGGGGCTTTGACGTCATTGATAAAGAAATGTGTTTGACTAAGTGTATAAAAAAAAAAAAAGGAATAAAAGGATTTTGCGTTTAGATTGTTTGTTTGCTAAAGGATATTTGACTTCGTTTTTCCTTTCAACAAAACTATTTTATAGTGATAGTATCAGTTTTTGTAAGCTGTGTACATACTTCAACGTATTGATCATTTATATCCACACGGACTGCACATTTGGTATGTCTGTGAACCTTGAAAACTTTGTTTAAAGCGAGCAAGTTTTTTTATTGTATATTTTCTAGACATTATATATGCATAAAAACATGAAAGTTTGATAACGTCGTCATGTCTGTCTATCTGTCAATCTATCTGTCTGTCTATCTCATTTTATTTTCTTCTATTTAAACCCATTATATTCTTCTTTCCATATAATTAATCATGAATACAATTAACTTGTTTGTTTTCAGTTTTGTTTTCTTTCTTTGTGTTCAAAGTTATCCTTATTAAGAAAAAAAAACATCAGCTGATTTGTCGTTTCTGTTGCCGAGTAGCTTGGGTAACAGACCAACCTGGTAGGCTGTGGAGTGAACCAGTGCCTCGACATACCGAAGTCGATTTCAGAACAGTTTGACAGTAATGATATCATGCCACTTTTCTTTCTTGATATAGCTAAAAAATCGATATACATATAGTCAATGGTTGCTGATTATGATTGTCATCGATACAGTTTAACATTTTGATAAACCTTGACCGCAAATCATAATCAAAAACATCATATTCTATAGCGTTTATGACTTGTTATGAAGTCACCAGGTGACAAGTAGGCAGCCCGTTTCTTTCTATACCGAGGATTACAATGAGCTCGGTTACTCGATCAAATAAGTATAACATGTTTCAGTTAAAATAAATGAACATGAATAAAAAAAAAATACATATCATTATCCGTTCAGTGCATTAATTAGTTCCTTTCAATTATTCAATTATCGTTATTCATCATCGTGCTAACATCCAGGTGCTATCTTTCTCACTTCAAATATATAGATAATTAATACAGTTATCAATACAGCATGTACAGTCGTCATTTGCCACTTTAACAATCAATGTCTGTTAAGGTATTTCTGATTTATAAAAAAGGGGGTTAAAAATCTCTTTTTTTAAATTCTTACATGAGTGTGTCCTTCAAAAAAGCAACAAAGATATACAATTTTACTGTATAATATAAAAATTTTAATTTGTTTATTCATATTTCACATTATTTTATAAAAGGTAACTGGGCATAACATGAAGTATAAGGATAATAAGGGTTCAATTACATATCAGGAACTACACACGGCGACATAAAATACGACAGTGTGAGGTCGTCCATGGCTACAGAGATTCGGCTTTCCTTAGGATGTTGCACTTCAGAAGGGAAGCCGATGCTGATCTGCGCTTGTCTTTCTACACTATCCGGTTGCAGCCGAGTGCCACCGTGGCATCACCGGTGCAAGGCCGGGGTTCAACCGTGTTGGACCGGCAGGGCTGTAACACGACACCGAGACAAGAATTAGGTCATATCGGGATTGACCGGGAAACACGTCTTCGTGACACCGTAAATACACCGTGCCAAACCGGGGTAATCCGGGATCAAACGTGGATACCCGGCTTCTAAACCGGGAGCACTCCGGGAAGGCGACGGAAATATGTGAATGCATTTTTTTGTCTGGCACAAATGTCCCGGATCATCACGGTATACCGGCTAGTCCTCACCGGCACCTGAACCGGGACAGTGAGATTTAAGATTCTACAACATGTTTACAGTAGTGACTGTAATGTGTTAATGTGAACTTAAGAATCACGTAGCATTTCTTCGATCAAGATTTATTCAAATCTCTCTCGTAAATGTACAAGTATCCAAATCACCTAAAATCTTGGTCGACTGTATAAGAAAAGTCAGTGTTTAGGAACATAATTTAATATCAAGAATGAACTTGAAACTGTATTTCAAAAGAAAAGGGTCCAGGATATACCTGTAGAACAATAACAACGGTGTTATTAAATAAACTCATTATCATTATCAGCTAATGGAGAGGAGACCTTCACCTGGACTGCTGAAGGGGGGTTGTTTCACTCGGGGTCATTGTCAAACCGTACCAGTAAAGGGAGGAAACTGCTTGTTAGGAAAGTTATCCATTAAGTAAGAATATTAATAATAATTCATATTGTGTTTATGGAATGGCTATCATATAGGATTTTTAGTTCTGTTATTACTTGAATGTTTTTTATTTTATTTTTTAATTTTCATCAGTCACTTTTTTGCCATTTATTTAATGAATCTGAAGGAAACCTGGAGCAGTTTTGAAAAACATAGACATGTCATGTTTAAGTAACGAGATAGAAATTACACTTTTGACAACTTCATAATATACACTTTAGATATTTCTTAACTAACGCATGTAGTTTCAATACGGTTACGGGAAATGTAACCGACCCTGATTGCCGTGTGATTAGAATTTACAGCGTCCGTCTCGTAACATTGAGAATTACCTGCCGCAACATCCCTACAAGACTACGACATAAAACTTTGCGATCAAATTTATTCTGGGTCTATGAATGATTTTTGAGACGATAGTAAGGCAATACTTTATCGTTCTATAAAAGAAAACAAAATGAATATAAATTAAAAAAAAAACTCTCAGATTTATGTAAAAACCTTACCATAAAAATACTTGTAAATTTGCACGTCGATCTGGTATTGCTGGTGAGCTGGTTCCGGTGGTTTGAGCGTCAATCCTATAATCTGGAGGTCATGGGATCGATCCCAGCCCGCGAGACGCTTAAGTTGTAACGATGGGCCTGGTTCATCTACTTGCTGGGCATTCCGTGTATATACAGTGAGTCCGGTGTCAGGATGATGTGACTGGATGTGGTATCATGCAACATGTCTGCGAAATGATAGCGCAGTAACTAATATCTGTCCCTACACGATTGAAGTACTGTAAGTAGGACGTTTAACCAATGTAAACAATATGAAACAATAACTGATTTTCGAGTCCCTGTATCGTATGAACTTCGCCAAACAAGACATAGGTATATCTTGTAGATGACAGGTAAGTGTGGGTACTTGACAACCCGGATTGCGACCAGTATGCTATGATAATGATACCGGTTTTTTAAATGTATCAATTTATTTGTAATGAATATAAGTCTTTCTATTTTCCTTAACTTTCACCTCACATAGGCTCATTTTAACGAAGTAGCAAACATTGTTAACCCAGATCAGACATCTTCTTCCAGGATTAGTCTGATCAGGGTCTCCTTTTTTTGTTCATACAATATCTATAGTGCGTAAAATCTTCGTGGTAAAAAATGTTCTCATACATTTATCTTAAAGTTCAGATTATTAATTCTAATCAAATTATAAATTTGTTCATAAGGTAAAAGGTTCGGATTTTTTTTTAATTTATTTTTTATTTCTTATTTTATTATTATTTTTTTTTTATTATTTATTGTTATTTTTTTATATGATATATGGGATCTAACTTCAGCATGTATTAAATTGGAGGTTGTCGTTGTTATTTCCCTTTATCTATGTACAACTTACCTTCGGTTCCTTCCATAACATGTTACCATATGTCGAGTTTTACCATCTTGTAAAGGGATCGAAATAATTTAAGTAATAAAATTAATCTAAATACATTTATTATATCAGTTAAGTTTCCTTCATACAAACATTCAAATCTGTATCAATTACGCCCTTTTTTATAAATTAATCTTAGATCGTTAAATATCTATTGCAAAAGAAAGGCCTTAGCATAGTAAATTCGACTACGTTTAAGCACCTCAAATGAAATTTGAGAGGTCAACTCATAGAGCAGCACTCATGCGATTAAAAGGACATGTGTGATAAAACAAAGGTGTATGCACTGCTCTGATTAATGTCTTTCTTGAAGAGTCTTTAGATAAAGGGACACAAATGAAATCATTGACGTCAATAGACTATAACTGTCAACAAAGGAATGAAAGAGTGAAATAAGAAACAGTTGAAGTAATAAATATAACACACTCTCAGTGGGTATTTATGTTATACACGTGTGTAAAGGTGTGATCATGGTTTTATAATGCCACCAAAAAACAACACGAGGCGGGTGTCCCTAGCTCCCGGCACGAAAACCGAGGATGGCGGAAGGGAAGCAAAATCCAGAAGGTCGTCTATATTTGAGGATAATCCAAATCCAATTAAACGGACAGGGGAAATTAAACGATCAGGAGACTTGAGGCGTCAACGAGATACATATGCAGATCAGGTTAGAGAAGAAAAAGCTGAACAAGAGAGGGAGTTGCGAGAGTTACGGGAAAGTATTGAATATTACCGAAAGGATAACGAAAAACTTTTACGCCAGCAAAAGACAAAGTTTGGAATACATATTGACGATATGAAATATTT
The DNA here is from genome assembly GCA_021229015.1 of Solen grandis. Lineage (NCBI taxonomy): Eukaryota > Metazoa > Mollusca > Bivalvia > Adapedonta > Solenidae > Solen > Solen grandis. The sequence continues at coordinate 32,885,661 of CM037778.1, forward strand.
AAGAAGCGAACTAGACCAGGCTAGGGAAACGAACGATATACTATTTCAAGAGGTAGAAACAAGAAAGGAGGAATGCGATAAACTGCAAGGGGAAATGGAAAAGATAGTGAATCGTATAAACGAACTGGTCATCGAATGCAATGATTTTCAACGTGAAAAGAAAATTTATTCTCAGCAAAGAGATCTGCTGGATGTTTTGGAAATCAGAGCTTCTAATATAACGCAATCAAATAAAGAATTGCGCACGCTCTTACTGAAAAACAAAATAAATCCTAATAGTGATTCAGCAACTATGGGACCGCCACAAAGCACTATCCCTGTAAGGAAACCAAATAAACCATCTCTTTTCCCGCCAATATACGACAAGCAGACGATTCTGCGCAGCGTGCGAAGCATGAACGATATAAGTAAAGTGAAGAAACAACAGAAACGACCGACTATTAAAAGGTCAAAGACACAGGGTCAGCAAAACAAGTCACGTGATTTAACCTACAGACGACACAGTGAAAACTGGCCGAGGATCAAACCGATGGAGATATATTTGTAATCACGGTGTATAAAGATGGATATGAGTAGAACTTCACTGAATACATGTTTTGAATCCATGTGAACAACTTAAGTGGCAACTATACAACTGTTGAGTTTTAACACAGACTGTAATACACTTTCGTCAGATTTTAAGGATGGTTAAGACATGGAATAATTGGAAAATAACGCTTAATTACACTATGCTATGTTTTCACAATTAAGCTTCCTTTTAATTAAACCAGTTTAATTAGTTTCAAACAAATAAAAGATTAGATACAGGAGAGTTCTGGTGGAAAAACAAACATCTCCTTAATTAGGTTTATGAAATAAATATCTTAATGTTACCCATCACGGTTCCCGTAGACTTTTAGGCATAAAATAATTAAATTGCAATTATTGTAACAAATAAAGCACACACGTTGTCTTTTATTGCATGATGCATTCGGTTTTTAGCTCACCTGAGCACAATCGGATTGTTGAATGTCCGTTGTCTGTCCGTCGTTCACAATTACTTTGTTTACATTCTAGCACCTTTATTTCTCAAGCAATCTTCTTCAACTTTATGACAATATTTATGACCATAATCTTTCGATCAGGTTCGAGAACGGCTGATATCAGCCATTTAAGTCGGAAGTTATGCCCCTTTTAATGTAACGAGAATTATCTTTAAAAAAAGATATTCGGCGTAGCTTAATAATCGTCATTTGTAACGTGTAAAACAGATTAAAACCATTATGAAGTTGGAATCGTTTACTTAGCAAAAATGTTTATAAATATCAAGTATTGTGAAGACTATATAACAAAACGGATTTAAGTTACAACTAATAAAAATGCTCATCTACCAATTTCCATTTAATATTATGCACTTACTGATTTTAAAGTAAAGACAATTCATATTTAACCAAGCGAAACCGAAAGAACATGAATCGCGTCATCCGATTATTGTTTCTAGATCCACAAAATAAACTGCACAACTTCTCCGTAGTAGTTACCTGCCCTGAAGGCCGAGTCCACTTTTACAAATTAGGGGAATTGTGGTCTAAAAATAGGCATACGCCTGTTTCTTATTTAGTTGTTTTAAATCATATTACCAAAGCAGCATTCTTAATTGATATGGGAGTGTTAAATTTTCATTACTGTGTAACCTTTAATGTTTAAACTGAAAAAGAAACCTGTTATATCAAGTAGCAAGATATATTTATAACCTGAAACTCCCATTTCAAATTTGAATATCTAAATGTCCTAACAAAAATTATAAAAGCCAATGATAGCATTGCATTAACTCTGGCTTCATTCGCATACCAACATTTGATTGGTTGAAAAAGTAGGTCAAAATCAATCTTATACAGCTACGCCGAAAGAAAGTGCCAGATTTCATTTTTTTACACTCTAGCGTCTTCATTTCTTGAACAGTTACCTTCAACCTTTATGACAGTGTTTATGGTCATAAACTTTCGGCTAAGTTTGATTATGGCTGAAATCGGTTGATTGGGTCAGGAGATATGCCCATTTTAATATAAAAATGCCTGATTTCACATTTTTTAATGTTTACTCATTTAACACCTTCACTTCTATTAATTAACAATCTTCAAACTTCATGACAATATATAGTCATAATCGTTTGGCCAAGTTCGATTATGGTTGATATCGGCCAATTTGAGAATGAGTTATTCCCTTTTTATATAAAAATGCCAGATTTCACTTTGTTTACACTCTAGCATCTTCATTACTTAAGCAATCATCTTTAATCTTTATGTACTTAAGAATCGTCTTCATTTTTTATGACAATGTCTATGGTCATAATCTCTCCGCCATTTTCGATTATGGCTGATATTGACTTATTGGATGAGGAGTTATTGGCCTTGAATTATAAAAATGCCTGATTTTAACTTCGGTTACATTGGCATCTGGAAATATTAAGCAATCATTATTTTACCAATGCGTAACAATAATGGCAACAGTATTTCAGTTGAGTTTCATTATGGATAAATTTTGACTAATAGAGCTATATTTTAGGTCTTTGACGTATCAGAACATCACACACTTTTCCCGTTTTTACGCTCTTACATCTTCTTTCTTCACGCAGGCAACGGAGGCAGTGTTTCTCAGGTGAGCGATTTCAGAGCCATCTTTATCCTCTTCTTATCTTTTTTATCTGTATTTATTTCCTTTCTAAATGAAGTTCCTAATAGAAAATTAACATCACTTTCGTAAAATTCAATTCTAAATGAACATATATTGACATTGAAGTTTCATTATTTCTTTTTTTTGCAATCATCAGTCATTAACGTCCATAAAAATAATTTCATTAGAGTTCTCTTTTTTTTCAATTTCGAACACAGACTTTGCAATTTAAGTTTTCGGCTTGAAAAGTAGCAGACATATTCAAATTTTAATAAAAATACAATAGCAAATGTGCATGTGTATTGCATTCAAATTTTAATGTCATGCAGCAAGACATGTTTGAAACTTAACAAATTTTGTTTAACACTTTGACACACAAACACACATACGAGGGGTGATCATTACATTCGAGAACTAAAACTATAAAATTATCAATTTCGACCACAGGTCAATAAATCTTTACCCCTTTTCAAAGTAGACCCCGTGTGACCTTCTTCACTTGTTACATCTCTCAAACAAAGAATCAAAGGCGTGACGTAAGCCGTCACGTGACAACACTCTCAACGCTGCCGCACTAGCATTACGACTCAAAACTATGATCCTGCAACTGATCTTTAGCATTTGGAGAAAGAAAGTCAAAGAAACCACAGACGACTAAATCTGGACTATACGGTGAGTGCTGTAAGTGTTTAATGTTTAATTCTGTCATTGTGACCCTTACATCTCGGCTAGGATGTACGTGCTTCAAAATGAAACCCGACCTGGCATGTTCTGGGCGTTTGTCTTTAATAGGTTCGGAGTATGGTGAAGTAATACTCATCCTTGTAGGTTTTTTTTCGGGTACCATTTGTTTAAGATCTTTACCGGAAGTGTCACATAAAATGACTGTCATGATTCTACTTGCTGACTTGGAAAGACGTGCTTTTACTGGAGATTGAGACGAATTATGCTTCAAAAGTAGATTATGACTTCATAATAATAAAGACTACAACCGTTAGGAAAGGGATGCTTTACTGTAAATGTGTTTGATCTGATCTTATGGACTGACAAGAAAATATGGCCAAAGTACTTCAATATAATGATTCACCCCCTATACATACACATATTCATGCAGATTCACATATATACATATACATACACAAATAAGTACATGTATAAATACACATATACATATACAAATAAGTACATGTATACATACACATATACATACACAAATAAGTACATGTATACAAACACATATACATACACAAATAAGTACATATATACATACACACATAAGTACATGTATACATACACATATACATACACAAATAAGTACATATATACATACACATGTAAGTACATATATACATACACATATACATACACCAATAATTACATGTATACATACACATATAAGTACATATATACAAACACATATACATACACAAATAAATACATTTTTGTATCGTTGGTTATGTAATGACTACTCGTTAAAGACATATCAATTTATTTGTCAATGTATATGCATATTACATTCTCATATTATCGTGCATTACACTGAACACTGTTTAAGTATTGGGAGGAAATAAAAATGTTGCAAGTGTAGTCATTTGACAGTTTAATGAGATATAGTGAAATTGAAGTAATCATTTGGTTCTACCTAGTCACCAGTGTAAGATCATATCATTAAGATAGAGGGCTGGCTGTGATGATATGTGTATGTAAGTGAAGATAAGTTAATTAGTGTGTGTGTGTGTGTGTGTGTGTGTTGTGTGTGTGTGTGTGTGTGTTGTGTGTGTGTGTGTGTGTATGTGTGTGTGTTGTGTGTGTGTGTGTGTGTATGTGTGTGTGTGTGTATGTGTGTGTGTGTGTGTGTGTGTGATACAAGAGAGACAGAGAGAGATTAACTGTAGTTAGATAAAATGTTTTTACTTAATTTTCAGGAGCACATAACATCTTTATGTTTTCCTGTGTGTTTATTGGGTTTAAAAACTATGTTACATATTACATAATAAATATAAAAATAAAAACACTTTGTACTTTATTGCTGCCTCCAAGAGATAAGCGCTAAATTGCAGGTCCCGACGTCTGATCCATGAGTGTCTCTCCCTCTGTATATTGACTGACTTTTATTTTTCTGACACGAATATTAGAACATCTTCATTTCTCCCAAACTTGGACGATTTCTCACATCTACATGTCACGTGATTGTCTTTTTTTCCATGAGGTAATACATGTACTATCATTTAAAGCCCCAGTGCGTTTTAGCTGGGAAAAATATATTATTCAAAATTTCTAATTAGCAAAGCCTCAAATGATGTCTGATTAACCTCTTAATGTTCAATTAAGCCCACATAATGAAATATTCGCCCGGAAGTCTTAGTTGTTCAGACAGGGCAAAATAGTGAGAAAGATGGGCGGAGCTTGTTCTGAAACACTATTCAGTAAAACCACGGATGTCTCGGTGTACGTGGGGTGTTTCAGAAGTTCATTGACTTTTTCTATAGACTGAATAAATATTGATACACGGTAGTAGAGGAGATAGGAAGAAAATCCATGAACTTCTGAAAAATCCCTTGTATAATATTTTTATGCTGTCATTGTTCTGAGCTAAATATAGAACGACACAGTCACAATTTGCATTTTTTCTGATAGAATCTTTCCTGTAAATCAGGCATTTCCCAAGGTCTTTCAGTGATGAAATTAAAACTGAATTATATATATTGTAAGTGCATTCGGATTTAGGTCTAACATCTATAAGATACTGGGACTTTAACAGTGTGGAGTTAAATAAGGTGTGTGAAGTTAGCGCGTAGATCGTAGATCGTAAATCAACACTATAACTAATTTTCTTTGTCGACTGGTCGTAGATCGTAGCTCAACACTCAAATAACAAAATAATTGGTGAGCTGGTCGTAGATCGTAGCTCACATCAATAACCATTATAAATGTTGAGCTGGATCGAATCGTAGCTCGACATGAAAATTTCATAGAAGGTTGGCTGGGCTAGATCGTAGCTCAACATTGAAAATTTTGATGGAATGGTTGAGCTGGATCGTAGTCGTAGCTCGACCATTGGAATAAACCAAATAAATGTGAGTGTCGTAAATCGTAGTCAGCCATTCAAATAAACAAATAAATGGTTGAGCTGATCGTAGATCGTAGCTCAACATGAAAATGTTCATGGAATGTTGAGCTGGTCGTAATCGTAGCTCGACCATTCAAATAAACAAATAAATGGTTGAGCTGGGTCTAATCGTAGCTCGACCATTGAAAATGTTCATAGAATGGTCGAGCTGGTCGTAGATCGTAGCTCAACCATTGAAAATGTTCATGGAATGGTGAGCTGGTCGTAGATCGTAGCTCGACCATCAATAAACCAATAAATGGTTGAGCTGGTCGTAGATCGTAGCTCAACCATTGAAAAGTTCACGGAATTCATTTGTCGAAAAAAATGCTTCGTCGGAAAAGAGTTTCTGTCCAAATCTTGTACTTGTCGTAATATCTCATTCGTCGAAAGTTCCGTCGGGAATTTCTGTTCGTCGGAACATTGTATGTCGGGATTAGTATTAGTTGTGAAATGCATTTTGTAATATTATCTCGTCGGATTATTGTACTCGTCGGAAAATTTCATTTGTCGAAAAATGCTTTCGTCGGAAAAGAGTTTCCTTCGAAATCTTGAACTTGTCGGAATATTTCATTCGTCGGAAAAGTTTCCGTCGGAAATTTTTTATTCGTCGGGAAATATTATACTCGGGAATTTAGTATAGTTTGAAAATTGTATTTGTTAAATTTTATCTTCGCGGATTTTGTACTCGTCGGAAACTGCATTGTCGAAAAAATGCTTTCGTCGAAAAGAGTTCCTTCGAAAATCTTTGTACTGTCGAATATCTCATTGTCGAAGTTCGTCGGAATTTTCTGTTCTCGGAAAAAATATGTCGGAATTTATTATAGTTGTGAAAATTGTATTTGTCGGGATTATTGTACTGTCGGGAAAATGCATTGTCGGAAAAAATGCTTTCGTCGGAAAAGTTTCTTCGAATCTTGTACTTGTCGGAATATCTCCTCGTCGAAAAGTTTCTGTTCGTCGGAAAATATATGTACTCAACCATTGAAAAGTTCCCGACGGAGTTCCCCCCCCCCCCCCCCCCCCCCCCCCTTACTCGAGACATCGTTGTGAAAGGTTTAGATACAATATATGGACCAGTCAACAAATCGCAGGCAATCACTTAAAAGATGAAGCAGAATCTAATTATTGAAAATGTACGCACTCATTTCCCCTCTGAAGGAATCAATTTAAAATAAAGACCAAGAAATTGTAAATAGCAATGTTTACCAGAACACTCAATCTTCACGTGATTAACCTGTAATTACATGTAACGTCATTTCGGTAAAACATGTAATCGATTTAAAATTGTTGCAATAATTCTTAATAGCTTATAGATAGGATGAACGTAATACAAACAGATCGATTTGGCAAAATTGCAAGAGTTTGGGAGTTGCTTTGTATTATAATGTCAAAAACGTTAAATAAATGCAAGCATCTCACCTCATTCAAACAGGCCGTTATGTGATTGGTCAATAGAGTCACGAGATCCATCGTCGGATACCCACGGCTGCTTATTACATCTATCAGCCGTGGGATATTAAGCTAGCACTTTATCGTTATAAAGATATTCATTAGAGGTTCGTGAACCAATCAAAATGCTGCTCTTACACAGTTGAGTACTCTTCAGATAGAGATTTCAAATAATCGATAACGAGCAATGCTAACTAATAATCCCACGGGAGATGTATGGAGTAACGGATTGATCATTCGTGGGTTTCTAACGCTGCACGTGATCATAGGTTATTATGGTAAACCAAAGGCAGACATTGCTGATTTGCATAATTACCACAGCCATTTTCACCGTCCCGTATCCCTCTGCGCCAAGTAGTGTATCAATTCAGCACGATTGTAAGGTCATGACCTCCTTATGTATGCGACTTAAGAATGGAACCTCCGGACAATTATGAAATAAAGCAAAACGCCCATGGAACTGAGAGACTGCCAGCGAAGTTATCTTGAAAAAACGAGGCCGAGTTCAGCTGACTTGCTAATAGTGAATAGGGTTGCAGGAAAATTTGGTGTCAAATTACTTTCCCCTTATCAAGTTAACGCTTGAATTAAAAATATAGCTTTTACATCATGTAAATCCTGCCGACAGCCTCTCATCACATTGTGCGCTTTGATTTAACATTATTTGATACAGTTAAAGAGCTAACATTTTATAGTTTTCAATAAATACTTTTTAATATGTATTTTTGTTGTTCAATTTGTATAAATGAAAAAAAAGTTTAAGAATTACAATTAGGCAGTCAGTGAGATATATGTAGCTACCCATCCATCAAAGCTACAAACCTCAAAGCTACAAACAGTGTAACTTATGCAAAAACACGTTATCAAAATTAGCCATAAATCCAAAGATGTGCTCGTAAATATTTCATATTTTACTTTTGTAAAAATTTGGTATAAACACTGACATGTAATTGCAATATATTCCTGTCATATTTTGAATTCATATTTAATAATTACGCCATATAAAGCTGTTATGTATTATGAAGAACGTTCTGAATGCGTAATAGAATCCGAAAATAGGGAATCACTGAATCACTTAAATTATTTAAGCAACAATTCTGATGTTTTCTGTTAAGATAATCGCCCTGAAAGGCTAAACGCCCCTCATCAATATATTTAACAATGCTAGTAATTCATACTAAATGTCCTATTATGTCAACCCTAATTACAGTTAACATTCTTAAATGCACATATTATTTGTTTTTACAGTTTTAGAGGAAAAAGTAATAAGCCACTGTTTATTTATTTTATATAATCATATCGATCATTCCTTTAAAGCAGCGTAACAAATTCGACAATGAGTTTCATTGTCAGATAGCATGCTACAATATAAGCTGCAGGTAAAATAAAGACGTTCCTAAATTGTAAATACAACTGCATTACAGACAAAATACTGCTTGGATACTTAAGAAGAGATCTGGAAAACGTTTTTTATTACCATGATAGACAAATATATTCTCCGAAGTAACTATCCTATCACACGTATGTTTACTACTTGTTCTATTTCTGCTGTTAATGTCTCTATTTATTTTCTATCACGGTCAGATAAATGTCTATTACAATTACAACTCCGTAATCTCAAACCTGTGACTGTGAGAAAACTTTTGTAATTTATGTTGTGATATTAAAACCATATAAAGCAAGCATGACAATACACACACACTCACACACACAGTGCCTTTGCGAGCACAATATACATTTACGATGAAGTGCCTCGTTCTAAAATACCGGTACACTGGACAAAAGCACATCTTGGTGTTTAACAGCGGCGCTTCTTCATTGGAATAAAAAGTCTATTACATTATATCTTTCCCCTGAAAGATTCAGTGTTATTCTAATATATTACCTTACAAACGTACAAATGAACGAAATCAAGAACCTGGATTTGTTATCAGTTAAACAGCTAATTTGTTTAACAAACAAAAGGTGGATATTCTTTACTGAATATATGTCGATGGAAATATACTTGTATAGACGAAATTGGATTTTCAAGGTTCCTTGAATTATTTACAAGAATGCTCTGGAATGAACTGAAAACGGATTCCTCTAGATCAAGATTGTTCATAAATAACTTTAAGTTCCGTTTTATGCGTCCCTTATACTTGCATTACTCAGTAATTTAAACTTTATTCAAATTTTACACTATCATCCATTTTCCTATGGAAATAAATTTTGCGATGCGATTGATGAAAAATAAAACAAGAGAGCCATGATGGCCCTAAATCGCTCACCTTAATTCAACTGCTAGAGGGAAAATGCTTAAGTAAGAATAAAATTAAATAATATATAGTAGTTAAGATGCAAAGGATCAAAGAAATTTGTTGACATGGACAACTGGACTTAATACTGCTTAATCATGTTTTATTGAGTTTCATTAAAATCTGACCAGTGGTTAGGGAGGAGGTGTCATTTAAAGACAGTTGTATTTTAAGCTCAGGTGACCTTGTTCGGGTGACCAACCAGAATGAGTTTATCTATTTTTGTACCACACCACCCAATGATCACTCTTATTGACGTTCATCAAAATCTGTTCAGCGGTCTAAAGATTTTTCTAATTGTAGCTTGGGTGGCCACCATGTTTGGCAGGTCAGAACCATACAGCTACTTTTTGCGGCACCACCCATTGATCATTCCTATTGAGTTTCATCAAAATCTGCTCAGTGGTTAAGGAGGAGATTTTGTTTACCTCTGGGGGCCATCTTGTTTGGCGGACCGGAATAATATTAGAGTAACTATGTATTTCTATACCTGAAGTATATTATATATACATTGAATGAATTATTTCAATATTTATCGTTGAAGTGGTGCTGGTAGCTCCTTGCTTGCTACTCAGCACTTATACGGTAGTTCTAGGACTGGTAGGAACGGTGTCAATATAACGTGATTGCAATGGTATCATGCCACATGTTTATGAAGGTATACTGCGACGTAAAACCACTATATATGTCTCAATTAGACATAGTCTATAAATGACTGAACTATTGTCTGCGGGACGTTAATTCAACAAAACAAAAAATCAGTTTAATGAATATGTAAGACAGAGTAAAATCAGTAAATCCTTTACTCTTCACTAAGAAATATTCATGGGTCGTATATTATACTGTAAAAATATAGAAATGCAGTTTCACAATTATGAATGTATAAATTATGGCACGTTTTGAAAAGGAACGACGGTGGAAAAAATAAAATGCAGAAACGATTTCGTGTAATATTGATAAGGACATGACATTTTGAGTGGAAGTTATTTGTACTTCCCATCACTTAAAAGCAGTTTCATGATTATAATGTAATATACCTAATTTATTATCCATAGTTCTAGGTGGTTCAGTTATATTTGTAACGTATGTCTCGCTCATTAAACTGCTGGCTGCCAACTTCAGGCTGTCATTCTACAAACTTCACGCTGCCAGACTACCAAATTCAAAAGCTACATGGATGTTGGTCTGCCACAATCAAATGTCAGACTGCTAAACTGCCAACTTCAAGCAACCAGAGAATAGTTTGAAACTACTAAACGCTCGACATCTTTGTTATTTTATTCTTCAGATAAAAGTTTAACGATGGTGCCAGATGTTTTTTTTCATTCAGTTTGTAGAAGAAATATACGTCCCCTGTCACACATGATAGTTTATCTCCATATCTCATCATGTGCAACAATGGTGGACATTTGTTTTTATGCATTAAGAGTCACACATATATTTATATCAGTCAATATTTATTCAAAGCTTTCGAAACGTGATACTGTTTTTCCTTTGTAGTGGAATAAGTTAAAGTAGACCTATGGAACGCCATAGCTGCCTTAACATGAGCCGATGCATTATATCATGATAGTTCACAATGACGGTTCGTGCAAATCGTAGTAATTGTTGCTCAAAAATAAACATGTTATGTCCTTTCACAAATACATAATCCCCATTTGCATTATACAATGATCAGTCTACATTTTATGATGCTCACATGACATTAAAGGTTGACCATTGTTAATGCTAATATTTTTTTTATATTAATCACTTCATTTTATTTGGGTAACTTAGACTAACATGATGATCGATGTCTTATCTTTTGCTTAGTTTATTAAGATTATGATGTTATTTTATTATTATATGATGCTATTTTAGTGTTATATGATGCCATTGTATTATTGTATGATGCAATTTTAGTATTATGTGATGCTATTTTAGTGTTATATGATGCCATTGTATTATTGTATGATGCTATTTTAGTATTATGTGATGCTATTTTAGTGTTATATAATGCATTTTCATTATTATATGATGCTATTTTAGTATTATGTGATGCTATTTTAGTATTATATGATGCTATTATAGTGTAATATGATGCTATTTTATTATTATTTGATGCTATTTTAGTATTATATGATGATATTCAGTATTATATGTTCGTTTTATGATGCTCATTTGCTATAACAGGATGATTGTTTGTCTTTTTATTATGCTGATACAGAGTAAACGATGCTAGTCTTTTCAAGCATTGTGTTCATATTATGAAATACTATGGTCATTTGTTTTTTATTATGCCTTTCAACACTGATTTGATAGTCGAATGAATTGCGAGTTCACAAATGGATATTATATCATGAAACTACATTTACGCTTTGCTTTCATATACATTGGGGCGATTTTGACATTACATGATGTGCAAACGTTATACGATGATCGTGGTTCCCGGCTGTGAGTACCTGTTGAGGAATAGTTGGACCGGATACCACGCGTTATTATACGATGATCGTGGTTCCCGGCTGTGAGTACCTGTTGAGGGATAGTTGGACCGGATACCACGCGTTATTTCTTAAATTCTTAAATACCGACAAGACGGACCAAACACCAAAAGGATCATTCATATTGTTTGTCACCGCCTAATAATATTTCATTTGTATCTAACGTTTCTCTCTCTCTCTCTTAACGATTAACAGTGATAAGACGCCATATAATAACCCGATTTGATATTGGTTTGTCAGATATAATACCTCAATGAATGTTTATTAAAATAAAGGTAATCACTGCGATTTTGATCATGTTTGTTTTAGTTTAGAATATTATAGATAGTATTTCAGTTATTTGGGACATTTGTCTACATGATACAGATATAGTGCTGCCTCATCGCATGGTAGATATGTGGCATGGTACCATACCCAGTCACATTCCTTCTTTTTTTTTTCCTTTTATTGTAATGGCTAGCAATCATTTTCTGGTTATTATGGTCAGATTTTAGATCTTTTTCTTTTCTGAAGAGATAAAAAAAAGGAAGAGACAGCAGTTGGATATTAGGGAGTCCGGGTGCGATACCCTAGCACTTTGCGAATAGACCCCTTGGTTCATTTACGCGCCCTGTGTAAAGCACCGATACACGGGAGGCAAGTTTATACGTCTTTGGTTTGATGCGGTCACTGGAGGAAGTGCACACAGCATAGTAGACATGTGACATGATACCATACCTAGTCACATTATCATGACAACAGACAACTATTCCCGGAACTATCCTTATATGCTAAGCAATTAGTAAGGGACCAATACCTGTACCGTTTTTTAAACGACGTTGGTATTGTTGTTAATGCAAGCTACTTAAAACAAATTAATTATAAGCGTGTTTATGCATTTTTTTTAAAATATTATCTTGTATTTCAGATGAAATTTTGTCTCAACTTTCAATTTTGGTATCCTTGAATAAATAGTCTGAGTGGGCCATGACCTGTCATGCTAAATAAAGTGTAAACTGGATGAAGGCTACTTGTCTTGAATACGGCCATTATACAACAATATAACGATGTTTGAACATCATATAACAGTATTTGAACATCATATATCAATGTCTGAACATCATATAACGATGTTTGAACATCATAGAACAGTATTTGAACATAATATAACGATGTCTTAACATCATATAACAGTATTTGAACACCATATAACGATGCTTGAACATCATATATCGATATTTGAACATTATGATAGATAGATGTTTATTGACTTAAACTGTATACAGTTCATCATCATTTCAATAACAACAATACAATGCAGATATATTAATTCACATGACAGATAAGTATAACATAATCATCTCAACATAAATAACACACGCCTTGAAACATTCCGAATTCTAAGACAGTTCCAACAAAAAAAATCCAATAAGAGGATGGAGAAAAATTAAGCAAATTGGACAGATTTTCTTATTTTATGCTTCATGTATATATTTACTTAAATTAACAATGTTTGTTTTAGATGCTTTAAATAGCTGTACTAATTTATACATACTTGGTCTAGTGATATAATATTTCTTTATAAGTTTTTTCCTAATTTCAGTATACATTGGACATTCTAAAATAAAATGATACTCATCTTCAACTTCATTTTTATCGCAAAAGATACATATTCTTGGGTTTCTTTCTAATCTCTAGCATATCTTCCCGTTTCCACTCTTAAAAAGTGTGCTGAAATCCTAAGCTTTGTTAAAAATGATCTAATTTTAAATATAACTAATTTTGCCTTGTAAGAAAAATCAGATAATCTTCCATTCCAATGTGGAATTTTATATTTTTGTATAATATCAGTTTACAATTATTTTGAATACTTCTAGTCCATTTTTAGATAAAATTATCTGTAACTCTCCGCTTAAAGTCGGAAAAAAAAGTACCTTGATTTTCAATAGTATTTGGTTGATCCCATGCGTACATCAAACCATATTCATATAACAATTCCTTAACATTACTAGCCCAACTTTTACTACCTTTATTGCAGTCTTCAAAAACCTTTTGATATATGTTTTTGATAATGATATTTTCTGAGCTCTGTACCTTTAACCAATATTTAACAACATTTACGTATCTGTTAACATATAAATGAAACCTACCCAATACCCCATATATTGCATCGTTACAGGAATTCTTTCGCACACCTAAAATATATTTACAAAACTTTAAATGTATGTTTTCAAGTTATTTTGACTTAGTATATCCCCACACTTGAGAACAATAATTTAGGATGGAGCCGACAAAAGCATCAAATAATTGTAAACATGTTTTAACATTCGGTTCATACTTTCTGATATTAACGAAAAGAATGTTCATTGCTTTAAGTGCTTTACCATATATAAACTGATTGTTTAGAACAAATGACCCCGTGTAATAAAAAACTGTACCTATGTAATTAAAATCGTTCACAACTTCAATGTTATTATTCTTGTACAACCACTTTTCATTTTCTCTTAAGTTAGCGCGTTTTCTAAAGACCATAATTTTTGTTTTATCAACGTTAACTTCCAAACCCCATTTATCGCAATACTCAGATAAATTATCTAAATTATACTGTAAATCTTCTACTGAATTGCCAAAAACTACCATACCATCCGCAAAACATAACAAGAGCATAGTCATATCGTATATTGAAAGACCGCTATTTATTCTATTTTGTAAAAATAATTCAATATCTTCTATAAAAAGTTCGAATAAAATCGGAGAAATAGTCTCTCCTTGTCGTAAGCCAACTGATATATCGAAAAAATCTGAAAATGAGTTACAATGTTTAACGCAAGTCTTCATCGTGTCATACATCGAACGTATTATTCTAAGTAACTTTCCATCAAATCCCAGTCTATGTAATTTAAACCACAATGCATTTCTCGTCGAAGGCTTTCTTAAAATCGATAAACGCACAGTATAGTCGTCCTTTATTATTTAAGGTAATGTCTATTAAGTTTTTTAATAAAAACACAGCATCGACAGTGGAACAACCTTTTTTAAAACCAAATTGCGCATCTGTTATTACATTTTTATTTTCACAAAATTTTACTATTCTAGCATTTAAAACACTAAGTCTTGTAAATAATTTACCCAAATTACTCAACAGTGTAATACCCCTATAATTTGAAACATTGTTCGTATCACCTTTTTTATGTATTGGAATAATATATCCATATGACCATTTTTCAGGAAAATAGCCATTGCTAAAAACAACATTAAATAAGTCTGTTATATGCCCAGCTAAGATGTCTACGAACTCGATAAAATATTCATTTAATAAAAAATCAGAGGGTGCACATGTTTTGTTTCTTTTTAGTTTTTTGATAGCATTTATTACTTCCTCAACAGTAATCTCTTATCAAGATCTGAAAATATACAATTAATATCATGGAAGTTATGTGTGCTATTAAAATCTTCAGCTTCAGGCACATTCGTACTACCTAAATCATGAAACATATCGAAGAAATAATTGTGGAATTCATTTAAACTTATATTGCTATGAGAGCCACGTTGACCCGAAGAAAATTGTTTCCAAATATCCCTTGGCTTTGCATGTTTTAAGATCTGTAAGTCTTTAGATTTCTTAAGTTTATATAACCTCTTCTTTTTTCTAGTGAGCGTCTTGTATCTTCGTTTCGCATCACATAAGTTCCACCGATTTTCCTGTGATTAAACGTTATTGAACTGAAGTAAAGCCGATTTATAATTTTCCTTAGCTTCATAACAATCCCTATCGAAACACTTTTTTGAATCACACCCTTTATAGAGATGGCAGTTATTATTAATGCTAAAATCTTTTTTGAATAAAGGCTCAGCTATATCATATATCTGAGACGAAAAATCTTCTATAATATCATCAATATCTCTATTTTGGGAATATTCCCGTCTAATGATTCTATTAAAGTTTGGCAACGAAGCAATTAATTTGGATCTAAATACGTCTCTAAACTCATTGTTCCATCTGACAGTACTACCCGTGTTTGGTATTTTTGGCGCACATGTAACCTTACTACACAGTACAAACGAAAGCGGTGCGTTAAAATCTTGTATCATGAAATTATCAACCCTACAAAAATCACGCTCGTGTAGCAATAAATAATCGATAACCGTGCAACTACCTCTACTCAAGTATATGTATTTACCGACGCCAAAATCAGAGCCTAACCTGCCGTTAGCTACCCGCAATGACGTAGCCTTACATAAGTCTAACAATTCGTTCCCACGTGAATTACATACACAGTCTTGGGAGTATCGTTTAATGGGGGTATCAGTTATGTAATCATAATCATCAATG
>CM037778.1:32902062-32952062 GCA_021229015.1 Solen grandis
TCGCTTATAACACGATCATAGAGAATATAATCAGGTTTATCAGAAGATCTGGCATTGCAATCGCCAGTTAACAGTACAGTTCCATATTGTTCAAAACATCATTTTGTAAAATATCAAATAAATCAACATCATAGACATTAGCTCAGGCGAGTCATCAGTCCATAAATACATAGCACATAAATAAATATCGGTATCTAGACTAAGAAAATGTTTATCTAATTTTAGCCAAATCAATGTGTCAAAATTATTTCTAACTACTGTAATTCCATGCTTAAGATCTTTTTTACAATAAACTATTTTACCGCCACTATTTCTTTTTGCTCTTTTATGTCTTTATGTAACGATGTTTGAACATCATACAACGAAATGAGAGCATCATATAACTTTATCCGTTCATAATATTACGATATTTGAACACCATGTAACGACCCAGTAGCATCATATAGCGGCTTTCTGACAGCATAAAGAGACAAACGCACATGGTGTAATGGAAAATAGCACCACATTATATTTTGTTTGCGTCATAGCATGTCGAACACACTTCGTTAATGTTTTTGTAAAGGCAGGTATGGCAATCCATATAGACCAATTCAAATCACATGGAACATTGTGAGAATAATGCCTTTTTACTTTAATACCATAATTGATTAAACCGTTTGTAGGATTAATTACATTTTCTTTTAATTGGCTTGTTTTATGCAAATATTTCTAGGAATTATCATGCATTTTAAGAAGCTCTAATTTCATAATGTCCGATTTATTTTCACCTGTAGCAGATAAAATTACACCACGCTAGAACAATTTATCATGCAACTATGCAAAGTGTAAATGTTTTCAGGTGATTCGGATTGTTTGCAAGGTTGATTGATTGATTGATTTTTTTATTGATGAAGTTATTACGATTAATATTTCAGCATAGCATATATAACCCCATAACTCGAGTCCCGTTACTACAAGAAACATTTTACTTTCTGTTATTCGAATAAACATGTCATTGTTATTTGAAAACACATATATATCAAATTGTTAATTATTTAACCACATTTCGATCTGCAATATCAAATATCACTGGAGAAAAAAATCGGAACTACAACAGGTTATTTGTATTGCAAATTAAAACTGCTTCAATCAACAAGAATACAAAACTTCATCTTTACCCTTCGTACCGGTTGCTTTTCTTTAAATTAATTTATGTATAGCTTTTCAGTATATTAGTTTCGAACTAACATTAATTATTTTAACATTTTACGTTTACACAACGAAATTGCTGATGTCTTCCTCGTTCTATTATGATTCTATATCACGTCCTTTCTAAACGGTTTCTTTCTCTTCTATAAAATATTTCCTCAATTCTGAATAATGAGAAATTTAAGTGTGCTATGATAACCTTAACAACGATGCAACCAGTGGAAACGCATTAATTTATTGATATTGAAGCAGTAAAATGATCCCAAAAGTACAAACAAACAACGTGCAAAGCAATTAAAATTGACATGTCGACAGCCATCGATATGCTGACATAAAAATACGTCGGATTTGAAGTGAAATGAATGTTTGAAAAAAATTCTGGATCCATTTTCCTTGAAAATCCAACAATAATAG
Source organism: Solen grandis (assembly GCA_021229015.1). Taxonomy (NCBI): domain Eukaryota; kingdom Metazoa; phylum Mollusca; class Bivalvia; order Adapedonta; family Solenidae; genus Solen; species Solen grandis. Next base: position 32,903,665 of record CM037778.1, read on the forward strand.
CAATGCATCTTAACAATGTTTCTGGCATCAAAACCAACGAGCCAAGTGTAATTAGAAAGAAAAATCGAGCGTTGTAACAATTATAAACAATATTCAACAATAAACTTTTCAAAATGTTGTACAAATATATTTCTTATACGAAAATAATGACGAAATACAACTAGAACCTGAAAAATAATCATTTTAATATGTCCTTTACTGATCATGGTATACATGAAGTTTACGGAATAACACAATCCTTTATGATAATCCTGATGTTCACTTGCTACATCTCCGATGAATAAACTTCCTGTAAACACTCTTATTTTCTAACCCCCTGTCACTGAATAAACCTATTATACTGAATAAACAAGTTTCTTGATAACAGTGGAACATTCTGATAAAATCTACAATCAAAACAGTAAATAAATCTGCTGGCTGGGGATGTTGAGGATGAAAGTTAGCAAGAGAAATAACTCTGTCAACATCACTTACAATTCCATTTTCGTAAATTGTAGTTATTTTCAAAGTTATGTTTATGTATTCCATTTGCTGATGATTGTCGCCCACTCCGTCGGCAAAGTCGTCGGTAACGTCGGTATAGGCCTCCTCTCCGTCATCGTTGGTGGTAACTACGGGTATATCGACATCTTATCTGTCATCGTTGGTGGCTACTGCGGATATATCGACATCTTATCCGTCATCGTCAGTGGCTACTGCGGGTATATCGACATTTATTCATCGTCAGTGGTATTCCGGTATATCGACATCTTATCCGTCGTCATCGGTGGCAACTGCGGGTATATCGACATCTTATCAGTCGTCATCGGTGGCCACTATGGGTATATCGACATCTTATCCGTCGTCATCGGTAACTACTGCGGGTATATCGACATCTTATCCGTCGTCATCGGTAACTACTGCGGGTATATCGACATCTTATCCGTCGTCATCGGTGGTTACTGCGGGTATATCGACATCTTATCCGTCGTCGTCAGTGGCTACTGTGGATATATCGACATCTTATCCGTCATCGTCGGTGGTTACTGCGGGTATATCGACATCTTATCCGTCATCGTCAGTGGCTACTGCGGATATATCGACATCTTATCCGTCATCGTCGGTGGCTACTGCGGGTATATCGACATCTTATCCGTCGTCGTTGGTGGTTACTGCGGGTATATCGACTTCCGGGGTTACTGCCGGTTATGGCTTTTCCGTGGAACTTAACTTTTTTCGTGTCATATTTGTTCAATGCATCTTCAGATTGGCGGTAAATGTCATAAAGTGTAGGCTCCTCGTAGACGTCATAATTTGTGTCATCAGCTAGGTTGGTTTCCAAATCATGACCAGGTTCCGGCACCAAACAATGTGGCAATTTTTTATTCATCTTTAAATAAAATTTATGCAGACTAAAATAATTTTCGTATCGCCTGATCGGATAGAAATTACTCGAACAAATAAATCCATTCACTAAGTTTTATTCACCAACAATTGATAATCATCATTTCATCAACAGGTCGTAAATTGCGCATAAAGGTATTTCTAATATTTTAGTATTGGAATTATTCAAAAAGAAAAGTTACGAATTTAGAATGCATTTCGATTTTAGATGCACTTTTGCAACCAGATTGTAGGAAGTAAAGTCCGAATCTGTACCCGCAAGCACGTGGCTTCAACTAATATACCCGGCTAAAGCTCGTAGAACACGTGAAGTCACTGCCTTAAGTAGCTCCGTTACTCCTCTAAACTGAGCTACGCCTTGTTCCGTTTATTGAAACCAGCTAAACATATAGTAAAATACAAACATAAAGAAGTTAAACCATACTCATATAAAGTGTTTTGTTGCAACATAAATCAATGTATATTTCGTTTACGACAACTGAATAATAGATCTTGCTAATGTCAGCAAAGTTAGTGTATTTAAAAACACATGAAATTCATCCTCTATATTATGAGTATTGGGATTGATCAAACAGAAATTACATGTTCTGTATTTTCTATCAATTCCAGCATGGCGTCCAGTTTCAGTATTATTTTATGGCCTGAACATTTTAAACGTGCTAAACTTCTTTTTAACTTGAAAGAAATATAAATTCAAAGGTACTTTTCAGGTTTTAATTTTTTTTTTTTTTTGTATTTTTGTAAAAATCCCACCTTGAAGAATTCTCAATATCGTTGTGCCATGCTTACCTAATACATTTACAATCCTTTAATCTTTGTCTGAATTGAAAAATAAATAGATTTACATCTTCAACTAAGGTGGCATATTTCTGCCAGCTATGTCGAAACTTTTCTGAAAAATTGTCACATATTCAGTTAATATCAGGCAAGTAGAAAATTTTCAAGTTATCCACTTAACAGGATTAAGCTGTATGTTAGTGCCCAATACTGCCAATCACATATTCACTTAAGTTAACTAGATATCATGTTTTTTTCCAGATAATTATGTGAAAAAAATTCTTGTTATCCACATAATTTAACTGACTAACTTGAAAAAAAAAGCGAGATATCCAGTTATCTTAAGTGAATATATGGCTGGCAGTAGTGGGCACTAACAGTCAGTTTATGTGACAATATTTCAGAAAAGTTTCGACATAGCTAAGTGGATAAGTGGTTGGCAGAAATATGCCACCATACAATCGTGATAAAAATATGGTATTGCTGTTATATTTAGGAAATAGAGTGTCGTATTGTGTGCTTTATCGCAGAATGATAATAAATTCAGCGATATAGCACGAAACGCTTTCCATATTTACACATTTAGTAGACTGCATAGTTATAAATGTGCTATAGGTGTGTCGGTTTATTCTTATTAATCCTCACTTTAAAACTCATCTGACGTCATTTTTAACCGTGCATATATCGGAAATAACGCACGCCACATGATTTCTTTGTTTAGATAGAGTTAATAGGTGAATGCAGTAGGCTTCCTTTATGTATTATTTACCATACAAAATTTATTAAATATTGGTGTAATCTTTTAAGAATGTCCGACACAATAATTTGTATAAGTGTATAAGTGGTTGGCAGAAATATGCCACCATTAATATATCTATAAGACGTACGTTTAAGATAAGTGATGTTTTCCAAACAAAAATATGTGAACATGATAATTAAACAATATACGCGGATTTGACAGTGTAAAACAATTGTAACTATGAATTTGTTTATTTTCAGATTGTTCACATTATATTTATAATAATTTTGCAAGACTATATTACATGATTTCAGACTGTAAATAAATTAATTGATACATGTAAACTGATGTATTAATCAAAGAGAAGGGAAACAGAAATAAAACATGATAAATGAGTCTAGGAGGGCAATATCTTAGGTACAACTAGTTCGATATGATGTTCTGAATGTGAGTATGTATGTAGGATACTTTAATTTATATGAGGTCATAAATACGATCGGAATACACGTTGTGATTAAATCATTTATTTTATGTAAGCTGATGAATTTCCGTGAAGTAATATCCATATCATTCACTGATAGCATTCGCACTGTAAGTAATAAAGGTCTGCCGGAACTACTGTTTTATTTATAACGGGAAATCATTGGCGTATATATATATATATGGATAATAAGGACGTCCAGTATTTATCTCATTGTTTCACATGAATTTTACCGCGTGTACATCATCTCTACACAATGTATTTACCGGTAAGTATCAAACTGGATTATAATAGCTCATTCCTGATAAAAAAAAATCAATTTTTGAGACAGTGAGCAGTAAAATGGTCTATTTTTAGTAACAGCGACCTTGACCTTGACCCATCAGACCCAGTAGAACATTTGAATACAAGGTATACATGTTCCAAATTTGGTCAAGGTGTTTTACTCATGACTAAAGCTATAAAATCATTTTGAGGACAGAAGGACAGACCGACCGACAGTGATTCCAGTATACCCTCTCAAACATTCGTTCGATATAATGGAATCACTTCCTGGTGCATATACACCGGTTTAGTATCAACACACTTATTAATTACATATGAAAATAAGTATTGCTGACAAAGGCGGAAATGTTTATCCTTTAAAATGAATTCAAAAGAGCTCGAATACAAAACATATGCAAATATAAGTATCGCAATAAATTAAAGACTCAAATATCGTCTGAAATTATTATGTTTTTACATTGATATTCATTTCATTTCATTCAGTCAATTGCACTTTTGTTACAGACGCCTGCCAGTGTGTCAACTTCCCTGTAATCTATTCATGTATCAATACGGTAATGTTTTTGTCGTTTTCTGCTGTTGGATTGGTACATCTGGGGACGTCAAGAACGGTTGGTGCATGATTATTGTGATGTTATATGAACCGTGATGTTATTCATCTTAAACGTGGCATGTGTAATTGCTTTAATGGTATTCAAATTAAAATGCTATGGCCTTAGATTGAACGCTCGCGCTAAAACCATCTGAAAGATGAACCTACGTAGTTTCTGAGTTAAAAAACAACAACGCAGCAGTGGTTATTACTATATCATTATGCATTAGGTTACTCAGTTTTACTCAGTTTTATTTTTAAAAACTGTAAGCTCGTTGTTGTTGTTGTTTTTTTCAAAACAATTCAAGCCATTTCCGGTATGGATATGTTTTCATATGCAGAGGCAATTACTTCTTAATAGCCTTAATTTTTAAAAAATATGTTTCTTGATGTCACCGGAACATTAAGATTACATATTCCACGACAGATTTAAGGACAATATACAAAAAAAGATAACGTCATCGGAAAATGTCAAATGCACAACACAGGATATGGTGTCTGCGTAGACCATTAAAGTTACACCATTACGTCGAGAGTCGCACTTTACACTAAATGGTGTGGACAGAATGTCGCAAGTGAAAGGAATCTTTTGTTATTGTCGCCTCGTGCACTGCATGATAAGGGAGGTAACTGTCATGTACATTGTTGACTACAGCCTAATACTGCACATTTGTCAAATTGTGCATTAAATAATCAGTGAAAAAATATATTAATTGAAATATACGAACAAATCATACCATTTGCTTATGGTGTTTTAGTTACATTATTTTAGTCATACCGCCAGATGGTCACCTGGTTAATTATAAGTTTGGGAAAACCTCTTGTACACTATTTCATGCAGTAAAAAACTACCATCAGATAATACTAAAGAGCTGATTAATAACTGTTGCTTCAGTTTATATCCAGAGTTTAAATTTCAACGAAAGCAGACGAGACCTCGCCTCCAAAATGAAAACCATTCCTAATTGCTTTAATTCCCTGTACGCTGTACATTAATTCATATCTGTTTTATTACGCGTAATTAATTTACATTATGTTAAAACATACTAACTACCCGAAATGAATTCTCTTGTTTTCTTATTTCCTTTCGTATAAGTCTTCGTAGTTTATTTATTAGGTCTGTGTACACACTCTATATCTTTCTGTGTATCAATACTTGAATTTTACAACATTTAATCCAAATTGTTGTAAGGTATCAGAGGACATCTATAAGTTAGCAATTACCTAAATTAAAATCAATTATCCATACGGCGCCGTGGAACTGAAAAAGTAGAGCGTTTGGAAAAAAAGTACTTGCCTTAAAAAAAAATATTTGTATTTTTTTTAAATATATTTTAAGAGTGAGTGAGCTATTCTAATTTCAGTATATTGGACTAAATTACCCAGTGTCTTTATTACAGCTACTTATTTTGATATTCGTGATCTTACTAATGTTCGGCAATTGTGAAATCAGTCAACTCATATAAACCATAGCATGATGTTAAACTTTTCCTGAATGACCAAAGACGACAGTCGTATTTTACTCAATGTATTGTAAATGCTATGACGAACAAAAGGGCACACTGAAACCGACTTTATTTCTCTATTAGGGTAAAATAAAAAGGACATTTATTTTCAGCTACTGATTCGAATGTTTCCAATATGAACAAGAGTGCCAGTGATGCCACAATATACACCGCCACAAAATATAAAGACCAAGAGGGGCCTTTTAATTATTGCTTTTAACATTTCTGTAAGCATAAGCTCATAATGAAGTCTGTAAGACCAATAAATTTAGCTGAACAGAGATAGAACCCTAAAAATGCTTCCAATATAAAAGTAGGTCAAATAGCAGTGTCAATATGAATCCTTTATTCTTTCTCTGCATAACTCTTGCAAAAATCACTGTACCAGAAAATCCCTGCTTTATGCACATTTACCTGTTTAGAAACTTGAGTTGTGTTTTCAAGAGACCATGTTTAGAAAGGCATAACTATTGCAAATATTGATGAACATCAAAATCCCTGCTTTGTGCATATACCCAGTATAGTAATGACATTGCCCAAGTTTTGAAAAGATTAGGTCAGAAACATACAAGGAATTAAGGAAAAAAAATTGTTCACAAGGCTGCAAAATCAACAGTACAGATACAAAGTTTTAAGGGACACAAATCTGGTAAAAATCAATGAACCGAAAAATCGCCACTTCATGCACATCTACCTATTATAGTAATGCCATTGACCAAGTTTTGAAAAGATTCATTCAGAAATGTAGGAGGAGTTGCGTTCACAAGGCTGCAATATCAATCAGCTACAGATACTTAAGTTTCAAGGGACACAAATCTTGTAAAAATCAATGAACCGGAAAATCGCCACTTCATGCACATCTACCCATTATAGTAATGACATTGACCAAGTTTTGAAAAGATTCATTCAGAAACGTTGTAGGAGTTGCGTTCACAAAATATGGACGTACTTACGTACGTACGGACGGACAGACGGAGAAGATGACGCCAATATACAACCGCCTTCGGCGGCGTATAATAAATTAAATCCATGGGGTCGGGGTGGGGGTATATACATGTACATGTAACATACTAAATCCATCCAAGCCTGAAATATTTCCGGTCCTAATGTGGATCTTATTGATGAGGTTTCATTATATCAATATATACATCACTGCTGTCACAAATGTCAGGTGATGATGGTAAACTAAGAAAATGGCGTCTCCGTCTGCTGTCACAACTACAAAATTACTTTTTGAAATGATTAATTTTTCACCACGAGGCGATATTTGATGTTTATTGAAGAAAACATACTTAGGGAAATGACACTCGCAGTAATATATTTTTATTTTGGAAAAAAGAAAAATTAGCTAAATTCTGTTAATGTTTACTTGTGGTGGCAGTGGTTATCTACAACTGTAAGGGGATGTAACTACTGCGTGGAGTTTGATACATTTCATTCTTATGTGCTTTTTACTGAAACTGACTATCTGTATATATGCCCATAATATTAAATAAGACCATGGGATATAGTATATATTTCGAAAGAAGTATATTTTACATGGGGTTTATCAAAACTTAAAACTTCTGATTGAAATTGTTTGGTTTCTGTAACATTAAAATAATTTCAGATGCATGAACAAAAATAAAAGAATTGTCATTTAAAAATGAAACATCAAACTGCAAAAGAAAGAACATGTAACTTTAATGCACAGTTAATCTGAATGAAAACCTATAATTGAGTGATTTCAAACGTTCAAATAGATCCGGTTGGTATCGCTGTGACAAGTGTTACATTTCTTATTTTCTGTGACATTATTTTCTGGGGACAGGTTAGGCAGCAGTTCGACATCGGTCGATATATCTCTCTGTGCATGAGAAAAGTTCTTCGAAACAGGACTGTTTTCCTTAGAACATATCCCACGACAAAAGGATTTACGCCTGCATGTATTATTAGGGTATACTTTCCCCATTCAAATTCCTAAATTAATTAGATGTCCACTTTCAGTTTCTGCTTGTGTTAAATATTGTTATCTCTGTCATAAAAATGTCGAAAGATTTTACTAGACTAATAAGGCGCGACACCTTTTAACATGCTAGAGCCGTGTCGCTTCCTATCAGATCGCGGGACAGAAAAAAATTCGCATTAACTTTTTAGTAAAACACTCAAGTTCTGCGCATCGAACCAACGACGGTGACGTCAAATGTGTCTAGTGGAGAAATATTACTACGATTGATGATAGCTGTTTAAACAGATTCATCATGGTTATATTTGTTTTAAATTTTCTTTTTTATTTGTAGGAAGAATTAATGATGCCGGAGCCAGATGGCCTTTCGATTTTCAAACCCCACTCGACCATTTCTCGTGAGTTCACAATCCTAAAGGTCACGTGGCTATGGTATGAATAAAGCTATCTGCAAAACTACAAACATGATCATGATGTATCCATTAAATTATAATATAAAACATAAATCATTGTAAAATAATGACCCGGTTATTCATCTTTCATCATTATTTTAATATGTTAGGAGCAGAAAAGTTCGTTGAACTAATGTTGACCAGTGAGTGAGTTCGCTCATGCGGGCCCTGTGTTATGGATGTACATAGACACAACCTGTCTGTAAATCGGCAAATATTGTTTCAGCTATCAGTAAAACCTATTTCAGCCGTGCAAAATTTTGGCGGAACGATTTCACAAACATGTATGATGAATACACGGTAGCCTGACGTGTCGCACAGTGTCCGCAGCATAAATGTAGGAGAAACGAAAGTAAGAATTTGAAAAGTAACTACAAGATGGCCGTGCAGGTTAAAGAAAACTTTAATTTAGGAAATTTATTCAATATTTTAGTCTGCTGTACCTACCTGAGTTGGACTTGCCTGTGCCAACCCCACCGGAGACAAAACTATATAAAGTAAGACATCTTTTTAAATCACCATCTGTTTCTGACAAAAGTGGTCTTAATAGCTAGGTGGTCTTAATAGTGAAATTTACCAATATGGTCAGTGCAGCAATTCTGTGGCATACAAAAAATACTAATTATATGTTAACAAGCAGGTATATAGTGTTAGTCTACAAACAAGAGCGCCCTGCATAGCGACATTGGTGCTTGCCAGTTTTCATCGCATGTCAAAAGCAATTCAATATAATTTGAAGGTCAAGGTCAAATGTACATCACCCGTTAGAATGATCTTGTCCTGGGAACAACACGTGTGAATGTATAGAATACGTCTAGAAATGAGAAAATAAGAGCCAATAACAACTGGCACTATAGCCGCAGACCTTTTTCCCTCTATACTATATATGAAACATAGTAAGAAACGGAATCTGACATTACTTGATTACGAAGGTCGTAACTTTTGACAAACGCATGCATGCATTCTATGCATGTTTCGATCAATCTGATACCCAATTAACACATAGTATAACGAATTCTAGTCAACAGGTAACCTTAACAAAGTAATAACGCGAATTACCAACAATTTTACCGTTTTATATTCTTATTGGATGACGTAAAAACATTAACCGCAATCTGCCAAATGCTACTTGCAGTCAAAACTTACTTCTATTTCTAATATCATAGGCCACAATAAATTGATTTATATTTTTGAAATATGATCTGAAATTCATAATTGTTGGAGTGAAGTTTTATAAATATATTGCTGTCACTTCCATCCATTTATTTCACATAATCCCAGCAGTGTTGCTATGAATCCTTCCGTTCATGTTTGTATGAACGTGAATAACAATCTGACTAAAGTACAGATCTTCCTAGAGTAAGATCTGAAGACGACCCATTTGAATTGTTCTCGTATGAGACTCGTTTTCAGGTATCATCTATTTATATATCAGCCAATCAGAGATCGCTTTCAAAGGATATAAATTTATACATGATGATTGAATAAGAAGATCTATATCAAAATGAAATATGCAATATATCGTCACCTTGGCGTATGGTGTAAGAAGTGCTGTTACTGACTCTTTTGAAATTTTACAGGAGACGTACAAAAAACTGTTTTGTTCATTTAGAATAATCCATTTTAATACCACACCATAATTTGAAGATGGTATTAATGAATATTATTTAACTGCTTTTAAAGATTATACTTATTATTTCAGAATAAAAAGTAATGTGACATTCTCTTCTACTTACGTGACTTTTGCGCTAAAATTCTTAAACGCAAAAAGTGATGTAATTGCACTTACCATAGTTTTTGCACTAACTTTTTAACTGCAAGTATTCTAGTTAAATCATTTCAAAGACATTTTAAAACTGTTTTAAGGTAATATCACAACTGTATTGAAAATTGTATTTATTGCAGATTTGGAACTGTATTTGATCAAATAAAAATATGAATGGAAGAAAAATAACATTTTTTTTTTTTTTTATTTTTTACTATTAAAACTGTTTTAAGGTAATATCACAACTGTATTGAAATTTGTTTTATACATTTTAAAACTGTGTATTTACGTCGTGGCTACAAATTTCTCTAGCCCCACCGCTGTGGGTTCGAACCCGGTTGGACTTCGGTTTTTACATTGAGTAAGCCTTCGCTGCTTGCGTTTACGGTGTTTATAACCGGACTTGTGTACTCGGGGTTTCTCACTGTATTAGCTGGACGTCGCTATATGATTGAAATACTATCGCAGCGACGTTAAACCCCAATACAACAACAACTGACTGTCTATATAGTGCAACACAAATACTTATTGCAAAATGTGTTCATTTTAAATTCAGTTTACCGTCCCCTGTGGCCAAGTGGTAAGAGCGTCCGTCTCAGGTACGGGAGGCTCGTGGGTTCGATTCCCCGGCCGCGATATACCAAGGTTGTAAAAAAATGGTACTGTAATAGCCCTCTTGCTTGGCGCTCAGCATATAAGGGTAATTGCAGGACTGGCTGGCCCTGTTAAAGGATAATCTGACTGGGTGTGGTATCATGCCACATGTCTACGGCGTGATACTGCAGTGTTTTCGCACTATATCTGTTTCAAGTAGACATAGTCCCCAAATGACTGAAATACTGTTGGTGGGTCTTTAAGCCTAACCAAAAACAATCATAGGATGATCCTGTAGATAATAAGTCAAATAAGCTGCGAAAGTTAAGGAAAAAGAAAAGTTTCTGTACATAACTTTACAAAACGAAGGTACGTCAAAGTTAAGCGTAATGATATTATGAACATTTTTTTTAAAAATGATACTGCAGTATGGCAGCACTATATCTGTCTCAAGTAGGCATCTTCTCCAAATGACTAAAATACTGTCGGTGGGACGTTAAACCCAACAAACAAACAAACAAAACAAAAGTCAGTTTACTCCTGTACAAAATTTCAACTCCCAAAGCAAACATATACTACAGTTTAACATATGATAAGAATAATAAAAAACAATAACCACTGTGAGACTGTAGCTTTCTGACTTACCTAATGGCTATAACAAAATGTTTGTTATACATGTGAAGCAAGTGACTGTAAAAGCTATGGTAGGCAGACGGAATTATGTTCTTTCTGCAAAGACGAATCAAATATTGTATTTGTCACTTGACAATTTTGAAGCTCTGCATCTCCAAAGAGGGGATAATGTTGGGGCAGCTGTACCTTTTTCTCAAACTTGGTTGTAACCTAACCATGTGCATTGCCCCATCAAAGTCATACTTGACCATCATGGAGTCAGAATTTTCAATATTGAATTATAATTTTTTGATTTCCTTCCACTTAACTTAAGCCCATTTGTATCAATATCACGGTTTTTGATGTTGGATTCCATGTTTTAAAGTCAAAATATGACCCAGAGACATTTCTTTGACATGATACGGTTTTGATCTACGTGTTGTTTGTGCAATTGTTGAAAACTGTGAAGCTCTTTAAGATGTTTTTACATGCACGCATACAAGAATGAACGGCGTCATTATCGTTTTGGGAATGACTCCTTTCTAAAGGTGTAAGATAGATGTCAGATGCAAAAGTTTCAGTGTGTACCACACCATGATAACTAAGTAGCGATTACGGTTTTGACCTGAGCAAATATCAGAGTATGTTGTTACTGATTGTATGCATTTGTCTGCCATGTTTTTTTTTCTTTCTTTCTTCTTTTTTATATAGAGATGAAACTTCAATGGAACCCCTGTTTGCAACTGTTTCTTTCTTTTCATATGTAGCACCAAAACTTATGACCTCCAAGGCTATAAACAGTCAAATTGTAATTATTCAATTTTCTTGCATTATACAGTTGTCCTTGGAATGACTTTGGAAAGGTGAACACTTGTTGCAAATCAAAACGGGCAGTGACATGATATTTATCGGAATCAGCAAGGGCTTTATTAGCTTCTTTATGTTTCCTAGCAAGATTTTTATTTTAATATGACGCTGAAAATCTGCTGTGTTTATTTCATTTTCTTGGTTTTTAAACTTGTTATTGATTGATTGCAAAACACACATCACACTGATTTTTCAATAGTTTTTGAAAGGCAATATTGAACTGAGTATTAAAAATGTGCCTGTAAGTATTAATTGACTGAATAATAAAGTTATTCTCACTACAATGCTGTTTACTATGGTCACACATTTTTGAAAGATTCATATAAATCTGCTTCAAGATATTCTTCTTTGAATGTTTTCTATAGTAATGTGATCCTAACCGGGGATACTGTTTTGTGTTTTTTAATGTCAGTCACAGTTTGTTCAAGGACTTTGTTTGCTGTTTTAATGCTTCCCCGAAGATCTTTAGCAGTGATACCACCATTGCTCGCTTTTTGTTCAAGGATGTTTTTGCAACAGCTTCAGTAATACCAAAAGTGTCATGGTAAAACGTTAAGTTTTTTCACCATGAATTTCAAAGAAATATTGCCTGGAATTTTACTGTTTTGTTTGTTGTTGTTGTTGTTTTCGTGGAATTTCTGTAACGGTATGAGCCAATAATACTTTTTTTGTTTTTCATAGCAAGCAGTTGACCAAAAATTATGAAAGATTTTTTTCTCTCTGATCTTGATCAAATTTTGAATGGCACTTTCTCCTTCATGAGACACCACAGCCAGCCTTAACTTCCTTAGCCCTCTAAATGTTTCCAGATCTTGTTACATAAATTTGACCTGATTTTTTATGTTTCAATACATTTCGTTTCCACTGAGACTCATTTCTGAGACGTTTGCGTGACTTCCTGTTTTTGATATCAGTTATCTCGACCGTTCAAAGTTATATGTACTGTAAGTGTTGCTTTACCATCACTTTAGACCATGCCACATGGATTTCTACTGTGCAGATCAAGAAAGTAATACCCTCATCATCAACCACAATAGAACATGAATATGATGAAGAACTACAGCCAAAAGTCAGAATAAGATCTGTGACATCTGCTTCATAAAGATCATGAACTGCTGTTTTCAAGTCAAAAAATGGCAGCTCAGTAACTTTTCTCTTGAAATATCCAGCAAGGGTTTTCGTAATAGTGACTGGCCTGTTGAGAATAACATCTTGCAGGTCTGTTATCATTAAGTACATCAAGTCAAAACTTTATTATTGACTGCTAGACATTGTCACCATTTTGCAGATATTTGTTCAGTGCTGTGGACGTCCATGTTGAAGGTTTCAATTGTTTGCTTTGGTAAGTTTGCCATGCATTGACGCCCATTGCCTTTAAAAATGGCTTGCAGCATCTGTAAACAGATGAGCCACTATTTTCTGTTTGTTTTTCTGTATAACCCTCAGAGAGCTGAAACTGATTACACAATGGCAACCAGTGTAAATCCAGATCAGCAAGCATGCAACCCTGAGGTCTGCTGCATTGTCAGTAAATAAATATTAGTGTTCAAGTAGTGAACACAGTAAACACTCAGTAATTAGCTAGCAGGCATGGGTCTAGAAATGCACATTAAGGGGTAACTGTTTCATTATATTTCTTTGTTTTCAGTTTGTACTTTAAACAAGTTTTATTATTTATTTAGTTTTTTATTATCATAATTTAATAATTTAAAAGATAAATAAATTAATTAAATTTTAATTACTTGAAAAGTGTAGCATATAAAAGTAAGTTAATACTGAAGATTACTTACTTTTTCCTGGTTATACTGATTGTTTACATCAAGGTCAATAAGCAGCACATGTATGTATAGAGGTCGTTATTTTGTCATTATGATGTCATCAGTGACATCATCAGGGATTAAAAAAATATAATAAAGAAATAATCTTTAAAATTTTAGCTTTTGACAGTATATTTTTAGAAATAAATTTACTACTTTACATTACAGTTAATAATGTTGATGCAACAATGAGGGTAAGGACAGTTACAACACTTTTTGCACTAAATTATTCTCAATATATCTGTACAACTTTGGTGCAAACAGTCACGTAAGTACACTTACCATAGTTTTTGGATCAAATTGTTTTAAGCTGCAGTTACGTGTTTCATCTTTTGCCAATAACGTCATTTTTTATCAAAATTCAGCTTTCATACTTTAATGACTAAAGAAACTTGATATTTTAACCTAAAATAGCAAAAAGTGATTTTCTCAAAAAATGATATCTTTTTAAAAAAAAAAAAAATAAAACAAAATTTGGTTTTTAATTTAAAACCCAGTGTCTCTTCTGGGTAATTATGGTACTTTTTACTCTTACTGCAGTGCTACAGAACAAAATAAATGTGTTATATTACAGTTTAATGTAGACTTTTGACAATCAACTTTCATATTTTGCGCTCAACATTTACATCGTACAGTTATTCGTTAACATGTAAAAAATATGTGGTTGTAATAGTTTGATTGACACCCATAATTCAAATATGTACTCTTTCATCTCATGACAGATTCAGGTTTTTATCGAGAAACCTTTCAAACGATGAAAACAGATCGTCTTTATAGCGCACATGCAGACGACTTTGTAGAGATCAGCAAGTTAGAGGACTGCAATAGATTCTGAACTTTTCTTTGGATAGAAACAGTGGTAATTTGTTTTATTTTTTTCTCAATCAATACACAATTAGTCCATTGATCTTCTATATGTGTCAAAACTGATTTCATCATGAATTTCGTATTTAAACTATGTGACCCCGAGTATTGAAAGAGGGTCGTTTCAAAGGCGTTTTCAACAGTTCTGTATGAACAAATTCCTCAGCAGCCAAACTGTTCAAAATCTAATTATATGGTTATTAAAATAATGACCTTCTTAATTAATATATAATAAACTTCTAATGATAACTTTAATTTCAAAATTATTTTTATTTTTAGATATTAGCTCTTGACTGCAGTAAAATGAACAGGTTTTAGAAAATAAATTGACAAATTTACCAATAAAAGTTTTTCCGTAAACTTAAAAATATTTGATTTAAATTCAATTTAAATGACAAATTATGCATTTTCCTATCCAAAAATGCATGTTACATTCCCCATTTTGTTTGGAAAACGGGCCTTTTTTCAGTTGCCATGTTTGTGAGATATTATGAAAATTACCCATGGACAATGTCTTTTCTTCATGAAGAATTGTCAAATTTGATAATTCATTACATGATACCCTGTCTTCCTGTTACTTGGAAAAGTAATAGGATGTTTGAAATAATGAACTTTTGTTTTTAAAGTGAACATTATTTGTTTCAGGCCAAAATCAAGGTTTTTGATAAAACATGGTGTAATTTGTCACAGCAGTGTCATTTTGAAGGCAAGTTAAAAGTGGAAAAGAAATGCATTTGTCATGAAAAAATAATAGAGCAGTTAACATTTTGAACAAGTACAAAAATGTAAATAAAATAGAATGCATTCATCTAATATAATTTGGATAAACAATGATAATGATATAAATATACCATAAACAAGGTTCATAAATGATGTTTTTAAAGGCATTCAAATGTATATTTACCAAACAGCAGATATGGATCATGGCATGTCAGACGTTGTTAAGAAGGATCAAAGCAAAAGAAAAAAATTAATAAAAGAGTTGTAGTAGAGGTATAACATGGAAGTTGTACATTAGATATAGCTTTTGTGGCTATGTGGTAGAGTGTGGTAGAGTATCTGACTTGCACACCGCGGTCCCTGAGTTCGATTCCAGCTCGGAGAAGTAGGGTTTTACTTGGTTACAGAGACCAAACCATCTTATTTCAAATACATCTTCATAAGAAAAATTTCTAAGCCTGATATTCTCCCTTTCCAGTTATCTTAGGCAATGATCTTGTTTGAACTACATTTGATACATCGAGTTCCAACCTAATCCATCGAGCCGTTTTGGAGGATTTGTGACAACGAGATTCTTGTACGATTTTTATCATTTTTGACAGAATTAACATTTTCAAATTTGCCTTATACTATGGACATTGTTAAATTGTTATCATATAAGAAAATAATCCTGGAATATTTTAAGATATACCATATGACTTGTCTTCTTTCGCTAGCAGTCTAGAAGAGTCTTTAATTTTTGGGTCCTACCATAAATATATTTGAAGTTATACAACATATATATGACTTTTAACACAGATATATCAAATTATACAGTGCATATTAAAAGTTATGGAACATATACATGTATATGGAATTATAAAACACATAAGCAACAAATAAGCAAGTATACAATATATATTTGAAATTATACCATAAGCCTGATATGCCATAGGTGATCATGAAAAAAATGTCAGAAAGCAATATATATAAATTAGGAAAAATAATGGTTTTCATGTAAACTGAAAGTATTTTCAACAAACATAACATTCATTACCTCTATACTTTTAACCTTTCTTTGTATTTGAAAAAAAGATCAAATCAAATATAAATGTTCTGTACTTTTTATTATGAGAAATTGTTTTCTTTGTTGGACGGAAATTATATTTCAAATCAGCACCATTATAACAACCTTTCAATTACAGTGTCAATTGTGATGGAAATTGAATGGTAATTTTGCAGAATTATATATTAGAATATTACAAAATATGAAGTTATTTAATCTTATAATGTTGAATTTGGAATTATGGTACATGTATTCTGCTTGGTTTTGAGTTTATATTTCTGTCATAAATACATATGACTAAATGATTTGAGCATGTTATAATAACATTCATTTAATGATCATTGTTACTTTTTTTCAGATTGCAGTTAGCAGACATAGAATTGGAATATTGGCGTCTCATTTCAAATTCAGATGTTGGTGGATGTTGGAATTGTTTTGTGATTATCATGCAATCTTAGAATATCGTTAAACAACTATAAAAAGCATATTATGTAATTATTAAGTGTGTGTGTGTGTGTGTGTGTGTGTGAAGCATGTATGTAAGAGTTACAAATTATATATATATAAAATTTCGAATAAAATAACATCAAAGTCGAACATATTGTCTTAAATACTTTTTATGTAATCTGTTAATAACTCATGTAAACTATCATGATCTACGTCTCATGGAACAGTACTTTGTGGCCGGGAAATTGCATAGTTTTAGTATATGAAAATGATAATCAAGGACATCATTAAAAATACAGGAATGTGGTTTGCTGATGAGAGAGAGAGAGAGAGATGATGGTGTTTTTTTTTGTTTTTTTTTGTTTGTTGTATTTTATTTTATGTCTTTTTGATAATTTTGTTATGTCAAAAATGTATTGATGGCCTTATGAAAAGATAAAACTTAATGAAAATCAAAATAGATCATTGAAATGACCCTAAAATTCAATGTAAACTTACTTTAATGCCATGCAATTTTAAAACTCACAACTGATTGCTCCTCTTGTATATTTATCATTCATATGTATTTACAATTATTTTTGCAGCTCTCCACTGTTATTGGTTGGTCTTTTAGGACTTACAATCATGAATGACATCATCATCACCATCATCATAATCTTAAAATGACATCATCATCATCTCCCATGTTGAAATTCTTACACAATTTGTTCAGCCATTTTACAGATTCATGATCATGTACACAAAATTTAATGCACAAAGTAACTCTTCAAAAAAAATAAAAAAATAATAAAGCAATTTTAGAACACATAACACACCAACCTCGTTCTGAAAATGTCAACAAACAGGTAAAACATGACGCAAAGCTATGACTGATTTGGCGAAAAAATGTCTCTAATAGTATAGTTTATAGAAAAACTTCACGCAATACATATAATAATCCTTAAACTTAATTTATTTATAAAAGGCTGTGGTTTTCACTCAAATTTGTTGAAATAAAAGGACATCAAACGGGTTACATTTGCATTGTGACACATAGGGGGCGCCAATCCTAGACCAACGCCGATCTTGTAATTTAAAAGTTATTTCTAGCGGATTCAATACGCTCGGAATACCATATTGGACCTAAGAGTTTCATCCCAAACAGTTTTTCAAAAATTCAGTTCAATTCATCACACAAGTGATAGTTAATAACAATATAGACTTTTGATCCAAGAGTCGATATTGTTTCATTGGGATTTAAGTGAAAGCTACCGAAAGCTCATAGAACCCGTTTCCACTTTCATTGTAGACAATACTGTGGCAATCTCTATATAAAAAGAGGGAACAATAAATAATTATTTATAGACTAATAAAATCCTTAATAGCGGAAGAGTATAAAGAGATCAAGAAAGCAAGAAGCAAAGTCTAGTGTGATAAATGAATGACATCAGTGTAAATCAAAGCAAATTCAACAGAGTGAAGCATTTGCAATCATGTGCTGTTTACTTGGGAGTGTTATTAATCATTTTACAAGAATCGAGGCAATGTGGGATACAATATTTGCATCAATCAAAAGGACTACTCACTGAAAACCGTCTGAAGCATTTGAAAAACGTGCACTATGTGCAATAACTTTTGTACAAACGTAAATATAAACGCGTTTGATTTAACTAGTGAAGAAGCGTTTTGCTATAATAATAAAGATTGATTAGGGTATTGAATGTTTCTCGAGGTTGGGTATAGTATCAAAGTGATAATCAGTTTCAATTGCTCCACATCTACAAAAAGGGCTAGGGACTAGACCCTTAAAAGATGTTGGCTATTAAAGATAAAACCTGTGAGAACCTGATTGTTCGAGCGTACAACCCCAGTTTATCTTGCTAATTTTTAAGTTCATATCTATTAATGTTGTAACTAGGTACTGATGATGATAATATATAAGTTCTGAAAATTCCAGGCAATTGATACTTGCTTTGTTGTACCTTGTAACAATTCTTGCACATTCATTTTGTATTTTTTAACTATAAGTATCATTTACACAATAGGCATCCCGAACAACGTCAGCATATTGTAAGAAAGTGTAGCTCTGATATGATAGATACAATACTTCAAGATATGTTCTGTCTAAAATCAAATTTTAAATTAACAGCATACTGGCTTTTCCCCAGCCTGTTTTTGCTGTAATGTGAATGCCAGTTTCAGTTACGAGAGAGAAGAAGACCGAGTTGCTTATGTTCAGTA
Organism: Solen grandis; assembly: GCA_021229015.1. Taxonomy (NCBI): domain Eukaryota; kingdom Metazoa; phylum Mollusca; class Bivalvia; order Adapedonta; family Solenidae; genus Solen; species Solen grandis. The sequence goes on from CM037778.1 coordinate 32,922,775, forward strand.
ACTTCGGGAAGTTCCAGCTAAACATAAAAAGAGATGGATGATGATGTTTAATTTGCTTTCTACAAATTAGAAGTTGGAGCAACAAGAGCCTCTAACTACAGAATGTTTCTTTCTAGAGTTACCATCAATTGCTCCATATATAGCTTTACCGAATGGTTTCCATTTGTCGTATCCATCTATGTGAGTGGTATAATTCGGTCTTCTATTTATGTAAGTTCTGCGACTAAATCGTTGTCGAGCTCTCATAATTACTCCGTCGTTATCGGCAACAATTCTCTATAAACGCCTGATTATTGATTCTGCCAAATGTACATTAATTGTCGACTTGATATTTTTTCACACAATATATGTAAAATAATCAAAACCTCTCTCATAAACTTCTGATAAAGCACGTACTATATCCGGTAACGGAAATGTCACATTCCGCTTTCGAAGTTCTAATCTTTTTAGATTTAGTTTCAGCTGGTGCAATTTAAGTGCATGTACTGTTGTTCTGTTGAGTATAGTTGATTTGTTTGTTGGCGAATACCTGTTTGACTGAAAGTCGTGTCAGTCTGTCAGGCATTAATAAATCTGAAATATAAAAACAAATAACGTCAATGAATATTTTTTTCTTAAAAATAGGCTCACTACCAAACAAACGTGAATGAATAAATACAATGTAACATCGTTTCCTCTTTGTCCGTTGTCAGTGTAAACCTAAACCTTTTTTTTCTTAATAGTTCTGCCTTCTGGAAAAAAATGTACGCAGCATTTCTTTTTTATGGAGTTATATCGATGGTCACCATTCAAAAGTTCTATAATCGTTAATCTTATCTTGTGTTGACGTTGCATTTGCCTACTCATGTAGCTTCGGTATTTTGCTTGAAAATTCGCATTTCTTTGGCAAAGTGACAAAACCACCCAACATATATTGAAAAGTGAATAATTAAGTTTTATGATAATATGAAACTTTTTATTTATGTCATTTTATATGTTACATGGTAAAATGTCGATTAATTGTGGCAGTAGCTGCCAAATCTAAAGTAAGTAGATTTCTAACGCAAAAAATGCAATTAACAATTGTTGTTGATTTTTATTCTGACAGTTGTATTTTTTTTATCTCTCGTATATTTTCAGTTATTTCAATCCACAAAAAGTTCGAAATACTGATTATTTCTTCTAAACCTCATTCAGCCTGGATACATCAACTACATACGAATGCTCGTGTCTGGCATCAGGCACTTGCCACTTTAATGACTACATTGTGCTGTCAATCTTTTTTTGTCTGACAATATAGCTTAATTTCTGATACTTAAGCAAAACAATAAATCAAACATTTATATCGTTTAATGTCATTGTATACCATTTGTTTGACAAGTTTAATGTCCCAAAGACAGTATTTCAGTCATTAGGAGACTATGTCTACTTGAGACAGATATATTGCTGCCACACTGCACTATCACACCGTAGACATGTGGCATGATACCACACTCAGTCACATTATCCCCAGTCCTGGAACTACCTTCAAGTTGTATATTTACTGAGCGTCAAACGGAGAGCCAGTACCATTTTAATTGACGTTGTTGTGTCGCGGTTCGAACCTTCACGCCCCCGTTGTATCTGTTGTTATCAGATTAGATGCAAGGGTAAAATTTGTAATATTCATAGAAATACAGTATATAACGACAGACTAATAACAAATAAAACATACAATATCAAACTTTAATGAACAACATTAAAAAAGTGATCATAAATTATAACGTGAGACGAACTTAAAAAAAATACAAATAAAATTTTATATCTGTTTATGGTACAATTTGCAGCAGTCGTTGAGTTATAAAACTTGAATAAACAAACAAAAAATGTAGACGCCATTGCAGCTTGACGCTTGTTAAACGATGCCGATTACTGTTTCCATATTTATGTAAATATTTCACATTTAAATGGAAGAATCTTGTAGTTTATTGTACACGTAGTTGTTTCAGAAAATATAATTTTCATTTAAGACGCTGGTTTTATAGTTAATTCACTTCATTGCGTCACTCATCGTGCTATTTTGAGCATGAAAAATAAACAATACAGTGAGCAGTGTAAAATAATAATAAAAAATAAAATATTGTTCCATTCGCCATATGTCGGTTGGTAACTTACATGACAAGACTTGTTATGGTTGTTATGGTAATACTCCCGTCAGTAGAACTATTCTACCAAAAACTAACTTACTAATCATGCGCTAAAGCGTCACATTTGAATTGTTACAAAGAAAGGTATTTCAAGTTCTTTAGTTTGGGCGGTTTGATACACGTCTGTCCAGCTTGGTCAGAAATCGAACTTAAGACTGATCGCGGTTTTCTGATTTCCAAATACTCTTGTGATCGACGTACATTACTTAGTATGGGACTTTTCGTGCACCCCGAATTTCCTCGACGTACTTTTGCGGAATGTAAATATCTTTATCACTAATTTTCCTCTATATGCTTGCGTGAACACACTGGCACTAGAACCGTAGAAATGTCAAATTTATTGGAAACTTGATTATGATTTTTGTCCCTATGTACTATATATTGAATATGGTTAGGAACGAATCTGACATCACATGAATACGGAGGTCATAACTTTTTACAAATGTATGCTACCTAATATTCTACCAGTCTTGTATTCAATTAAAACATGGAATAACGAATCATTGCCAACAGGCAACCTTATCGAAGTAATAATGCGAAATGTCAACAATTTGTACATCTTTATAAGTCTGCTCCACTATTAATTTCCGGTTTGTTTTTTCGGCAATTCTGATTGGATGTCGTAATACATATACGCATGCAACTTTCCCGCAATCTGTCTATGCCAATCTACGTCATTCATTCAGAACGCTTGATTCAAATTCGCTCCAAAACCGAAGTTTGTAGTGGAGACAACTTGTAAAAAAACTTAAGATTTTTCTCATGGGATACTCGGGTGAATTAAAAACGTACATAAGATGGTTTGTTTATCTTTTCCATTCCACGTTTGAAGTATAGGTGTAGCTCTCTAAGATATGTTTGCTCAGTTTCCAGATATACCTATGTCGAGTGTGCTCGACAATAGTGTGACGGAAGCTTAGGAATATTTCGAAAAACACTCTTTCGCGGCTTATTTTTTCTTCTGGTTTTCGATTATGTCCTTGCTTGTTAACGCTATTCGTGGACTTTGGCATTCCGCGGATCATAATTTTTTTACACCTAGCTTCATTCCTAGGACCAAATTTCTTTAGATAAAATTCACAGCTGAACTCAAACCTGCTGGCCCAGCCTGACCAGATTCTCTTTTAGTATCTTTCTTGTAAACAAGGTTCACTATATACATTTTCTTCTACCCCCAACCCATATTTCCGCAGAAGTATGTAAACAGTTCATTTCGCGTTTGTTCGTTAATCATGGTACAGTTCCGTCTACGCGGACCTTTCTTACATCTTGCTGTATATGACATTCCTTCAAGAATTCGTTCCCGTTTTGTTATTTTTGCATCTAAATTTGACTTTCCTTCATTGTCCTATTTTATAGCCCATGTTTGGTTTTCCATGCATTCTCAACGTCTTATTTTGCATTCTGATATTACCTCTTATTCTTTTATTTCCTGGTTCTACTGTTTCAAATTCCTCTTCATGGTAAATATTTTTGGTAAGTCTGGTTTTCACTCTCAATGGATTTAGACATTCATTGTAACTTGATTTGTAGGTAAGGTGTTGTTATAATCAGATATATCTGAGGGTATGTTTTCAGCAACCTCTCGGTGAACATTTATAATCATATTCTGCAGCATCATTCTGCCTTTTTCTCACACTGTCGAGATTTTCCTATGTACATTTAGTGCATTGCTACTTACAGCCGTTGACAACATTTCGGCATCGAATGTCTTGTCGTTATCTGGTCTTCCCATATGACCAGAAACAATTTCGATCTGGTCCCCATCATCATCAATGAACATATCATTAGAAGTTTCATCATTCAAACATTTTCAGCAACGAGACTGTAATTGTCATATAATAAGACACTACTTTCTATTATAGCATCGGCGGTTACGCTGAATAGTAACTGTCTCTATCACTTTGTCCTTGTTGTTAACAGAGATACGTTTCTGCAGGTCATTCTCCGTGTCACTATTATTTGCTAGACCAGAGCTACACTCGGTGGCTGTATTGTTTTCAAGTGTGTTCTGTTTCTAATAAGCGTTTGAAACAGTGACTAATTATACGCTGCTGACTCTCTAAACTTACCTTGTCCTAGCTGAATTTACATTTGGGCATGAGAAAATTTTCTATCATTTACTGACGTATCCAGGAATATCTTCCGAAATAACTTTAAATCGTCTTTCATGTTCGCCTGCATTTAGAGACATATACCACACCAATGGCGTCTGGTACGTATTTTCAAGGAGAGTTTCACTTTGACTTGCTATTAAAGACACTGCGGTAGTATCTAACACCGAGAGACACGTTTCCTTGCAAGTTTTAACTAGGGTTCCGAATGTGACAGACGTAAAATAGACATACAGCTGATCTCGTTTTAAGCAATATATCAATACACAAAAATCGCCATCATCCAGACTTGAGCAACTAGATATATGTTTTAAGGTTATGTTGACATTTAACAATCAGTTATATCTAGCCAATGCAAATTGTTTGCTTCAGGTAAGAATTTCACGAAACTGTTATCAAAATCGGCTGTAGAAATGTTGCACAGGGAATAAGGAACTCAAGATAATGAAATGAAAGTGTTTCAACAGCCCGCATAACTGATCATTTTCGAAATCTAAAGGAATGTCAAGGAAATATATGCGCCCAAAGCACGGAATTAATGTCCATAACATGTTTTAGTCTTTCGTAACTTCTGATTGTTTTCAGAAGTATATCTGGAAGGTCTAGAAACGGCAGTATATGCACCATTATATCGTCTGGAAGAAACAGAATGTGACTATCCCTGCACCAAAACAAATTAACAAACGGTTAGGCGTTTGCTCATTGTTTCTAGAAGATAATGTGTATACAAGGTTGACGCTAATTTAATATAAACTTTTCGTCATGTTTGCACTTTAAATATAATACATTGTTTTAATATCTTAAAACTATTCAGTATTGCCGATACTATCGCCATTTACTTTGATTGACTTGATTATTTGAGTTTACCGTCGCTTCGACAGTATTTCAGTCATATAGCGCCGTCCAGCTAATTACAGGTGGAGGAAGACCCCGAATGCACGGAGGCATCCGGGTAAAACCACCGACCTACCGCAAGCCAGCTGGAAGGCTTTCTCACATGAAAATCCGAATGACCCTGCCGGGATTCGAACCCACGCGGTGAGGGGCTGAGTGAGTGTTTAAGTCAGCGACTTTATCCTCTCGGCCACGGAGGCCCCTGCCATTTACCTTGACCGAAGAAGATGTGATGAAGTCATAACTATGTAAGACCTCGGCAATAAACTTTCAATAGCACTGGGCAAAATGACTAAAAAATGTAACAAAAATTTATAGTTCCCGTGTGATGTCATAGGCACTGATAAGACACTTTTTGGCATTCATCTTTAGTGGCTTTAGTTAACGCAGGCCAAACGTTGAGAATACTTGCTGTTTTTAAATCACCAATATGATTTTAATTTTCCGTATATCTTACTGAAATATATGTCAAATTAAACAGCTTTAATAAATAAATTTAAATATGAAACTAATATTTTGATTAATTTTAAGATAAAATATTTATATACAAAACAGTTACACTGTTTATTTTATAGAAGGATGATCTCATACTTTTCTTCTTTTTTTTTTTTCTTTATCTTGCGTTTATTTTGTGTGTGTGTGTGTGTGGTGTGTGTGTGTGTGTGTATACGTATAGAAATATTTTATCTTAACAAATATTTTTTTCAAGAGCTTTTTAATGGTGTATACATTTTGATTTTTGGAGCAGAAATAATGAAATTATAGGGAAATGAAATTTTGCTTCTTTGCAATTCATTTGATAATCCCGTGAGTTTGTCTTTCAAGATGGTCACCGAAAGTAAGGTTATTCAGTGATGTGGGAACTATGTATCACGGTCAAAATGACGCAATTGCCTTACATAAATAATCCAAACAATATTATTTCTTTTATTACAAGAAAAATAGTATTTAGCGTTAATGTCAGATGCATACAGTAATACAAAATTATCATAATTATAATTGACTTCAGACCATGGGCAGAACACAACTCTCATTGTAAATTTGGTGAAAAATGAAACATTATACATATTGTATGGTATTATTTTAACATAAGAAATAAACTTCGATATAAATTCAGTCATTTCTCAATTATATTTGTTGAATTTATGAACGTTTCCTTCGTCTTCTTCGAGCATGTTATCTGTTTACAACTGTATTATGCAATATGCCGAACTATACATTTGTCGTAACTTCGGGAGGACTTTAATTTAGCAGCCAATAACAGTAAGGAATAACGTCTAGGATAATTTTATATCCTGGTTGGACTATCACTTCGTCATTTTCACTCAATTTTAAAAAGATAAAAACATGTAAAAAGGCGTAAAAATTGCGAAATTAAAAACAATATGTAGGAGCGGCATTTTAAATGCAGGTCATCGATATGTGACCCGTCAAGCGAAAAAAATTAAGTTGAGTGAATAACGTCATATTGAGAAATGATGTCAAATATGTACTTCTCCCCACGAGGAATAAACTTCTATAACGATACGAAGGACTCTGATAAAGGGGACGTTGAGGTGTTACAAGAAGATCCGTCAGACGCCTCACAGCCTCGGAACCACCGGAGAAATTCCCAGAAAATGTTGTTTTTTGTTGTTGTTTTTTTTATTCAGACTGATTTAGGTTTAAATACTGATTGACTAGATCAGCTTCGATTTATGACATGAATGTTCACAGCATAAGCGAGAACGTTTTCATAATAAGTGTTTTACATAAGTGCTTACCATAACAAGCAAAAAGAAACTTGATTCAAACAAACTACAGCGAAATATATGATCAAAATTATACCGTAGCATAGCAGTCATTTACTAGTCTTACATTTAAAGGACAAACAATCAAGGAAGAAGGAAAAAACGGGCTACACAGTACAATACTTGTGCAACATGATACTGTCCATAAATCCGTCAAACCGTTCCCGGTGTCCGAGTGGTTAGAGCTCCCTTTTTGGGAGCGGGATGTCGTGGGTTCGATCCCCGGCGACGACATACCAAAGTCATATAGGCGTGAAACTGCAGTGTGGCAGTACTATATCTGTCTCAAGTAGACATAATGTCCAAAACACTGAAATACTGTCAGTGATACATTAAACCCACTATACAATCACAAATCGGCCAAAATGTTTTTAAAGGAGTATGCATCTCCTACTCCTTCCCACTGTTATCTATCCTGGTTCATACGGGAAAACTTTCCTCTGTTCTGTCCTCTTTTTCAGCTAATTTCTGTGTCTATTCGTCTCCCTTTTCAGCAACACTTTCTTGGTTCTTGTTTAAATCGTTTTCATAATCATCATTAAAGAGAGCATCTTGTTCTTCCTAAAAACATAGCAGCTACCTTCGGGAATCAGATGCTTCATCAACTAAGCACCTACTTGTATTGCAATCTTATTCGGAAGTAGTTTTCTGCACAAAAGCCTTGATTATAAAACATTGGCCACAATGCTCAGTGCTCCTGTGAAAACAATTATTTCATTTAAAATATACTTTATGACCGGATGAACCTCGCTTTTATCCTCTACACACAAGTCATATAACATAGCCTTGCATATAGTTTGCAGTATTCTGCAGTAGCTTTCAAAATGAATAAAGCATGTTGTGGAGTTGTAAAATGGCATGGGTCTTAAATTACTGCGTTTTGTATTGGGTGATTGATAAAGAGAGTGCCTATTTATAATATATAGAGGAGGATTTTGATATATCTTTCCTTGGTAACGCTATATTTTCTGAAAATAGACTGCGTGCACAAGATTGTACGTGCATCAAATGCATATAATCCAATAGCCATAAAACACTTAAAGCATCTCGTTTACAGATGATAGACATTTTAAAAATAATTTCCTACCCTCCTACGTTTATGTTGGTTGTATCTTGGATACCGGAATAATACCTACCAGTTGGCTGAATGGAATTATTGTTCCAATCTATAAGAATAAAGGTGATCCAACTTGTGCATCCAACTACAGGCCCATTACTATTCTTAGCTGTCTCGGGAAACTTTTTACTTCTGTACTGAACCTCCGGTTGACAAAATATTTAAATGCAAACAAGATAATCAATACAAATCAAGCTGGGTTTAGAAAAGGTTTTTCGTGTCAAGATCACATCTTTACCCTCCATTCAATTATTGACATTTTAAGACAAAAGAAGAAAAAATTATTGCGCTTTTATAGACTTCTCTGCGGCTTTTGATAAGGTTCATAGGATCAGTTTATGGAAAAAATTACTTGCAAATTCTATTAACGGTAAAGTATTTCAAGTCATTTATAATATGTACTCCAACATTAAGTCATGCGTGTCTTATAGCGGCGCTTTTTCCTCCTTCTTTGCATGCGAAAACGGTCTTAGGCAAGGAGAAAATCTCTCGCCCATACTTTTCTCTCTGTTCCTAAACGACTTGCAAGACTATATTCAGAGTAACGGTGGCACGGGCATAAACCTTACTGACGTACCTGACGAAGCGTGCTGGCTTAAACTCTTACTGCTACTTTATGCCGATGACACAGTTATTTTGTCTGATTCAGCCGCTGATTTTCAAGCTTGTCTCAACTCATTCCACGAATACTGTAAAAAATGGCATCTTAACGTGAACATGAGTAAAACAAAGGTGATAGTTTTTGGCTCCCGAAACACAAATAATTTAAATTTTTCACTAGGAAACTTACCAATTATAACAACAGATTAATATCATTATCTTGGAGTCACGTTCTCAAATTCTGGATCATTCATTGTACGTATTCTTTTGTGTATATTTTTCAAAGAGACACCGATAAATTTCATATTTTATCATTTTTTTTTAAAACCCCTTACTTTCAGTTTTGTTAGTGCACGGGAGGTCTCTTTTTGAAGCACAGGCAGACTCACAGACAGGCTTTCTGCATTTAGCCACCTATATTCCTGTTAGCGCATTTTTGTGTTAGCGTATTATTGCTGTGAAGTTACACTTTCATATCTCTTGTCCTTCATTTGTTCAAAAGCACACCGTTCATTCCCTCGTATCCAAGAAGGATATATTGTCCTTTTTGGTGAAATTAGTCATCAATTTATTCCATATCCGATTATTATAAACACCATGTGGTTGCAACCAGTCTTGAAATATAAGTTTTTACAAAATTCTTCATTTTTTCCTAATCGTTATTGTTCATTAATACTAAACTTAAACAGGTCGGGCTCCTCGCGTTGCTACAACAACTAAAAATTGGTGCTACAGTGAATATTTATTTTCTAAACATATATTTCTGTGACAAAGGCCTTCCAAACAAACACATGAACAGCAACAGAACATTGTAACATATATATTCTTAGGCTATGAAAACGAGTATTTGTAATATTTAGTGACTTTGCAGTGATGTATCTGTTTTGCGAGTCAAAATATATTTTGACACATACACGAACATCATAATTTTACGAAATACGCTTTTAATTGAATTCTACTAATATAAAATTACATATACCATCCGTATTGCTTAAAGGCCCATTACTACGCCGTGCGATTGACTTTGACTTTTCTACAGTTTACACTTCAACAAAAACCCGATATTCCATTCGACCTTAGCACGTCGCTTCGGTTGACGAATATAAACCTAGCCTCCTTAGCGAGAGGAATCAAGTGCACAGTTTTATCAATCTATAAATAGAGACTGTGACGTCACTAGCTTCATTCAGACCGATGTTGACACATTGCTGTTTTAAAGCCGCCTCACACTTAAACGAATTGCCTGAAATAAGCCTTGCGATGGCCGACGAAAAGCATTTTTTTTTTTAAATCGTTTTCAATGGTAATTGATAGTAAATCATAATTATCCTTCGTTTTTGGTTTCGTACACCTTCTGAACTAACAGTTGCGATTATTTAAATTCGTGCTGAAATTTTGATCATGTTTAAAATTTCCCGACGAATTGAAAAATCGTCTATTATCTGATTGAATTCGCATCTCTTATTTAGTCTTCGGTAATAATTCGTTTATCGTTCGTTTATCGTTCGTATGTTATTGTCACGCATCGTCCCTCATCGCACTCTTCCAAAAATGGACCGATCTCGAAAGAACCCTAACGAAGCAACACGATGACTAAATATGACTTGCGTATAGAAACGAAGACTTACTATGACAAACGTATATTCGCTTGTCATCGTCTATGCGAAGGGCAACTAAGACTAACGTTTACTAAATTTGAATAGCGATGCAGACACGAACCCAAGACGTAAGAGAACTATAACAAACTATGGATTGCGAATTGATACGAACACGAGCGAGTTGCAAGACGAAATATTTGGTGAATTCTGGGCCCTCAGACCTATCACGCATCATATAAGGTCCATCTCTATCATTTTGCTTCAGTGCTGGCCAAAATTTCAACTTGTTGGCATCAAAGCTCCTAAAAATTTTTACAGTTTATCGCATTTTTTTTTAAGATAGAAGATACAGCCCGCCTCAGAGTCCAGTATTTACTGGCAAATGGCTCATAATGAAGTTGTACTTCAGCAGCTGAACCTGCACCAATTCATCAGAGGCCACTTCAGAAGGTGACGAGTCTTCAGACGGCGTCTTATCTGGAGAAGGACATGGCTGCACCCTGCCAGAAGAAGTGCCTTTGGCATTTATGACCATCTGTTGGTTGAGCTCCGATGAGAAGATCCTTCGACTTTCAAAATAATCTTCTGCATGCCCCCTGAACTCTACGATGAAATCCTGGAAAAGGGACAGAGGAAGAATCTGGAAGCAGCACACCTGGTTCAGGGAGCCGCTGGAAGAAGGTCTCAAGTTGGCAGTTACTCTCCGCCATTTTGTGTCTGGCACCATGTACTCTGACATGCGGTATGGGTGGAGGGTGCCTGAGAACACTCTTCCCTCTGCCTTTCCCCTTCCTTTGTCTTTTATAGGCATCTTGTAATTTCTCTGGCAGTACTGAAATTTGGACGGAACTGTTCGCCTTTTTATACTCCCCGAGGAGCGCAGACACACGTCCGAGAACGCCCGATCTTTTCGTTCGCCTTCGTTGCCAATCGCACACCATAGCAAACCATCGCTCATTTTACGTTCGTTTTATCGGGCCATATCAACCCTTCGCTCGTCTTCGGCTACAATTTACTCAAAAAAGTGAACCGAAAAATCGTGACCCTTCGTAAGTCATATTTATCCTTCGCTTACCGTTCGTTGATCATATTTGACAATAGTTTATAATCGGATGATTTGAAGGCAATTTTATTTGAATTCGTTGAATTCGCGCGCATTTTGTCCATTTTCCCCATGCGTTCCTCTTCGTCCCCCTATATTCGCTTAAGTGTGAGGCGGCTTTTAACTCGCGGAAATATAATATTATTGACTGCTGGTATATATATGTCACGTGTAATCTTGCGAGGAAATAATGAATGAGTTTAAATAGACAACTGTAGTTTCAAACGAAATAGGTGGCACTCAAACTCAGGGTGTTTTAGCAAGAATAATTTTGTCTCTTGAATTAATAAAACACAGCAAAAGCAGTGTGGCGTAGACTTTACTGTCAAACGGAGCGAGATATTTGTCCTTGTCATCATGGCCTACGAACGTGTGACTTTTAACAACATCTAGCCATTTTAATTACGGTACTAATTCATGTAGGAATTATATAAAATCCTCGAATGTCATTTCAAAACCTTTCCAAAACGCACCGCTGACACCCTTTATAGGGATAATGTTGTTTTTTTAAAGTCCGTCTCGGCCGACACTTCCATCACGAAAGTTAACTGTGAACTGAGCAAAATCAATAACCAGGTGAAGCCAAGGGGCGGAGCTACGTTCTGATTGGCATACACAATGCCTTTTGTTTTCAACTGTACCACAGTTTTTTCGATGTAAAATTATTGGAAAAGTCAAAGTCAATCGCACGGCGTAGTATTCCTCCAAAAAACAGTTTATATTTTTCAGTCAGAAAAGCAGTTCGTGTTAAATGTTGCTTAGAGATTCAATCTGTACATACTGGTTGACGACAACATTACTACGATACGTACGTAAGAACGAACCTTTTAATAAATCATTCATTTGTTTACAAAAATAACTAATTCACATATTCCGTATATCTTCGTCAAGTTTATGACGTCTTCCATAGACCTTCTGTGTGTCTCTATTAACGAATCACGAGTGCATAAATTGATGACGTAGCAGACAAGAAAATGCGATTCGACGACGGTTTTTGAAAATTGAAATGACCGTCTTTGGGAATACTCGCCGGTGAAAAATGTAGGCAATGAAGGTATTTTGACAGCGTAATTTGATTAACATTTCAATGCGTTTATTTGTTATCTCACAGCAGATACTTGCACATTACATGTACCATTTATGATAGTCTGCAATGATTTATGTCGCTGCTATTTTATATTTTCTTTTTCATTAAAAATGAATCATTATGAAATATAATGGCCCTCTAATTATATAAATAATTTTTGCACTTCCATACCAACAGAACTATCCTAATTAGATATCAGATTCTCGTCTTTTTATCAAGAAAGAAGTAAGTTCGACATGATTCAGTTAAAAAAATTGAATTCTGTTGATAAATGAATGTACGTTTTCACTTTGGCTTTGTCAAACATGTTAATGTGTAAGCTGATATCGTAAGCTTCTCGTGTGCTTAAAATTAATGGACATAAATGACTGGAGTGTTTGTCCGAGATTCGGAGCGCAGTCGCTGATAATTGAAATGAGGACACGCATATACACAGCAAAGAAATTTTAATGTTCCGTGCAATACTTAATTTTGAACAACACACCTATTTAAAGTGACCATTTGTCTTTGTCCTCTGTCCATCGCGCATTTTGTTTATGGCAGAAATAACCTGCGCGAACGCAGAGAGCCTTCCGATATAGCGATTTCTGCAGAGAGATCGCCGATATGGTTATGCACCGTGTTCATCCTATGCAGTAAGTGCATGGAGGAATATTGAATGAATCTAAATATAGGTTTTATCAGTCTAAATATAGCTTGTTTCAATACCGTCACAGACGGTATTGACAGTAATGGATAAACCACCAATTTGTTACGATCACAGATGGTCGCATTGGGTGACATTGCGTATTGATAGACACAATACACTTATACAGTTAAAAGTCAAATTCTTAGTCAATGGCCAATTGTGCACGAGATGCCTTAAGCTATTACAGGAATCATTTATTTTAGCAAAATAAACACACGTTTGCACTATTCTTTTCAAACTACATGAGATAATTGTAACGATCATGGTTTTGAACTTTGTGACTTAAACATCTTTACTAGAGAGATTTTCATGGAATCTAAACATTGCTGAAAATTAACTATATTATATTAATAAAACTGATAACATTCTTTAAATGCATGAGTGATAACTTGCACCTAATGAATATAAAGGGAAGTTTAAAATTAATCGGATTATATTTGTAAATGGGATCTATACACCTGAAAATGCTTTGAGTACAATATTACAAAATCGTTATTGCGGGTCCTTTAGGATAGGATGAAAACTGAGTGTAATGCCATACTTCGGCCAATTTTGACACCTTTCGAGGCACTCTGCGATTATCAGTTAGTCGGATAAATAAAATGCATCGTATGTTCAAAGACTGATTTTAATCGTTTTACGGGCGCCTGAAATAAAGCAGACGCTTTGCGATACCTTCTGACTTGGTCTAGAAAAGCAATGTCAAAATCGATACTTGAACTTATTCATGGAAATTATTAGCCAGCCAATAGAAGTTTTCTTGTGTAATCAATTCATGGCTAAATTTCAAATTGTTGATCAAATCGACATTTGTATAATCCATTTACAGATCAGTTCGATATTACATTGATCATGTCTTACTTAATAATAATTTAGTGTAATTTGAATTAATCAGTAACTTAATAAAAAGTGTTGTTCTTAAATGTCACAATCGTCTGTATATAATTTATTAGTCACCTCCCAGTTATGTTGCCAGTGTTAATCCACATATAGTATGTTTAGTCATAGGCAATCATGTACACTTATTTTCTAATTATATTTTCGAGATTATTAGCATTGCACCTAAGCTCTATCCACTATATCGGATTCTCATTTTATTTTCTACCATAGGTGCGACCATGATTTTGTGAACAATGAAAGGAGTTGATTTAACGGACAATGATAGGATAGATAGATAGATAGATAGATAGATAGATAGATAGATAGATAGATAGATAGATAGATAGATATAATATTTTATTGATTTAAACTGTTACAGTTCATCATCATGTCAATAACTACAAAAGTAATAATATTGATACACGTGACAGAAAGTGCAACATACAAAATATAAATCACAATATATTCATATTGATACAAAAAAGAAGAAAAAAAACTATCACCATAATAAAGTGACAATTAATTTAATATTAAATAAGAGGATGGAAAAAAAAAAGTTAGTTAAGCGAATTGAGCAGATTTGCGAATTTTATACGCTTCATTTATATACCTGCTCAGTTTTAAAATATTTATTTTTGAAGATTTAAACAACTGAACTAACTTGAACATACTAGGTCTCGTAATATAATATTTATTTACAAATTTTTTCCTGATTTCAGTATACAAAGGACATTCCAAAATAAAATGATATTCATCTTCTATTACTTGTTTATTACAAAAAATACATAATCTTTGCTGTGGAGTTGATAGGAGTTGATTCTGCGGACAATGATGGAGTTGATTTTGCGGACAATGATGGAAGTTGATTTGTTGACAATGATGGAAGTTCATTTTGTTGACAATGATGGAAGTTGATTTTGTTGACAATGATGGAAGTTGATTTTGTTATCAATGATGGAAGTTGATTTGTTGATAATGATGGAGTTGATTTTATTGACAATGATGGAGTTGATTTTGTTTACAATGATGGAAGTTGATTTTGTTGATAATGATGGAGTTCATTTTGTTGACAATGAAGGAGTTCATTTTGCGGACAATGATGGAGTTGATTTTTCGGACAATGATGGAGTTGATTTTGTTGACAATGATGGAGTTGATTTTGCGGACAATGATGGAGTTGATGTTGTTGACATTAATGGGAGTTGTTTTTGTTTGCAATGATGGGGTTGATTTTGCGGACAATGATGGAAGTTGATTTTGTTGACAATGATGGAGTTGATTTTGTTGACAATGATGGAGTTTATTTTGTTGAAAATGATGGAGTTGATTTTGTTGACAATGATGGAGATGATTTTGTTGACAATGATGGAGTTGATTTTGTTGACAATGATGGAGTTGATTTTGATGACAATGATGGAGTTGATTTTGCGGACAATGATGGAGTTGATTTTGCGGACATTAATGGATTTGATGTTGTTGACATTAATGGGAGTTGTTTTTGTTTGCAATGATGGGGTTGATTTTGCGGACAATGATGGAAGTTGATTTTGTTGACAATGATGGAGATGATTTTGTTGACAATGATGGAGTAGATTTAGTTGACAATGATGGAGTTGATTTTGTTGACAATGATGCAGTTGATTTTGTTGACAATGATAATGATGGAGTTGATTTTGTTGACAATGATGGAAGTTGATTTTGTTGACAATGATGGAGTTGATTTTGTTGACAATGATGGAGTTGATTTTGTTGACAATGATTGAGATGATTTTGTTGACAATGATGGAGTTGATTTTGTTGATAATGATGGAGTTGATTTTGTTGACAATGATGGAGTTGATATTGCGGACAATGATGGAGTTGATTTTGTTGACAATGATGGAGTTGATTTTGTTGACAATGATGGAGTTGATTTTGTTGACAATGATGGAGTTGATTTTGCGGACAATGATGGAGTTGATTTTGCGGACAATGATGGAGTTGATTTTGTTGACAATGATGGAGTTGATTTTGTTGACAATGATGGAGTTGATTTTGTTGACAATGATGGAGTTGACTTTGTTGACAATGGTGGAATTGATTTTGTTGACAATGATGGAGTTGATTTTGTTGACAATGATGGAAGTTTATTTTGTTGAAAATGATGGAGTTGATTTTGTTGACAAATATGGAGATGATTTTGCTGACAATGATGGAGTTGATTTTGTTAACAATGATGGAGTTGATTTTGTTGATAATGATGAAAGTTGATTTTGCGGACAAAATGGGAGTTGATTTTGCGGACAATAATGACAGTTGGTTTTCGGACAATATTAGGAGTTGATTTTGAATTTTTAAAAGGTTTTTCCAAGGAAACCATTTCATCTATCAGGTGCTCAAATTTTTGGATATAAGCTGTCATGATATCAGTGCTTCTACGCTTAAAGGTTTGTTTCGTCAGTAATTAAGGGGCATCTACAACATTAAACAGTTTGTTTTGGAACAAATGAAAGGTGACATACATAAAGATGTTAGTTCACAACAGTAATAGACACCAAGTACTCTAGCAGTATTTGAGACGTATGCCTAAAGATCGCTGCATGGCTAAATACAGATATTTTGTTTGCACTAAACACAGAGAACTTTCCTTTTCAAAAGTGATGTGAAGAGAGAACACGTGCTCCAACAAAACCGAAAGTAGAGATTTATCAAGAATTTTATATTAATATCGATAAATTTATTGATATTTCCATGACGATATGCATTAAAGAACATGTGCAGTATGCAAGTTATGAACTTAACCGAAGCAATAACTCGTTTAAGCCTGTAAAAAATGTCGAAGTTCTGTTTCATGTTGGTACACAAATAAACAATTAACCGTGTTTCGGATCCCAGTCGCTAATAACTGAGAAGAGGACACGCATATGTATAACAAATGTACTCTAATTTTCCGTGCGATACAAACTTTTGAGCAACTCACTCGTTTGAAGTTGTATCTGGTCGATTTTTCGGCCATTTTCCTTCACGCACTTTGTTTACAGCAAAGAATATCGGGGTGTGCCGATACAGCGATTTCCGCAGAGACCGCCAATATGGTTATGCACCGTGAATATTTTTGCCATCAGCCGATTCTCTAACAAAAAAAAACAAAATATTCTTTTAACGTTTTAAGCACGTCTGTTTTTTTGTTTTATTTAAATTTGTTTTTCAAAGAAAAACAGTCAAGGTATTGTTTATCTCCTCCTTTTCAAAAAAGAAAACAACAAAAAAAAAAAAAAAAAAAAAACGAGCGTTTCCATCTGCATGCGAAGCTCTTATCAAATATTTTTATATCGAATGTAATGTAAAAATCGCTACAACTATAATGCTGTCTTAATCACGTGTGGTTATCAATGAGTAAGTATCATTTCCAAGAAATCTTGTGAGCCGTTTATTTAGACTAGAAGTAATGTTTATATTTTACCAAATCTTTAGAATAGATGAATGATAATGTCCATAATCACTAGAATCTTCTTCAATTTTCTTAAGGGATATAATCATGAGTTTTGAAAAATGTCAAGGATAATGTTAATAAAGGAAAATCTGTACCAATAAATGTTCCGTGTTTTCTGGACGGTATTCAGTACTGTATAAACATTGCTTTTATTAAGTACTGTATATATTAGTATGTCCAATTAAAATGGGTTTTCACTTCCGTTGGCGCACGTGCAAATTAGTACTGCAGTCGAATGTAAAGTGTTATTGTAATAATTTTCAGTGGCCGATATTTTTCTATGTGATTGTTTTGGGGTATCAAATACGTGATTTATGTTTGTTTTAAATAGTTTCCAGTATAATTGAGCATATTTAATAAGGAATTAGTCAGTAGATGTTTGTATTTTAATGATGTTTTTATACATATAGGTCATGACCTACTTATCGCTTCGCTTGTCGGTCTGGACATTGCACATATCATGTCCTCTTTAATGAGCTTGTAATTATACATGATAGTAGTTTAATTATTACATGATGGATGGGATAAGTAATGCGTATTGTCTATTTTGTTAATATGTAACCGTAATATAAAGAACACTTGTTGTAGTTAATATAGTAAAATTGTCTGTGTAGTGCTGCTGTTTTGATACAGTAATTACCTATAAATAGCCTTTAGTTTATTGTACCTTCATTTCACGCTTGTTGAATTAGTTCAATCGGTAAGAGCGTCGATTAGCACTTTTTCCCATCAAGAGGTCATGAGTTCTATTCCAGCTGGAACCTTCTTTTTTTTTTTTTTTTTTTTTTTTATTATATTTGTATGGTTTGTTTTAAGTTCTAGTTTAAATACAGCCATTATTTTGCTTTTGTTAATATTTCATTTGCTTTCTTTTGATTTAAACATAAACATAAACCAAAAATGAAAAAAACAAAATAAAAAATTAAAAAATCGACCTCTCTATGTATAAATAATATATGGAGAGGTCGATATTTTTAAATTTAATTCTTAGCTTTAAGAAAATCGACCACTTCAGTGATTTTTACCAATGCATTCTTAATCTTAAATGTAATGTTTTCGCTGTCAGGATTCAAAGTTTATATTTCAATGCATCCACAAGATGCATAAAATATATGGAAAATACTACTGAATTTGGAGGCATATTTTTAAGCATAGTGAGAACAGGGACTCGTGCAGAGTATATAATAACTGCCTCTCTATACATAAATAGTCCTAATATACAGAGAGGTCATTATATAGAGAGAGCGAGAGAAAAGAGAAAGAGAGGGGACAGTATGCTTATCCTAAGCCGTCCATTAAAACATTTTGTTATAATATTTTCTAGTTATATGTCCATTAAATATTTCGTCGACAGGATAAGGCACCTTAAAATTTTAAGTAACGAAACAGACTTACTTATTTCATTGTCAAGTATAACAAAATTCCATTCATTTTTATCATAATAAAGATATTGAAGGAAATATCGTCCGGCTACCAGTCTTACCTTTGTGGCTGAAGTACGAGTAATATAAAGTTCTACCGTTAATCATCGCGTGTCCGACCATGCAAATCACGATACCGGAAGTAGAACTTTGAGGCACGCGAATTTCACGAAATTGTAAATCTTATTGCTTTCGCCATCAAACTGCAATCTTTGTTAATTTTGATCGGATGAAATATAACCTTTTTGTTGTTTTATTAGCACTCATTTTGTTTTTCTGTGATATATGGGCGAATAAAGTATTTGTTCTGCCTGCTACAATGAAACGACTCTCGACAACAGATGAGAGATATTGATTTTTTTATCATTTCAAACAACTAGTAGTTTCTATTGAAGTAATTGCCCCGAAAGGCCGAATTCCTCATCATTAGCAATAATATCACAGTTATTTTATCCATTTATTCAAATTATATCAAACTTCATTACTGTTAACCTTCTCTAATTGGCAAATTATTTGCTTTACAACTTAGTGCAACAGTAAATAACGATTGTTTTTGATGTAAGCTTGTTAAAAAACAGTTGAAACATTCATGGTATAAATGCAATGATATTTATATAAGTTTACCCTGTAACATTGTGCTGATGGTAAACTTTTAGAACCGTAGAATATCCGGCGTCCGTCCGTCGTCCAAAGTTGACTTGTATATATTTTTTATGTCTGTAATTACAGGGATAAGTTCAATTATCATGGCTGATTTCAACCCAGTATCATGAGATATGTCCCTTTAATTATATGAAAAACATTGCTTAATGCTATTTGTTAGTAAGTCTGGTTACCATTGTACTAATGATTGCATTTTATTGCGTCAGGCAATAATAGCGGCGCCCAGGTTGGTAACTTTAAGGTTATATTAGGTGATTATATAGCGAGAATTCGCTCGTTTTTGTGGAAGATGCAATTTTATGACCTTTGAAGTTCACACAATGAAATAAAATATTGCATCTTCCAAAAATAAAAATTAAAAAAAATGTTCTCTTATTTTATGTTGAAAATAGTGATATAATATTTCCTAACAGTTTTTTTTTAACTTTATCTGTGAATTTATCAAATAAGTCTTTAAATATATTTCCGTAATCAACTCAAAATCATAAAAAATAATATTTTTGTAATGTCTTTTAAACTGAAATGTATGCCATTCTTTGCGTATGCATAAGGACAATAAAAATACTATTGTGTGAACTATTTAAATAACCCGTGCAGCGATGAAATGAAAGAAGGGTACATCAGTTTCGTCTCGTTTTGAAATACCAATGTTTAGCTTACCTAAGTACAACGTGCTCAGGGTGAGCTATTGTGACGATGAATGTCCGTCCATCGTCAACATTTAACTTAAACGAAATCTCCTTTCTAACCAACTGTGCCAATTTTCATAAAACTTTATGGGAATGTTCCTTGGGTGGTCCACTTTCAAAAGTGTTCAAAGATTTGAATTCCATGTCAAAATCCGGTTGCCATGGCAACACAACGGGAAAAATGTAAAAACTTCAAAAATCTTCTCCTCCAAAAGTACTGGCTCAATTTCAAAATTATTTGGCATAGATGTTCACTCTCTACCAAGATTGTTCCAATTTTTTGATTCGTTGAAAAACATGGCCGCAATGGAGTGGGGAGGGGGGGGGGGGGGTGGGGGGAGGGCTAAGCCCATTTTCCTTTTATTGTACAGTACATATTTGAAAATTCTTCTTGTCCAAAAGTACTCACTCGATTTATGGCTGACAGAGGGCAGAGCCCATTTTCCATAATATCATAAAATAATTCTGTTTCTTTTCCTCCCACTCATACCTGGTTCTCAGGTGAGCGATCCCAGGGCCATTATGGTCCTCTTGGTCTATTTATATTTTGATTGTCTGTTGTGTCCAATACCGCATCTAATAATCCTCGTGTTGGAAATTGGAAGTATGTTGAAAGGTTTATTGCAACAAGCCTGTGATAAAGAACAAATATAGACAGGATATAGGAAGTCATTATACCCTCTGATACGAAGCATGTAGGGACTGTACTGGAGTCATGTCCGTCAGTCGGTCCGTCTGTAGACGAGATTTGTCCGCCCTGTTTCTCGGTTACCTTTGGTCTATGAAACAAATATTGCTAAGCAATTGTGGAGTAGTATGTGCAAGTTGTCAAAACACTATCCAGTCCAAATACAAAAGAAAACCCTGCTTCTGATCAATATTATATTTCGTATAACCCGCTGGCTGGAGCTTGTCATAGTCGCCACAATGTCCCCACGGTGAACGTGCCTCAAGTCGTCCGGATTTGCTCGTCCGGGCCTAAACCTGGATCGCAGCATTTTCAGATAGTTTGGCATTTATGTTAACTTCAATGAGTTGGTATGTCATGTGCAAGAGTTGAATCCCTAGCTCAAAGGTCAAGGTAACACTTAGAGGTCAGATGTCATGGAGCTTGGTTTGTTTGTCCGGGCTGTAACTTAGACATAGATCGCAGGATTTCAAACAACCTCGCAGTTGTGTTTGTCTCAATGGGACGGAGTGTCGCGTGAGTTGGGTTCCAAGTTCAAAGGTCAGGGTCACACTTAGAACTAATAGGTAATTTGCGTGTCCGGGCTGTAACATGCATCGCCAGATTTCCAAATAATTGGCAGTAATGTTTGTATTAATAAAACGAAATGTCGAGCACATGGGTTAGGTCCCTACCTCCAAGGTCATTGTCATACTTAGAGGTCAAAGGTCATGGAGCTAGGTTTGCTTGTGCGTGCTGTAACTTAGACATGAGGCTTATGATTTTCACATTATATGACAGTTATGTTTACCCGAATGAGACAGAGTGTCGCGCACAAGAGTTGGTTTCCTAGCTCAAACGTCAAATTACTGCTTAGAGGCCATTTGCTTGTCCGGGCTGTAACTTGCATCGCAGGATTTTCAAATAAGTTGTCAGCAATGTTTGCCTCATTGAGACGAAATGTCGCACACAATATTTCCTAACTCCAGAGTCATGGTCATGGAGTTTGATGTACTTGTCTGGGCTGTAACCTAGACATGAATCGCGGGATTTTCAAAAAATGTTGGCAGTAATATTTGCCTCACTGAGACGGAAGTGTCGCGCATAGGAGTTGGTTCCCGTGCTCAAATGTCAAGGTTACACTTTGTTCATGGTGCTGGATTTGTTTGTCCGGGCTGTAAGTTATCTCGGGATGAAAGGTTTTCCCAAAGGATTTGGCAGTTATATTTGTCTCAATGAGACAATGAGTTGAGTCCCTAATTCTATGGTCAAGGTCACATTTAGAGGTGAAAGATGCATCTAATGCAGCGAGATCGACATGTCGCCCATGGGCATCATATTTTATTGGTCATCCAATTTCTAACTTAAGTGTTAACTTGACATGTATCCAATAACTGTCATTTAATGTACATCAATGCTGTGGATTGGGAACAGATGTGAGATGACAAGACGGAACCTGTTTGATGATTTTATGCTGATGAGAAGACACCTCATTATATTCCATTCATTTAAAGGTAAATGTTCCGGATCAATAATTACTAACCCAATAGCAGAGCATCAGGCTATTAAAGGTGTGGCTGGTAAGTCTGGTATCAACAATCGTAGCTAATGTTGGTATCAACACGTTTAAATATGTCGTAAAATAACTAATCTGGTATCATATACAGTGAATAAAAAACTAACGATGACTTATACACAATTATAAAAATATACATGTTATTAAATCCAGTAGTGTCATAAAGCAAGGAGTTATTCATTGAAGAAAGACTTTTCATAGGATGGGGCACATCTAATTGTAGGAATACAGCTCTGTATATTTGCTTAATCACCTGTAATTTTAAGCAAAACTTGAGTATCCCAGATCTTGATGGAGTAGTGTTACCCACCAATTTGATAGCAATCCAAAATGAATTAAGAATTTAGCCGATTTAAAATTGGGCTTATCTGTTTCTTTGACACAATGTACATATCACTAGGAAGCGGAAATCACATGTACATCTGTTTTTGTTTGCTAGGGTTTAAAGTAAAGTCCCTGTAATGGTACCTCCTCGTCTTGGACCACTTAACCTCAACCAAGGTACACTGTACCCCAATGGAACATTAGAAAACGTAAACCGTGAAAGGCTATGAGGTCCTAAATGTAGCGGAACCATTACAGGGACTTTACCTGAATGTCTCATTTGGAGATATTGTCTACAGACACAGAGTTGCATCGCTATAAGTTACAACACACCATTATATCCTTACCCTGGTCCAACAAGTCTTGAACCAGTCGAGATGGTACACCAGTTTTTAATGGCTGGATATCTCACAGAGAGATGCCTTTGATTCTGTAGTTTGCTATCAAAATTATCTTAATGGATATGTATACAGATCTGTAAATCAGTTTCATTTCAAAATCATATCTTCAAATTCTTAATAAATTAATATATTTGAAGTGCTTTCTCTGTATCCAAGTATATGTGGCGCATCTGGCTCCAAACTGCGACATGGTGATGTTACTGTGCCTGGGCTGAACTACGTGCACTTTCCTGTAAATCATTGGTTGCACATGCATGTAGCAATTGATGTTTCTGTTTTGGTGGAGTTTACCATTGATGTGACAGTATCTCATTCATCTAGCAACATCCAGCAAAAGATCTAGTATCTTCAAAGGCACTGTTGGAAGGTAGATTCACTGACCTACCGCGAGCCAAATGGAAGGCTCCTCACAAGAAAATCCAAGCTTAGACTCAAACTCACATTGGTGAAGAATTACGCAGTACTATAGTATAATAACGTCAGTGAACCCGAAATACAAAAAAAAAAAAATATCGCAAATCATGTTCAATTTTTATACTTGTATATCTGGCATTTTCAACTATTTTCCTGGTGTTATATCAGCTACAGATATAGTATATAACCTTGGAAGGAACCATGAAGGCATTTGTGAAAATGGTACTACTACCCGTAATACCCTATGAATACCTAATAGTCAGGTTTACGACCGTTATCCCTGAAAGAGTAAACATAATGGCTATTTAATCAGAATTCAATATCACAGTAATGTATTGACATTTTTCTATAACTTAAGTTTGTGTTGTATTTGAAGTATATCGTCAGTGAAGCAGTATAATTATCAGCCAGGTAATTGCAGAAAGCATTCTCGAAGAACCCTCGACCTACCGTTAACTAGCTAGAAGACTTTCTGATTGACCCCATTTGAACCGACAGTGGTGAGCGGGAGAGTGCTTTCCGTCGGATACCCTGTTTGTCTTAAGGTAAAGTTCCTGTAAAAGTTCCGCTACGTTTTGGACCACTTAACCTCTACCAATGTAACCAAGGTAGCCTAATGTAGCGGAACCATTACAGGGACTTTACCTTAAACTCAATATATCACTATAAACTGTATCAAAACTGATGTTGATAAATACTGGAATGATAGTCCAGTGCTTATAGGTAGTGAAACTGTGATCTGCACCAACGTCTGTAATTGAGGATAATGAAGTACAACCTGCATTCTCCATTTCTCCTCTCCATTGTCAATATACGTTGACAAGATTCCACAACCTGGACTTAAGAATATATGTGCCAAACCATTACATGCATACCGAGTGGTTAGAGCGTCCGCCTTGGGAGCGGGAGGTCGAGGGTTCGGTCCCCGGGCGCGACATACTAAAATCGTAATATAAATGCTACTGTTATAGCTCCCTTCCTTGGCGCTCAGCATATAAGGGTAGTTGCAGGACTGGTTGGCCCGATGTCAGGATAATATGACAGGGTGTGATATCATGCCACATGTCTACAGCGTGGTACTGCAGTGTAGCAGCACTATTTCTGTCTCAAATAGACATCGTCTCCAAATGACTGAAATACTGTCGGTGGGACGTTAAACCCAACAAACAAACAAATCGTATATCAAGTCATATACTTGAAAATTTTGGCAAATATCATTACATGTTACATTATAAAAGCAAATATTGCATAAACTGAAAAAATCAACATCACCTATCTATTTAAAGATTATCAAAAACAATGTGCGAATAATGTTAGTATTCTTGGAAAAAAAAATGCAGACTTAACTGATGGTTAAATAATTAAAAATATTATATGTGTTATAAAACATGTTTATGGGTCTGCAGAACCTCTAGGGAAAATCACAACGTCCGAAATATGTCTACTTATCTGATCTGCCAACGTCATAAAAATCCCCATTGAAATAATTATACGTAAGATAAATGTACAACAATTCAAAGTCATCATCTGATAAATTTCATGCGTGCAGCCCAAATGGATCCCACTTACCCTATTTAGCCCAATTAGTGCCGCTATTATTGCACTTTGCCTGACCCTTTACGTAGCAATAAAAGGAGATACTCCAGACTAATTGTCACTTCGTTTGGATTATGGCAACGCCATTCTTAAAAACGCAACCGCGCTCTAGTAGCTGTCTCCTGTCATGACCATTAAAATATTAAAAAAAATCAAACAAATTCGCCTTCTTTTCATTTCTCGAGCAATCTTCTATATGACAAACATGACCTACTTGGCTTAACAACGCATGATATTTCATAAGTGCATTACTGGTGTTCTGAATGTTATTCCCTCTGTTATATTTTGCATAACAACATAATAGATCGAATTCGTTGGAATAAACATTATTTGGAATGTTTCTTTTTTAAAAAGTATTTCCCTGACATTTACTACCTGTATACTGCATACTAGCATGTATGTTTTAACTTTTTTTCTGAGCGTTAATATATAGTTGCAGTGTAATAAAACCCTGTGCGAATTGCGTGGACCTTTAAATGTAAATACTCCTAACTATGCTAATATGCAATATACCAGTGAATACAACAGTGTGTTTACTGTCACCGGTGACCGAGCGGTTAGAGCGTCCGCCTCGGGAGCGGGAGGTCGTAGGTTCGATCCCCGGCCGCGACATACCAAAGTCGTAAAAAAAATGGTACTGTTATAACTTCCTTGCTTGGCGCTCAGCATATAAGGGTAGTTGCAGGACTGGTTGGCCCGTTGTCAAGAAAATGTGACAGGGTGTGGTATCATGCCACATGTCTACGCCGTGATACTGCAGTATGGCAGCACTATATCTGTCTCAAGTAGACATAGTCTCCAAATGACTGAAATACTGTCGGTGGGACGTTTAACCCAACAAACAAACAAACAACAGTGTGTTTGATATTTTTGAAAAATGATACTTGACTTCTGTACGAAGACTAGTGACAAGTATACTCGTCATATAATTATAAACATGTCTTCTTATCCTGTTATTCCATAAAATGACAGACATGACAGCATATTGCCTATTATTTTGCAAACCACGGTCCAACTGCCTTATTTGAAATATATTAATATGCATTCGAATATAAATTGTTTTCTAGAATATATCTAATTTACATATGGTAATACCTTTCATTATTTCATGATATTTACTAATATGCTATGCTAAATCGGATATGAAATGACTTGATATGATTATTTATTATATCGCATCACAAGATATTGCATTATACCATATGAATTTCATATATTGCAACTGGTTGCTGTTATGATGAACTATCCAACCAAAGACCAACCCCCTTTATTACACCCGGTTTCCTTTTCGCAAACCGCATACATGTACATGTATTTCCGAATCGAGAGATTCAAAAGATAACAAAATCGTGTATTTTCTGTTTGAAATCATGACGATCGCAACAGTTAAACATCAATACCTCGAACCCCATGGCCGTATACGTGCTTAGATGTCTTTAACATCATAGGAACATCATTTTATATTTATTGCATAAATTCATGGTTATCAAAGACAAGCAACCGTATCGTGTTGATCAAACATTTAAACGTCCACTGGATATTGCGTTTCATTTTATTTCAGTAATTGTGATTTATTATTTGTTTCTCTGTGTTTTTATTGCCTTATAAAATACTTTGCCATCCTTCATGAAAGGCTTATAGCTAATAGAGAATGCTTGATAAAACTCAACATCATCCACCGTTTAAATTCGTGGGCTCTACTTTTATTCGATTATGTATATTCTCTAAGAAATAAAATCTTTACACTTATGATTTATTAAATGCTTTATCCTTATATTGGCATGAAGGTGCGGGTGTATAGAAGGAATGGCATTCAAAGTATAAACCCAACAAACATATAAAGTGGCTTTCCGCTTTAGATGAAAGATGACATTTTAACTTTTATTGTGTATTGTTTGTATAACATATGAAGCATCTCATTGTGGTATGTTGTAAGTTATTTTGTCGGAGTTTGTAATCATATATGCTTATATTCTGAGATACGAAAAAAAAATGCACGAGTATACATGTAGCTCCCTTGTTTGACGCACAATATATAAGGAGAGTTCCAGGATTGGCTGGCTAATTGTCAGAATAATGTAACTGGATGTGGTTCTATGACACATGTCTACGTCGTGATACTGCAGTGTGGCAGTATTAGTGGATATATTCTCCAAATGACTGCAATACTGTCGGTGGCATGTTATACCCAACAAACAAACATTCTGAGCTTAGTGATTTCTTTATATCATATCAAATACCACATTCTTCTTAAATTATGTCGTAACAAGCAAGTTAATCTTAAAATATAAGAAACGAAGGTTTGTCAGTCAATGGGAGTCTTTTTCGGTTGACAATAATTGACAATAATTGAACTCAATACCTAAAAATATACATAGCTCAACATAACTTACCATCGAAAACACAGTGGTGTACTTATGTAATAGTTGCATTCGGTTATTGACTAAATTTGCCTGGGTTTTTCTTAAATTGTTAGATAAACCAATGTAGCAACATGTTGTGAATATTGTCCAGAGGATACTTGGACAGTAAAATAATCAATATTTTTTTACTGTTATAAATGCACAGTGCATGTTTTCAGGTTAAAATTTGCTCTGAAATCGTGTCTGTCGTCGCTCAGGGGTGTGTTTCTTTAACATTGGATGTTGTACGGAACGGAAACAAGACTGCAACTTTAAAAGCATCGTTTCCAGATGGATTCCGGCGCTACACGAAAATTATGAATCAATCAAGACAGTTTCTTTGAAATGAAGCAGTCTCGTTAATTGAACTCTGCAAGTAAGTTTGTTGTCTACAAGTTAGCTTGAACAAGTCCGCTTTGAAATCAGAAAACTGTCAAAAATTATAAAGCTTAGCTTTATTAACTTGTTTACCGCAAACCCCTGGTTATCTTTTAACAATATTTGGCTAACCTGGCAGAAAATAATAATGGCTTGCTTTTTATCCAATCTTACACAAATGATGACCATCATTCAAATATCTGTAGCAAACTATAGAGTGTATTTTACGCTTTGGAGTGGAAAAAATACGATGTAAATAGAAATTAGGTGTCATAATTTCACTCTACCTAATATAAAAAAGAAAATGTATTCTTTTTTTGGAAGATGCAATACTGATTTCACCTCGTGAAACATCGAAAGTGTAGTATGTATTCTAAACAGATGGAAATAAGATAACGAAAAGTTTTCTGTTACACGTTTATGGATATGTGCAGGCTTTGTTTGCTTTCTATCCTCACAAATATTGTGTGCTCATTTAAGAAAACGCTGTACGAAACACTCGTGTAAATTTTTCTCGTCTGTATATTTTCGAAACAAACACATGAAAAAGTATTATACAAAACTGGGATAGCATAATGCGATTACATCCTCAAGGTAAAGTCCCTGTAATTGTTCCGCTACATTTCGGACCTCATGGCCTTTCATGGAGATAACCAAGGTTTCCTAATGTTTCATTAGAGTACTTGGTTATCTTGGTGATGGTTTAGTGGTCCAAGATATAGCGGAACCATTACAGGGACTTTACCTTAATCCGCGCGTGTTTGCGTATGCTGACTAGCCCCGTTTTCATATGGATCAGATTTTCACATGTCATTATTTTATAACCCCAGTCTTAGGACTACTAAAAATTATTTCGAAATAAAATTTAGTTTTAACCTTAATCGTAGTACTGTTCTTCCCTACCGCCCATGTACTATGTTCACGTTATCACATTAACTTTTTTTCTCTTAAATGCATGATTGATCGCTTTGGAAACATTATTTAATTGAAAGCTGTATTAGATTTCTTTTCAAGAGACGGCACGCGCCTTTGAACGAAAGGAGTTTTCAAATAAACATGCAATATCACATAATGTTAAATCCTTTTTAAACAATTTAGAAATGAACATCGGAGGTGAAATTGTTTATCTGATATTATTTTTGTTGTAGAAATGAACTGAATCGTATATTTATTTTATAATTTTTGTAGTATAAGTAAGGCTTGCTTCAATGAGCAATAATATATTATATATTCTATATGCATGTATTGCTC
>CM037778.1:32952162-33002162 GCA_021229015.1 Solen grandis
ATAATATGGAATATAAGAATAATATGGAATAGTCAAATTATGGTATGATAGAGGCAAAGCTGGGTCTTGAATATTTGTGATACAGAATAATATGGTGTAATGTGTGTCAGTGGACAGTGGGGTCACAGTTCATCTCTTTCTGACCCTGCCACCCAAGATATCCACTGAACCCTTGTGAAAATTATCCTAAGGCTTGTTTCTTTGGACTGTAACTAAGTAATGCTTGGCAAACAAACATCATTGAAGAACTGGTATTAAAAGACAACCAGCAACATAGGGTTTATCAAAGCTAATTAAAACCTCAATAGGTGCTGGACAAGTTCCAGCCCATGTTAGATGTCAAATGATCGGATCATACTCAAGTGGAATGTGAATCCAACATGATTATTAGGGTTGGAACGTATTCTTGTCCCAAAATCACAGAAGAAGGATTCAAATGTATGAATAGATCTAGTTTCTGTTTGAGTATTAAGATTAAATAGAATGATGAATTACATAACATAATGTTCATGTAAATCACTTAATCTTGAAAAGCCTATTAAATATATTACTTTCATCTCACTTTCATTAAAATCGTGAAATGGTTGAGATTGTCATGTTTTACCAGTTAACAAAAGAAGTACAGACAGGAGGGATATGCGTTAGTGCTTTATCCCGTTTTAAGAGTGAAGAATGTTCAGGGAAACTATTAAGATACAGAGGATCTCAGTATTGGAGGAGCCACAAGTATGTCCTCAGTATATTTTTTTCAGCAAATTAAAACAGATGTATATAGGAGAGTTCAGTAGGGCATCTTTTGATGGATTTTATTAGTACATCAATCATGTAGCCCTCTCTTTTCTGTTTTATCTATTTCTTATGTGGTAAAAAATGTGGTCTTTGAATGAGGAAAGCAGGGTAATGTTAAAATTGTGTCAGTCATATGAAATACACACTGTAATTTGTACTTTGTAAAGTCTTGTTTATCAAAATGTTAAGGATTTGTGTTTGCTAATTGGATCCTGTGGGAACTATTTATTTCATACTACTGTTGCCGTGGTGATGAAAGATGCTGGTCTTGTATGTCTGATGAAGCCTGTATGAGTAATACAGACATTTATTGAACAGATGTGTTAACCCTTTATCTCTTATTATATTCATGTACAAATTTATGAGTTGATGAATACTAATTGACCTATAAATGGTATATGAAACAATATCATATCAGAACTGTCTGATCTGGTCTGCTCTGTTTGCCTATGCATCAAAATGAGTCTCTATGAAGTAAAAGGTTGCTTAGTGCTCATAAATATTATTGTTCAAGAATAGTATTGTACACCAAGGAAATCAGATGTTTTAAGTGTACTTAAGACCATTACTTAGAGGTTTGTAAGACATATCCTTGCAAGATTCTAAATCAGTTGTGAATCTGAAAATCAGGCATTGGAAAGCATATCCGGATAACATCTTTAAGGCATATGCTACATTTTTTGTGTCACCTGACACAAACAGAGGTGACACATAGAAATCGCTTATCCATCGTCTGTCTGTCCATCTATCTGTCCATAACACTTTTTCCGTAATGCTTGTCCGTCAAAATTTTTTCATCACACTTTAGCAGGTTTTTCACTTTATGCTGTGTGCAAATCTTTCTGTCTATGTGGAAGGTGTAGATTCAGACTTTTTAGCTCATCTTAGCACTATATGCTCAAGGTGAGCTTTTGTGATCACCCTGTGTCTGGTGTCCGTTGTCATGTTGTCAACAATTTGCTTTAAATGACATCTCCCCTGAAACCGTTCGACAGAATTTGATTAGACTTGGCAGGGATGATCCTTGGGTGAACCTTCACAAAAGTTGCCTAAATAAACTTGATCTATTTTGAACTCTGGTTGCCATGGATATGGGAAAAAAAAAAGAAAACTTTAAAATCATCTCCTTCAAAACTACTGGCCAGATTTCAAAATGTTATAGTACAGATGTTCCTTGAGTAACCCTCAGCCAAGATTGCTAAAATAATTCCAATCTGTAAAAAAACATGGCCGCCAGGGGCAGGGCTAATTTGTCGTAAATGTATATATTGAAAACTTTGAACATCATCTCCTCTGAAACCGCTAAACAGAATTTGTTTAAACTTGGCAGGGATGATCCTTGGGTAAACCTTCACAAAAGTTTTAGTACAGATGTTCCTTGGGTAACCCTATACTCAGGTGAGCGATCCAGGGCCTCTATGGCTCTTTTGTTTACAGTAATCTCCCTTGTATTATTGCTAATTATGTAACGGGAGGTAATTAATGTCATATTCAGATTTTGATTTTTCATTTTTATGCAGTGTGCAAAGTGCTCTATTTTTTGGATGGGGTAGGTTCAGGCTTTTCCTCATTAATCTCACTTGCATTTATTGTTAATTCTATAAGGGGAGGTAAGCATTGTCATACAACTTATATCGTTTATCTCTTTATCAGTAAAATAGTGCACACTATTCTTGTGTAAAGTACTATTTAATTTTAACCAGGTTTACAATGAAAATCCTGGTTTTTAGGATGGGGTACATATAGTTGGGCAGGTGGGCAGATGGGTGGTTTCCACTGAATATCTATAAGTAGAGATACAGTTTTCAAACTTGCTGGGTAGATATCTAATGGGAGGAGGAAATTTGGATTGATTTGCAGGATGATAGGGTCTAGGTCACATTACTAAAAATAGATTTTTCCTTTCTGTTGATAACTTCTTGTATGATAATCAGATTTAGTATATACCTTAGGGGAGGAGGAAGATTGGGAGTGATTTAGTAGATAGATACCTAATGGGAAGAGAAATATTGGCATTAATTTTCATGTCAGTAGGTTAAGCCCCTCACCACGTGGGTTCGAATCCTGGCAGGGTCATTCGGATTTTCATGTGAGGAAGCCTTCCAGCTGGCTTGCGGTAGGTCGGTGGTTCTACCCGGATGCCTCCGTGCATTCAGGGTCTTCCTCCACCTATAATTAGCTGGATGTCGCTATATGACTGAAATACTGTCGAAGTGACTGTAAACTCAAATAGTCAAGTCAAGTCAAGTCAGTAAGTTCAACATTAAGGTCACTGTTACTAAAAATAGTTTGATTGCCTTGGCAATTGCTTCATTTTATGTTGTTTTTTTTTGTTCCTGCATTTCATTATTTCCCCTAGGTTTTTTATGTCTTTATGTCTTACATATTTTAGTAATAACAGGCTGTTATAATAAGAGTTAAATGTCATCTTTTTTGCAGGGGGGTGGGGGGGGGGCTGTTATAATAAGAGTTAAATGTCATCTTTTTTGCAAGGGGGGGGGGAGGAGGGTTAGATTAATAATACACAATGTTTTCAATTACCGGTAAAAAAAATTTCTTCAAAAAATAACTTGCTGCTACATCCAGACAATAAGTAAAGGAAAAAGTTAATGGCTAAAAATTTTTGTTACCAATATACTGTCTGTTGGTTTAATCAACTTATGTCAGCAAAACAGGGTGATGAAAGATATAGCTATGTATTGTCTCCTGTGGTCACTCTTGTCCTTTAAAAAAAACACATACATATGTTGACGGGGCTCATTGTGTCATTGGGTAGAGACTTGGGCGGCGACTAAAAAAGGACATTTAACTTTTCTATATTTATTTTGCTGAACTCTGCAGAATCAGTTTCTATCTCTCTCTATGTCTTAAATACATATAACAAAACAAATATAAGATAGATTGCATAGCATTATATCGCAAGTCGGTTTTTGAATAAAATAGCGAGTGTATTTGATAAGTAACATAGATTATATTAAGCAAGAATCATGAGGATGCTAACGTTAAACAATGAAATATTGTTATTACACATCGAACACCTATTCTACTTTTAATATCAAGTTAAATACAATATTTGAGTTACAAATGACACTATAATAAAATATTAGGAATAATAAAGAATATAATAAATAATATTACTGAAGGAAAGTTTAACCCTTTCCCTCATAGAGGACACCATGAAAAGACCTATGCGAACAGCATAAAACCAGATCAGCCTGCGAATAACTCGCAGGCTGATCAGGTTTTATGCTGTTCGCTGCTCCTCAGTGGTCTGGAAATGAGTATTTTTTAATTAAATTTGGTATGATTTAACTGTGGTTTTCTGCAGATCAGGCTTTATGTGGTACCTATTGAGGGCGTCAAAATGAGTCTATATGTGGGAAAGGGTTAAGAATTTCCTTAGAAAAATTTACGAAACACATTATAATAATATAATGGCGTATAATGTTTGTATTTGAAATTGTCTTGCCAGTACATGATTTGTTCAGTCAGTTTGAGCCCAAATCAAGCACTGAAAGAACTGAAAATCATATGTTTATTCTAAAATACTACTACGGCATAAATTTGATAGATACAGTGGGGCTTGCGTTCATGTTGGCATATTTTTCGTGTATCGTGTGTGTATCGTGCGTTCCGTTTCCGTTTGGGCGTGCGTTTATCGTGCACGATTCTAACGTGTATCGTGTAACGTATTTCGTGTATCGTGTAACGTGTATCGTGTAACGTGTTTCGTTTATCGCATCGTTCCTTCCGTGTGAATCGTTCCGCACGATATATTTTGAGTTCAACGCTTCCTTAAAAGCCAGCATTAGAATTTCAGCTTTTCAAAATCAGTTAAGTGGTTACTCACCGCATGGCAACATTTAACTGTAGATTACTTACGTTGTCTGTTACAATTTAAGTCTTATATCGATTCATGTTTAATAAAAATAATGAGTTAACTACGTAGAGTGGTCTCCCCTGTATTGTGTACGAAGGGAGATCACTTCACCTGCTGTAAGATAGCCAATTAAATCGTATTATGCGGTTACCAATGACGCTTGGCGCGAATAAATAATTGTTCAAAGCATAGGATCGTTATAGATCTAATAAATTCAATGTGTAACAACAATTATTTGTAATTTCGACACGATTTAGAACATGTGACTTCCTATTATAGAACATTCGTTGTTTTTTTTTCGTGTGTGTGTGTATGTGTTAGTTTTAATGATGGTTTTATTTATAAATTGATTAATTGCCTTGTTCACTTGGGCGAAAAAAAGCGAGTAAATCGATTAACCTCGCTACCGTGCCTATCTGCAATCGTTCGTTTCGTGCGGTCCGTGTATCGTGCATCGTGTATCGTGCATCAAACGTGTATATGCATCGTTCGTTTATCGTTCGTTCGTTCGTTTATCGTGTAACGTGCGTGTATCGTGCGGTTCGTTTGCGTTTATCGTGCGTGTATCGTGCGGTTCGTTTGCCAACATGAACGAAAGCCCCACTGTACCACTCATAATAGGTCTGTAATGAGTAATAAAAACTAGATATAGTATCTCTGTGTCATGCGGTTGCATGAAGAGGACATGGAAAATATTTTTTATATCACATGTAAACGCAGTAGTTATCATGTTTGCATGCCAAAGCTATCATGTTAGCTTGCAATAGTTATTGTGTGCATAATTATGAG
The DNA here is from genome assembly GCA_021229015.1 of Solen grandis. Lineage (NCBI taxonomy): Eukaryota > Metazoa > Mollusca > Bivalvia > Adapedonta > Solenidae > Solen > Solen grandis. Next base: position 32,957,621 of record CM037778.1, read on the forward strand.
ATAGAAAAATATATCTTCCATGTTCCAGTGTCATGATTACCATATAACATGTTTGTTGTTAAATTAAAAGTATTTGCTAATTTACTCAATTACTGATATGAAAACACAATTAATATTGAAAGTATAGGATGATACTGAATTGATCAATAAAGCTCATCTGATTTACTGCACATGCACTAATTCACTTACAAATAATCTGTAATTATTAGAATAAGGTAACCCTATACAGACAAACCCTTTTGAACTATAAATATCCATGTTTCTATAGGCGGCTATTAGCAAGTATGGGGAAATACACAAGTATTAGTTATTATTTATATTAGATTTTATGGAATTTATCGCAAGCAACATAAACCAGAGTGCAGCAGTAAATCCATAAAATTTAAAATGTTAATGGTAACATATTTACAGTCTGTCATGTATGCCATACAGCTTTGCCTTTGACCTCACTTTATGGAACTGTCTCCAGATTGACTGACAGCACACCTGATGATTTAAGTACAGATCAGAGTCAATGTTACTGGGTACATTTATATTTTTAGCTAACAAAACCTGACATTATTATTCATGGCTGCAACAAACTCCGTTCATATTGGTCTTCGGTCAAGAAGGCATCATATTTTCTCCATATCAAGATATCATATTTCATTTCATGCAATATATTTTTCAAATTTTGAACGAAATACAAGCATTTATTGGATGATCAATAAGGACAAACTGTAAAGAGTAATATCAGTGTAACTTAATGTATTGTTAATTATTTTAGTAAAATAAGTGCAAAGCAACAAAAGTGAGATAAAGTCAATACATATGAACTCTCTATTTGCACTTTCTGGCAAAGGATTTTAATTAAACCATGTTGATTCATCCAATGCACTGATGTTGCATGGAGAGAGTCACAGTTACGAAGGAAATTAATTTCCTTGTATTTTAGATGTAAATAGAAATAACTAATTTGCAATCTTTGAGATATTTTCCACCTATGTTTAAAGAAAATCAGGAAAGACAGCATTATCTTAGATAAAAAAGGATTGCTGGAAACCTTTGGATTCTTCCTAGACTTATATTGATTAACCCTTTCCCTCATAGAGGACACCATGAAAAGACCTATGCGAACAGCATAAAACCAGATCATCCTGCGAGTAACTCGCAGGCTGATCAGGTTTTATGCTGTTCGCTGCTCCTCAGTGGTCTGGAAATGAGGATTTTGTAATTAAATTTGGTAAGGTTTAACTGTGGTTTTCTGCAGATCAGGCTTTATGTGGTACCTATTGAGCGCGTCAAAATGAGTCTATATGAGGGAAAGGGTTAAGGTTGATCACAGTTTTCAAGAGCTTTAGCTTTTGATAGAGGCTTGAAATGATTTCATCCAGCTTGCTGTTCTAAACACTTGTAGAAACTATTTGATGCCATTTGTGTTCATCAAGTCCAAGTAATCCTTGCATAGGAACAATGGTCCCAGTTTTTTGTCCTGACACTACAATATAATGTATAATCATGGGAACACATGGGAACATTGGTTACAAGCTGTTGTCCCATGGAAAATCATGGGAATATTGGTTCCATTCTGTAGGTAATTGAATAATCATTGGAACAATATTGGTCCCAGTCTGTTGTCCTGACACTACAATATTATATTAAATCATGGGAACATTGGTCCCAGTCTTTTGTCATGACACTACTATATCATGTTAATCATTGGAACAATATTGGTCCCAGTCTGTTGTCCTGACATTACAGTATTATGTATAATCATTGGAACAATATTGGTCCCAGTCTGTTGTCCTGACACTACAGTATTATGTATAATCATTGGAACAATATTGGTCCCAGTCTGTTGTCCTGACACTACAATATTATGTATAATCATTGGAACAATATTGGTCCCAGTCTGTTGTCCTGACACTACAATATCATGTATAATCATTGGAACAATATTGGTCCCAGTCTGTTGTCCTGACACTACCATATAGCATGTATAACCAGTCTGTTGTCCTGACACTACAATATATCATGTATAACCAGGCTGTTGTCCTGACACTACAATAGCATGTATACATCAGGTGCTGGTTCATATATGTTGTATATCTTTATAAAGGTAAGTTAATGTCACAGATTTTAACTGTACATGACAAAGTGTATCAAAATGTCATGTTACAGAACTTTAAATAATCAGATATTGATGTAGGTCTTAAAACAGGATATTTTCTTTTGATCTTTCAATGAAAAAGAGAAAAATAATTTAAAAAGAAAATAGAGGAAACCTGATATTATTCATCTTTATAGAATACACTCTTTAGTTGCTATGAAGTGTTGCTGAGAGAAGGATTCTAGCTGCTGACATAATTATTTTCTTCTAGCTGCATTATGAATATGATCTTCTAGACCTTTGGTTTTTTTTATCTTAAATATCTTAGATAAATGCCAATGAAAATGCATCATCTCAGAAATGGAAAGAAGTTTAATTAGCAAAAACACTTATAAAATGTAGCATTTCTAGAGACCTTTCAGATCTAATTTAGATTTTAAAGATCAGGCTTTAAACCAAAAAGGAATTGCAATAAAAACCTGAAAATATTGGTGTCACCTGGAACAGTTAAAACAGCTAGTTCACATATGGTCGATAGAAATAAATGTGCTTAGGATGAGCTATTAGGGTTGTTAAATGTCCATCGTTGGTCCATCCGTCATCAACAATTTGTTTTCACTCTAGCATCTTCATTTCTTAAGCAATCATCTTCAAACTTCATGACAATGTGTATAGTCATAATCTCTCGGCAAAGTTGAATTTTTATATGTAAAAAAAAAAGTTCAAGATTTCACTTTTTTACACTCTCATATCTTCAGTTTACGCTTCAGTCTTCAAAGCAATATTTATAGCCATGAAGTCTTGACCATGTTTGATTATTGCTGATATCAGCCAATTAGGTTAGGAGTTATTCCCATTTTAATAGATTTCACTTTGTTTGCACTCTAGCATCTTCATTTCTTACTGCATCATCTTTACACTTCATGACATTGCTTATAGTCATAATCTCTCAGCCAAGTTCAATTATAGCTGATATCTGCCAATTAGGTCTGTAGTTATGCCCCTTTTAATGTAAAAAAAAGCAAGATTTCACTTTGTTTACATTCTAGCATCTTTTTTTTTCTATTTTGAAGCAATTTTCTTCAAACTTCATGACATTGTTTATGGCCATAATTAGTCAGCCAAGTTTGATAAATTTGGTCAGGAGTAATGGGCCTTGAATTATAAAAAGAAATACCAGAATTGTACTTTATTTACACTCTAGCATCTCTAATTATTAAGCAATTGGCTTATCAGTTAACTTATACACAATAATAATGACAACACTTTCTCAGTTGACTTCCATTATGACTGATATTTGTCTGGTATATATACATTTTAAGCCCTTGAGATATCAGAACATCACACAAAATTGCCATTTTTACACTCTAACATCTTCATTTCTTGAGCAGTGCATGCATACAAGGCAATGCTTTTCAGTTTTTCAGATGAGCAACTTCAAGGCCATCTTAATTTGCCCTCTTGTTTTTTACTTGAATTGATCGCATGCTAGATGTTCTCATATAATCTACACTTTAACTGTCACTAAAGTGAACAAAAAGGCCATCCATTGAGGGACATTCTATCTGAATTGTGGGATAGATTTAATTGTAATTCTGACCTTTCTGGGTACAAATCATGTTTTGTGTTGTTAAAAAAGGGTTTAAAAATCAGCAACATTTATTGTTATAACTGGATTGGGTCAACCATTATAACTTTAATGTACTTCTTACAACAAATGTTTTCATTGGCTGATGTCTGGTGCAGTCTGGTTAGCAGCCAATAAAAATGGAAAGATAGATTCTAAGAGATTAACCCTTTCCCTCATAGAGGAAACCATGAAAAGACCTATGCGAACAGCATAAAACCAGATCAGCCTGCAAGTAACTCGCAGGCTGATCAGGTTTTATGCTGTTCGCTGCTCCTCAGTGGTCTGGTAATGAGGATTTTGTAATTAAATTTGTAAGGTTTAACTGTGGTTTTCTGCAGATCAGGCTTTATGTAGTACCTATTGAGTGCTTCAAAATGAGTCTATATGAGGGAAAGGGTTAAAGCCCCAGTGCGTTTTAGCTGGGAAAAATATAATTTTCAAAATTTATGATCAGCAAAGCCTCAAATGATGTTTGATTAACCTCTTAATGTTTAATTAAGCTCACATAATAAAATATTCGCCCGGAAGTCTTAGTTGTTCAGACAGGGCAAAATAATGTGAAAGATGGGCGGAGCTTGTTCTGAATCACACTGTTCAGTAAAACCACGGATGTCTCGATCGGTGTACATGGGATGTTTTAGAAGTTCATGGACTTTTTCTATAGACTGAATAAATATTGATACACGGTAGTAGAGGAAGAAAATCCATGAACTTCTGAAAAATCCCTTGTATGTTAATTTTAAGCTGTCATTGTTCTGAGCTATATATAGAACGAGACAGCCACAATTTGCATTTTTTCTTATAGAATCTTTCCTGTAAATTAGGCATTTCGCAAGGTCTTTCAGTGATGAAATTAAAACTGAATCATATATGTTGTAAGTGCATTCAGCTTAAGGTCTAACATCTATAAGATACTGGGACTTTAAAAGGCATGTGCTTGTTCAAGTAAGAAAAAATGGGGGGATTCTTCAAGTTTGAAGATTGTACAAAATCAGGATAGGATAGGATTATGGTAAGGATACCAAAATATCGTAATTTATCAAACTTTCAATCAACATAGGTCTCAAAGATGTACATTGAAGTGTAATGGAAATATTGCTAATAGAACAAAGCCAGTGTCCTGAGGGAGTTGCTTACTCTGCCTCTGAAGTATATGAATATATATTAATTTGATTATCACAAGCCAGATTCCTGTTAGTAAAGCTTGTGAAATAAGTGCATGCAGAAAGTTTTATAAGTATATGTATATAGGTTCAATACTGTTTGAAATGCGATAGGCATCTGTAGATGAGTATTTATAGACAATTTTTTTGATGTAAAACTGCTTTAATTGGTTATAACTAAAACTTTTGGCTTTACAATAAGAAACAAAATGGCACATGTATAAATTTTGGATTTTGAATACAGTTTATTAACAAACAAGAAGCATTAAGTCACTTAAAATTAATAACAATTTCAGGCATACTCAAATTAATCTCTACCCAGAGAAGGGATGCAAAAGAAAATCAATTCTGAATTGCTGCATTTTGTCCTAAATTCCTAGTATTGATAATATTTCATTTCTAAATAAATATATTTAATAATATCTTTTCATTTCTGAATTGATATATTGCATAATTATGATCATCTTCCCTCAATTCCTAACAACATATATGTTTAATTACAAAAGAAGCTGTAATTGCAACTGAAAGGATTCGATCCTTCAGTTACATGTATCTCAATAGGTAATCAGCAAACTTAATACAATATGCCCAGCAGTGAGCTGCCATGCTAAAACGTCTTACAGTAAGTACAAACACAAAGCACTGTTAAACGGCTGTCTAATGGAACCCAGATATTGGAATAAAACATAAAATAAGAATGAAAAAGACATATACCTTTTTTTGGATGGGATTTTTAGCTCACCTGAGCTGTGGCCCTCTCATCCAATGAAATGGTTCACCTTTTTAGCTCAACTATTCAAAGAATATGAGAGCTATTGTAGTCACCCTTGTGTCGGCATTGGCGTTGCAGCTTTTGGTTAAAGTTTTGCATGCAGGTTACTATCAACATTATATCTAAATAACCATTTATGGTATTGACTTGAAAGTTAATATGTTCAGGGGCATCATACAACCAGGTTAGATAACTCTTGACTGAATTTAATATAAATTATGGCCCCTTTTTAACTTAAAAAATTTGGTCAAAGTTTTGCATGCAATAGGAAATTTGGTTAATGTTTTGCATGCAAGCTACTATCCAGCTTGTATCTCAAAAACCATTCATGGTATTGATTTGAAAGTTTATGAATATGTTCATGGGCATCAAACAAACAAGGTAGATAACTCTTGATTGAATATAATTATTACAAATTATGGCACCTTTTTAGCTGGACTATTCGAAGAATATGTGACTATAGTTGTCGCCCTTGCGTTGGCATTGGCTTTGCAGCTTTTGGTTTAAGTTTTGCATGCAAGTTACTATCAACCTAATATCTCAGTAACCATTTATGGTATTGACTTGAAAGTTTATGAATATATTCAGGGGCATCAGACAACCAAGGTAGATAACCCTTGACTGAATTTAATAAAAAATTTGGCCCCTTTTTAACTTAGAAATATGGTTTAATTTTTGCATGCAATAGATAATTTGGTTAAAGTTTTGCATGCAAGCTACTATCCAGTATGTATTTTAATAACCAGTATCCAGGAATGAGATTGATTTGAAACATCTTTAATACATTTAGGGGTATCATACTATCAAGGTAGATAATTCATGATGGAATATATTACAAATTATGGCCCCTTTTTAACTTAGAATTTTGGTTAAAGTTTTACATGCAAAGTACTTTCATGTTTATATCTCAGTATCCAGGCATGCAATTGATATAAAACATCTTTAATACGTTTAGGGGTATCATACTATCAAGGTAGATAACTTTTGATGGAATATATTAGAAGTTATGGCCCCTTTTTAACTTAGAAATTTTGGTTAGTTTTGCATGCAAGATATTCTCATTCTTATATCTTAGTATCCAGGCATGCGATTGATTTAAAACATCTTTAATACTTCCAGGGGTATCATACTTTAAAGTTTTGCATGCACAGTGTTATTATGCTTATGTCTCAGTAACTAGGCATGACTCCATAAAAATATTAAGGGGTATCAGACTATTAAGGTATATCAGTTTTGACTATTATTATATACAGGGTATGTGAAGGGCAAGAATTTCAATTGATTTACCAACAAGCATTTTGAATAGTCAAAGCGTGCTGTCCTCTGACAACTCTTTTTTAACTTAGAAATTTTGGTTAGTTTTGCATGCAAGGTATTTTCATGCTTATTTCTCAGTATCCAGGCATGAAATTGATTTGAAACATCTTTATTATTTTCAGTGGTATCATACTATAGTAGCAGATAGTTTTTGACTGAATATAATGCAGATTAATGCACTTTTTGACCTAGACTTTTTGGTTAAAGTTTTGCATGCAATTTATTATCCAGCTTATATATAAGTTGTTTATGGTATTGACTAGAAAGTTTAGGAGTGTGTTCAGGGCATCCAAAAACCAAGGAGGATAACTCTTGGACTGAATTTTGTACAAATTATGGCCCTTTCCTATCTTATAATATATATAGATACTTGGTTAAAGTTTTGCATGCATAGTTTTATTATGCATATGTCTCAGTAACTAGGCATGGGATTGACTTTAGACTTCATAAACCTATTTAGGAGTATTAGACTATCAAGGTATATCATTTTTGACTATTATTATATACAGGTATATGAAGGGCAAAACTTGAAATAGATTTCATTTGATTTACCAATAAGCCTTTTGAATAGTCAAGTGTGCTATCCTCTGACAGCTCTTGTTTTGAATCTGCTATAACTTCTTTGTCCTTCATTAGATTACTTCAATATTTGGACAGTTGCTTTAGTGGATGGACCTCTACATTATGCAGTTGACCTTGTGACCTTGACCTTTAACCTAATTATGATGATAAAAACAGCTTCTGGACAGGTTTACTTTTTGGTTAATCTGCTATATCTTCTGTGTGCTACAGTGGGGCTTTCGTTCATGTTGGCAAACGAACCGCACGATACACGCACGATAAACGCAAACGAACCGCACGATACACGCACGTTACACGATAAACGAACGAACGAACGATAAACGAACGATGCATATACACGTTTGATGCACAATACACGATGCACGATACACGGACCGCACGAAACGAACGATTGCAGATAGGCACGGTAGCGAGGTTAATCGATTTACTCGGTTTTTTTCGCCCAAGTGAACAAGGCAATTAATCAATTTATAAATAAAACCATCATTAAAACTAACACATACACACACACACGAAAAAAAACAACGAATGTTCTATAATAGGAAGTCACATGTTCTAAATCGTGTCGAAATTACAAATAATTGTTGTTACACATTGAATTTATTAGATCTATAACGATCCTATGCTTTGAACAATTATTTATTCGCGCCAAGCGTCATTGGTAACCGCATAATACGATTTAATTGGCTATCTTACAGCAGGTGAAGTGATCTCCCTTCGTACACAATACAGGGGAGACCACTCTACGTAGTTAACTCATTATTTTTATTAAACATGAATCGATATCAGACTTAAATTGTAACAGACAACGTAAGTAATCTACAGTTAAATGTTGCCATGCGGTGAGTAACCACTTAACTGATTTTGAAAAGCTGAAATTCTAATGCTGGCTTTTAAGGAAGCGTTGAACTCAAAATATATCGTGCGGAACGATTCACACGGAAGGAACGATGCGATAAACGAAACACGTTACACGATACACGAAACACGTTACACGATACACGAAACACGTTAGAATCGTGCACGATAAACGCACGCACCATACACGAACGATACACGGAAACGGAACGCACGATACACACACGATACACGAAAAATATGCCAACATGAACGCAAGCCCCACTGTATATTAGATTGCTTCAATATTTAGACAGTTGATTAAGTGGATGGACCTCCTCATTATGCATTTGACCTTGACCTTTGACCTACTTATAATAAAAAAAATGGCTTCTGGACAGGTTTACCTTTTGGTTAAACTGCTATAACTTTATGTGCTTCATTGGATTTATGAACAGTTTCTTAAGTGTATAGACCTCTTCATTATGCAGTTGACCTTGACCTACTTATGATGAAAAAAGCCCCCAAAAACTTATCCATAATACCATCAGATCTTGTTAAACATTATTTTCTTCCTGATTTTATGTATTTGACTTTACATTTACATGTAACTTAAAGGGTGGTCAGGTGTTAAACTGTTTGATTTAGAGAAAACCTATCATGATATCCAAAATTGAACCCATGTTAGGATGAATAAGGAATTTCTTGCTGTAACATAGTCCTGTGACTCATGTTCATCAGAGTTGGTAACAGCTCAGTTTCTTTTTAATCCCTTGCCGCGGAGCGGGAGAGGAGTTATTAAAGAATGGCCCCCGTCTGTCTGTCCTTCTGTCTGTCTGTCTCCATAACAATTTAAGAGTCTGCTCCATATCTCCTATACTCCTTGAAGGATTTTCATGGAACTTACCTCAAATGTAAACCAAATTGAGACAATGAGCAGAACTCAGGTGGCAGCCATGTCAGCTCAAGGTCACATTTGAAGGTCAAATGTTTTAACATTTAATTCCATTATAATTTTGTGTCTGCTCCATATCTCCTATACCCTGGAAGGATTTTCATGGAACTTGCCTCAAATGTAAACCAAATTGAGACAATGTGCAGAATGCATGTGGCAGCCATGTTGGCTCAAGGTCATGGTCACATTTGAAGGTCAAGTGTTCTAACCTTCAATTTCCATTATATTTTTGTTTTCTGTGTCTGAACAAGGGAAAGGTTTCATAAGTCAGCTACATTGAATTGTTGGCAAAAGCTTTGTGCTGTCTTATCCTAATGCATGAAATGCAGTATCAGTAACACTAAATAGGTCAAAGTCTTTATTAAGGCAGCAGCAGGGGATATAGCTGTCCTTTGGGCGGCCTTCTTATAATTACATGAGAATGGCCTTGTTAATCAACCTTGATATTCAACCTTCAACCTTTCCTAGAGAGTGGATTTCATGTAATCTGAGCATTTTTCTTTCAGCCTGTCTAGGTTTTGCAAAGACGTAATTGCACAAGGGAGAAGTACATATTTGTTATGCATGAACTATTCTGGGTTCTTTTTTCCACTCAGGTTTTGCCCTCATCATATCAATGCATGACATAAAATAATGAACAAAAGAATCTAATTTCATAGTTCTAAATAACTTCCCAATGGAATAGAAGTTAATTTGAAGAGCCAGCATCTAGTATTCAGGCTTGCTTGAATTCTCATTTAACCCTTTCCCTCATAGAGGATACCATGAAAAGACCTATGCGAACAGCATAAAACCAGATCAGCCTGCGAGTAACTCGCAGGCTGATCAGGTTTTATGCTGTTCGCTGCTCCTCAGTGGTCTGGAAATGAGGATTTTTTAATTAAATTTGGTAAGGTTTAACTGTGGTTTTTTGAAGATCAGGCTTTATGTGGTACCTATTGAGTGCGTCAAAATGAGTCTATATGAGGGAAAGGGTTAATACACAGCACAATCAGTTGCTTCCTACTATGAGCCTTAGTTATTACAGCTGAATCTGTGTACCCATTCTGCATGACCATTGTAATGGTTTACCACAAGGTCATATAAATATAGAAGTTAGAACAGTTTTGCATAGAGCCCTTAAGTTGCAAAACAATCAGATTGCTTTATTAAAACTGTCAAACCATATGCTATGTTATCTTATTTTCTCCCCATTATTCATCAGGACAGAAATTATTATTTCTTATAAATGTCAGTGTTTGTTTTCCATATTTATCAAAATTTCATCATTTCAAAGGTACAAACCTGAATTCATTGTTATTGTCCAGACTATTTTATATATATCACTTCTGATGTAATGTTGCTGATTCCGTTAAGAATGTATCTCATTCAGGTCTTCCATCTTCTGATAACTTCTTGGCCAGGGCATATTCTGTAATCAAGGTCTGTCATTCTGTCCTTTCAAAAGCACCCTACCAGTGCTTGGCAGTGAAGATCCACTAAGTCAACAAACTGCTCTTAAACAGTATTACAAGCAAAACCCCGTGTTCTCTTGCGTAAACCATGATTTACCAGAGAGGCCTGTAGTTTTCAAAGCTTTTGAAATGCTATGCAATGATATTGTGCTGATGTTTAGTATGTACAGTAAACTCCACTTGTAACGATACCACTTATAAAGATATACAGTGGGGCTTTCGTTCATGTTGGCAAACGAACCGCACGATACACGCACGATAAACGCAAACGAACCGCACGATACACGCACGTTACACGATAAACGAACGAACGAACGATAAACGAACGATGCATATACACGTTTGATGCACGATACACGATGCACGATACACGGACCGCACGAAATGAACGATTGCAGATAGGCACGGTAGCGAGGTTAATCGATTTACTCGGTTTTTTTCGCCCAAGTGAACAAGGCAATTAATCAATTTATAAATAAAACCATCATTAAAACTAACACATACACACACACACGAAAAAAAACAACGAATGTTCTATAATAGGAAGTCACATGTTCTAAATCGTGTCGAAATTACAAATAATTGTTGTTACACATTGAATTTATTTGATCTATAACGATCCTATGCTTTGAACAATTATTTATTCGCGCCAAGCGTCATTGGTAACCGCATAATACGATTTAATTGGCTATCTTACAGCAGGTGAAGTGATCTCCCTTCGTACACAATACAGGGGAGACCACTCTACGTAGTTAACTCATTAGTTTTATTAAACATGAATCGATATAAGACTTAAATTGTAACAGACAACGTAAGTAATCTACAGTTAAATGTTGCCATGCGGTGAGTAACCACTTAACTGATTTTGAAAAGCTGAAATTCTAATGCTGGCTTTTAAGGAAGCGTTGAACTCAAAATATATCGTGCGGAACGATTCACACGGAAGGAACGATGCGATAAACGAAATACGTTACACGATACACGATACACGAAACACGTTACACGATACACGAAACACGTTAGAATCGTGCACGATAAACGCACGCACCATACACGAACGATACACGGAAACGGAACGCACGATACACACACGAAACACGAAAAATATGCCAACATGAACGCAAGCCCCACTGTACCACTTATAACGATATAGATCCAGCAGCCCCGGCAGATGCCATATATAATTCAATATATTCAGCTCCACTTGTTACGATAGCACTTGTTAAGATAATTCAGATATAGCGATGCTACTATCAGTCACCGGCGGTCATTGTGACTGCATGTAAAGATATTTTGTCACCTGCAGTAGATGTACGAAAACATGACCATGACAGGTGCTAAAAATAGGTATAACAATGGTCTGTGAATCAGTGCAAGCTCAATTGGTCATATCGACATATATTTAAATAAGCACTTAGCTTAGTTTCGCTCTCACCCCTCAATATTCATTTGTTTCTCGTTGAATTATGGTGATCACTCAAACTTCTAAAATCATGCAGGGATGGTTAAATATCAATTCAATTTGTGAATAAAATTTAGACACTATTACTGCATTTTGGTCTTCCTTCAATCGGATTATAGACGAAGCATACCATTACCGAAGCGTACCAGGACGAAGCGTACCATTTATGTGGTCGAAGCGTACCACTTTAAAAATTATATCGGGAAATTGCTTGAATATGAATAAGTTTATGTTGCTGATGTTCATTAGGCATCCATAACTTGAATTTATTTCATATTTGATGTTTATGTACTTATTTGAAAACTGCGACATCGATTTTTGTAGAAAAAAAATAAGACGTGGAACCTCACACGGCAACAGGATATAAACTATATACCGGGGAATGTCATTTAATTTCAAATTCAATTTTGTATATCATAAGTGTTTCATTATCATCCTAAATTAATCTAAATGCATTCATGTTGTGTTAATATTTAACGAAAAATGCCAACGCAATATTATAATTTATCTTAAAGTTGCGAAACCATATACATACAAGCATGATGCCGAACCTTTTAATCATTAAAGGCAATAATTATGTACAAACATCAAAAGCCGACTGTTAATTACTATTATCAAATCAATTATGATTGATTAATTGCTTTAATTAGCAATCATCATAGGTTAGTGTCAGTATTACCAAAACCACGAATCGTTAATGACATCGGTTTGCTTTATCGGTTTTCACGCATAAATTAAATCATACCGACACGAATTACTCAATTCGCATCGTATAAAATGGTGCGCATAGAAAAAGAATGCACTCATCATGTCGGACTATCCGTGTATCGACTGTTCTTTGAACATTACTGGACAGAGTCAGGCCATTCAATGTGCAGACTGTGAAAGATGGCAAAGAAAGATGAATCGTTTAACCATATACAACCCGATTACACTATGTACAGCGTGTGTTAACACCTATATATATATATATATATATTTATAGCTTTGCACAGAATCAAACTACGTCACAGGGTCATGGGGTTGGCGCGTGTCGAGTAGACAGTACACAATTAAATCAACAATATCTCACGTAGGCATTTGAGGAAGCACGACTTTTTGTTTGTTGATTTTTTTTCTTTTAAAGACATCAGTTCCTTTTCAATTGCATACGGATACTACATTTGGATCCATAATGAATAAGAGACATGGATTTCTTAATGCCAAATTGCAGTTTTTCAAAATCGTGCTGGTATGTTTAATATATTAATCCTATTCCAATATTGATCTAGGTACTTACATGCATGCATTTTCATAGTAACAAGATCCCGTATTGACTAAAATACGTCATAAACACACAAAAAAAAAAGAAGATTATCTGCATATGTAATCTGACATTATCGGCGGTATATCACTCGATTTTTCACTCAATGTCGTGCCTTTTATTATTATAATATTGCATGTTTGACAAAATATTATTCCATTCTGTCATATATCACCTTTAAATCAATTCAATTTAAATAACAAAACATAAAATATTAGCGCTAAATTACCTATTTTGAAAAGTGGTACGCTTCGACCAAAAATGGTACACTTGGGTAATGGTACGCTTCGGTAATGGTACTCTTCGTCTATTACCCCTTCAATCCATGTTTAGTCACTGATAGTGATAGGCTAAAAATGCAAACATTTTGTTATTAGCCATAATTAAAACACAGACATTTGCAATAAAATGTTCCATCATATTAATTTGCTTGAAGAGTTTGGTAAGGATATTAACTTCAGAAAAAAATGACAGACTATTTTAAACATCAGTAAGAACATATGTTACTGTTTTATACCATTTCCAGTTTCCCTTTGCAGTTTGATATGAATTTTGGTATCACATGTAAATATATAAATGTAAATGAATTGTATTAAAATGATTCATCAAAACAATTAAAATGAGAGAGGTTAATCTCAGCTTATTACTCTCTCTTTAATGATATCAAAAGAGAGTATTTATGGTTTGCATAGAGACCATGTTTTCAGATAGAAATAGCACTTGGACAGTATCTTTGTATTGAGCAATATCGCTTATAGCGATATTTTGATGTAACAATATTAAAATCGAGGTACAGTGAATAACGTTAAAAGCAGAGTTTACTGTACATATAGATGTACAGTGATGACTTGTGTTTTGATGGATGAGTTTACACTGAGTTTGTAGTTTGCCCAGTGTTGCATTTTTAGGTCACCTGAGCACAACTTGCTCAAGGTGAGCTTTTGTGATCGCCCTTCGTCTGTCGTGCGATTTAGTTTGTTAACACTCTAGAGGTCATATTTTTAGCCCATCTTCAGAATGTTTGCCTCTATAAAATCTTGGACAAGTTTGAATTTGGGTCATATGGGGTCAAAAAGTAGGTCACAAGGTCAAATCTTAGAAAAACCTTGTTAACACTCTAGAGGCCACATTTTTGGCCCAATCTTCATGAAACTTGGTCAGAATGTTTCCAAAAAATCTTGGAAAAGTTTGAATTTGGGTTATGTGGGGTCAAAAAGTAGGTCAGGAGGTCAATTCTTAGAAAAACCTTGTTAACAATCTAAACGCCACATTTTTAGCTCGACTATTCAAAGAATATGAGAGCTATTGTAGTTGCCCTGGGGGTGTCGGCGTTGCAGCTTTTGGTTAAAGTTTTGCTTGCAAGTTATTATCAACCTTATATCTCAATAACCATTTATGGTATTGACTTGAAAGTTTATAAATATGTTAAGGGGCATCAGACAACCAAGGTAGATAACTCTTGACTGAATTTAATATGAATTATGGCCCCTTTTGAACTTAGAAATTTTGGTTAAAGTTTTGCATGCAATAGAAAATTTGGTTAAAGTTTTGCGTGCAAGCTACTATCTAGTTTGTATCTCAATCACCATTCATGGTATTGACTTGAAAGTTTATGAAGATGTTTAGGGGCATCAGACAACCAAGGTAGATAACTCTTGATGGAATAAATTACAAATTATGGCCCCTTTTTAACTTAGAAATTTTGGTTAAAGTTTTGCATGCAAGGTACTTTCATGTTAATATCTCAGTATCCAGGCATGGGATTGATTTGAAACATCTTTAATATGTTTAGGGGTATCATACTTTCATGTAAGATAACTCTTGATGGAATATATTAAAATTTATGACCCCCTTTTAACTTAGAATTTTGGTTAAACTTTTGCATTCAAGCTACTATATCCAGCTTATATCTCAGAAATTGCTTGTGGAATTGACTAGAAAGTTAAGGAGTGTCTTCAGGGGCATCAGAAAACTAAGGAGGATAACTTCTTGACTGAATATTATGCAAATTATGGCCCTTTTCTGCACAGTGTTATTATGCTTATGTCTCAGTAACTAGGCATGGGATTGATTTTAGACATAAAATTTACATCATAAAAGTATTAAGGGGTATCAGACTATCAAGGTATATCATTTTTGACTATTATTATGTACAGGGTATGTGAAGGGCAAGAATTGAAATAGATTTCATTTGATTTACCAACAAGCATTTTGAATAGTCGAGCGTGCTGTCCTCTGACAGCTCTTGTTGGATATATCTTCATGAAACTTTGTCAGAATGTTTTTAATAAAATCTTGGACATGTTTGAAGTCGGGTCATGTGGGGTCAAAAAGTAGTTCACAAGGTCAAATATTAGAATAACTTTGTTAACACTCTAGAGGATACATTTTTGGCCAAATCTTCATGAAGTCTTGGACAAGTTTGAATTTAGGTCATGTGCGGTCAAAAAGTAGATCAATAAGAAAACTGCAACATATGTTGCTCATTTATTATCAGGTGAGCGATTCAGGGCCATCATGGCCCTCTTGTTTTAAAGAAACTACCACATTTATTTTCTTTGCTCCACATTTTAACTAACCATAACAATGTTGACATAATACAATGAGAAAAATTGCAGAGCTATCCTAACTGGATCTAATATATTGCATTTAAAGGTGTGAAGACTGGGTACCAGTTCAGAAAAGTGCGCCTGTGGACCATGCAAGGGGTGACTGTATCGATTTCCAGGAGGGACATCACTACTCTGGAGGATACAAGAGAACTGATCGCCACAGCCAAGAGGCTGGGACCAGTTGGTGGAGTGTTCAACTTGGCCATGGTAGGCTCCCTGCTTCTAATTTACATTATCAGATTTTATATGGAAGATATACTGATGTACCCATTTATCTCTCAGTTATGCCACCTTACATCGTTAAAAAATGAGACCAGTCTGAAAACAGTGTTAACTCTGAAAAGCTAATGATGTACATTTCTGTATTTTCATCACATTTCCAATGTATAGGGTAGAAGCAAGTAGTATTGATCCAGATACATCTGTAACTTGCAGGCCAATCCAAATTTGTTCTGGTTAAACAGATTATTATGCCTCTACCTCCTGTATGTATTGGAAGACATAATAATTGCTTTTAGATGACTTGTCTTAATGCAAATCATGTCCACTGTCACCTTTCTAATCCCTGGTAAAACTGCACAATATTGTCAATGAAAGAAAGACTGCTGATTTGTCAGGACTTAAAGGCTATGCATATTTCTTAATTGCTCTAAGTTTGATATAATAAGAATTAATTAAAGTAGTGAAAATGTTTTCAGAAGTTGATCTCAATTGAGTGTCAAGAGCTTTCTCTGTAAGTTCTCTCTTTTGTTTAAACAACTTGTCATATGCCATTCTTTATAATCATGTACATGTCTTTTGTTTTATGTCAAAAACAGGTTCTAAAGGATGGCTTGTTAGAGGCACAAACAGTCAGCACATTCCATGCTGTCCTTGGCCCAAAATTACAGGGAACCATGAACCTAGATCATGTAACCCGCACTTCCTGTCAGAAGACCTTGGACTGGTTTGTTGTTTTTTCCTCCATCACCAGTGGCCAGGGCAATATAGGGCAGACTAATTATGGATTTGCTAATTCTGCCATGGAGAGAATCTGTGAGAAGAGGCACAGAGAGGGACTTCCAGGTGCTTTCTTTTTTTTCTTTCAATATCGGAATTCTACCGTTTTTGCAACAAATATATCTGTCTTTGTGCTGTATATTTTCATGAGTTTTAGAATACCACAGTCCAGATTGGGAGGTTGTAGGTTAGATCCCGGACCACAACATGCTAAAGTAGGAAAAAAATGTACTGGTATAGCTCCCTTGCTCAGCATATAACGGTAGTTCCAGGACTGGTTGGTCAGTGTCAGGATAATGTGACTGGCTGTTGTATCATGTCACATATCAACAGCTTGAGACTGCAGTGTGGCAGCACTATATCTGTTTTAACCCTTTCCCTAATAGAGGATACCATGAAAAGACCTATTCGAACAGGCTGATCAGGTTTTATGCTGTTCGCTGCTCCTCAGTGGTCTGGAAATGAGGATTTTATAATTAAATTTGGTAAGGTTTAACTGTGGTTTTCTGCAGATCAGGCTTAATGTGGTACCTATTGAGTGCGTCAAAATGAGTCTATATGAGGGTAAGGGTTAAGTAGACATAGTCTCCAAATGACTTAAATACTGTTGGCATGTAAAACCCAACAAACAGTTAATCCAGATTGTATATAAAGCTAAGAGATGATGGCGGTAAAAGTGAGATAACAAATGTCTATTTCAGATTTTTATATGGTTTTATCTTGTTCAGTGGGAAATTAAGATGATTGCCATTATTATGTGACTATTTGTTTTATTCCCAACAACTTAATTAATTAGTTTGCTACCAATGTGACAAATGAATGGTAAAATTTGACAATTGACAAATCTGTTTTAAATTACTTGGCTTTCAAATTAAGCCTTTCACAGATTTTGCATCAAAGAATTATGGTTTTTGTCCATGCTTGAACAAGATTGTTAGTGATTACTTGATGGTGCCTATGAAACATGGAAAATAGTGACATTCAACAGATTGGGGTATTTTACATAAACATTTTGGGAAAGAAAGCACAAAAATTGATGGAGGATTTTGTTGTTGGTAATATGCAAGTCAAGAACTTTGTGTGAAAAAGGTCTGAGTTGAGGAAATAACAGACATGGGAAACAAGCAACCATGCAAATATAGTGGTGGAGGAATTTGATGAATGAAGAAATATAGACAAATGTCATGGTAGGAACTTTTCTGAAGAAGTTCAACTTAAATAGAATCTCTTTTTTATAGCCACTAGAGGCGGTCGTATATTGGTGTCATCTTCTCCGTCTGTCTCCGTCCGTCCACATTTCTTGTGAACGCAGCTCCTCATACGTTTCTGATCGTATCTTTTCAATACTCGGTCAATGTCAAAACTATAATGGGTAGATGTGCATGAAGTGGCAATTTTCCGGTTCATTGATATTTGCAAGAGTTATGCCCCTTGAAACTTAGTCTCTATAGCTGATTGATATTGCAGCTTTGTGAATGCAACTCCTACTATGTTTCTGAAGGTATCTTTTCAATACTTGGTCAATATCATTACTATAATGGGTAGATGTGCATGAATCGGCGATTTTCTAGTTCATTATTTTTGCAAGAGTTATGTCCCTTTAAAATTGGACTCTGTAGCTGATTGATATTGCAGCCTTGTAAATGCATTTGTCAGACAACCAAGGTAGATAACTCTTGACTGAATTTAATATAAATTATAGACTTTAACTTGAATTGGTAAGTTTTGCTCAGCAAAATTTGTAGTTTTGTGCAAGCTAGTTCAGTTTATATCTCAATACATTCATGACTTGACTTAAAGTTATGTATTTTAGGCATAGAATCAAGATAGAAAATTATAATTGGCCTTTTTTATAGAAATTGGTTAAGTTTGCGTGCAAGCTACTATCCAGTTTATATCTCAATAACCATTCATGACATTGACTTGAAAGTTTATGAATATATTTAGGGGCATCAGACAATCAAGATAGATAAATTATAAATTATGGCCCCTTTTTTAACTAGGAAATTTTGGTTAAAGTTTTGCATGAGATACTCACATGCTTATATCTCAGTATCCAGGCATGCAGTTGATTTGAAACATCTTTGATATGTTTAAGGGTATCATACTTTCATGGTAGATAACTCTTTATAGAATATGTTACGAATTAGGTTCATGCTAATATCTCAGTATCCAGGCATGCAATTGATTTGAAACATCTTTAATATAATTAGGGGTATCATACCTTCACAGTAGATAATTCTTGATGGAATATGTTATAAATTATGGCGCCTTTTTTAACTTAGAAATTTTGGTTAAAGTTTTCCATTCAAGCTACTGTCCAGCTTATATCTCAGAAATTGCTTGTGGAATTGACTAAGGGGTATCTTCAGGGGCATCAGAAAACCAAGGAGGATAACTTTTTGACTGAATTTTATGCAAATTATAGCCCTTTTCTAACTTGGATTTTTGGTAAAAGTTTTGCATGCACAGTGTTATTATGCTTATGTCTCTGTAACGAGGCATGGGCTTGATTTTAGACTTCATAAAAATATTAAGGGGTATCAGACTATCAAGGTATATCATCTTTGACTATTATTATGTACAGGGTATATGAAGGGAAAGAATTGAAATAGATTTCGTTTGATTTACCAACAAGCATTTTGAATAGTCGAGCATGCTGTCCTCTGACAGCTCTTGTCCTCTTACATTAACCCTTTCCCTCATAGAGGACACCATGAAAAGACCTATGCGAACAGCATAAAACCAGATCAGCCTGCGAGTAACTCGCAGGCTGATCAGGTTTTATGCTGTTCGCTGCTCCTCAGTGGTCTGGAAATGAGGATTTTGTAATTAAATTTGGTATGGTTTAACTGTGGTTTTCTGCAGATCAGGCTTTATGTGGTACCTATTGAGGGCGTCAAAATGAGTATATATGAGGGAAAGGGTTAAGTCAGCCTTTCTATGAAATATTAGTAAGTTTTTTTCTCCCACATATAAAAAATACCTCTGAATCATCTGAAAGCGCACATACACTCAACCCATATGGAATTTTTCATCCCTTTAAAAGTGTTAATTGAGTATTAAAAAGAATAGAGGTATTATTTTAAGGTGAAAGGCAGATGTTTGAAAATTATGTCATTTGAAATTCAGAAAAGACAGGTCACAATTTCTCACTTAGACTTCATATTAGATAAGCAATGGTATTTTATAAGAGAATATTGAAATTTAAATCAGTACATGTAAATGCCTTGAAAATGATATGAAAATTTAATTTTTAATCAAATTAGGTTTAATTTGAATAATTGCATAATATCAAAGGGTTTTTTTTCTGAAATTTCAAGCCGTATCCATATGTGGAAAGCATGACAGAGCTTTCAATTTCATCTCAGACACATAGAAAACCATTGAAAAGGGAAGTTTCTTATTTAGTTCAGAATATATTTCATAAATACCATTAATTTGTCAATACATTGTTGAAAGCATCAGGTGATTTAAATTTGGTGATAAAAATTAGGCCTTTCTTGAGCCATTGTGACTATTTTTAAGGGCGAATTAGACTAAATTCTCAGGAAAAAAAGGGTTGTTTTTTTTATGTCAAGTGTATTCTATTGGTAATACTGCCTGTCTCAAGTATGAATCTTATAGACATTATATAGAAATAGGCCACCTGAATTGAAATGTCTGGTGTCTAGCTGTCAATACAAATAGTCACAATCCTATAATTGGGACTTGCTTGCTTCCAGGGATTTTTTTGTCATTATTGTCTCCTTAATGCTTTTGATTAGTTTAATGAAGTCTGCATTGTTAATATCATTGCTAGATTTTACTCTTACCCCACTATGCATCACACTTTCATTTGAACAATTATTTAATTTTTTGTTGAGTCTGCTTGTTGTTTGTTTGCATTCACATTTGGGCGTATTGTGCTGTGGTTTTTGACAGAGAACGCCTTTAAGGACCAGCATATCTGAATTTGGTTCTCTTTGACATTTTCTGTCAGGGTTGCCCTCCCTTAGCACCTCTATACACAGAATACAAAGATCTATAATAACAAAGAAAGGCAAGTTATCAAAATCATTCAAAATCACGCTGCAGATTGTCCAGATCTTGCAAAATCACTTTAATTTCTGCTATTCTATTTGAGATATTTGAAAGTAATTCATATCTTGTTATAGAACAATACATTACCTTCAAACTGATACCTAATATATTAAAATTAGTAAAGAAGGAAGAAAGTTTTATGTAAAATACAGAAGACCCTGCATGAAAAAAAAAACATGTATATAGATTCTGTTGTTTTTCTGCTACACTGAAATTTACCTTTACTATAGCTTAACATAGTGCTGTAAAATGGTTGACAGCATGAAATTTCAAAACACTTTTGCACCTTATATGATGTTATAAGTAAATTTTTTTTAACATAAGTTGCCATGAAAATTAAGGTGCACCCTATATATTGCTGCACCGAATTAACAGTTTATTTTGTAAGAGTTTCCTGAATTTTGTTGTACAGTCCATTCGCGATGGTACGAAGTAGCCCCGGGAAACGCATTTATTTCGTTCCATCGCGTATTTCGTTCCATCGCATCTTTCATATTGACTATTGAGAATCCCTTTATGTATGTGCTCACTCGTTTGTTTATGTCGTGTTTTAGTATGTATTGCCGAAAACCATGTACTGTCGTAAAGATTTAGTGTCATAATATGTTTAGTGTGATGTTGTTTCATTATTTGATTCTCTATATTTTTTATTTTTATACGATGATATTGATAAATAAAAAAGGCGTTCTGCAGTACAAATGTAAATACATGTACATGTACAGGTAAACTGGGTCCTTCACTGAATTACTCAGAATATTGCTATTAGATATTCAATGAAATTGTATTTGTAGTAGTCTTAGATTTATATGTTCGTATTAACATGAAATAGAATGGAATGACAAGTCAGACCTGGAGACCAATATTTATACTGCTGCTTATCAAGTTTTGAAATAAAATCACTCATTAATCTTTGTAACAAACAAACAAACTCGCTTGTAAGCTTCGTGTCAGATTGCAACAATCAACGTCACGGATAGCATGCTAATAGGCTGATTACAGACGCGTGTAAGCGACAGGTGGCACTCGGGTAGGTGTGAAAACTGACCGACACTTCGTTCGAACGCGTCATTAATTAGTTGTTAATTAGCAAATCGGACCACATACATACTTCGCACCAGTGCATATTTCGTTCCATCCTATTCGTTCCATCGCATCTTTTTTACATTGAATAAAGAACAAATATTGCCGGGACCTGGCAATTACTTCGCATTACACCGTCATTTCGCTCCATCGCATTTCGTTCCATCGTGAATAGACTGTATATTGAATATTGGGTCCTGCCCCAAAACCATTATCATTATCTGTACATACATTTCAACATTTCTTCTTTTTAAAAACAAAATTCTAATGAATTTTCAAAATCATTTAAACTGAAAATATTTTTCGTGCACTAGAAAAGGGTACTTTTATAAGAATATTTTTTTTTCTCTGTAATTTTTCCATATATTTTAGACAGTTTGCAAAATTCAGCGACATGCCATGTGACAAAATAATAATTTTTCTCTGTCTGTTACAGGAGTTACCCATCTTTGTTTAATAGGTCTTTGACAGATACAAGGGATCTGGTTGCACTACCCTAGCTCATTCTGAATTATTAGATCCCCTGGCTTTTTAAGTTCACCTGAGCAAAGCTCAGGGTGAGTTTTTGTGATCACTTGATTGTCCGTCGTTCGTCAACAATTTCAACAATCTTCTCCTCTGAAACTACCTGTTGGATTTTCATCAAATTTTGCCAAAATGATACTTATGATAGCCTAATGCAAATTCCTTTTTTTTTTTTCAATTTCATGAAAGCTTTGGTTTCCATGACAACCAGAAGATAAAATCTTTAAAATTCCTTATCTCAGAAATATATCTATATAGACCTACAGATTTGATATTTGGTACCAGGGATCCTAAAATTTTGGAATCTCAACCGGTCGACGGCAAAATCCCCCCCCCCCCCTTTACAACAATTCCGTTCCGTACCCCCCCCCCCCGAAAAAAAACATAACCGAAAAAAAACGAAAAAAAAATAACATTGATATTTTCAATCAACATACCCTGAATCATTTGCAGTGTGAAAATAGATCTTTTATTATATTTCAGCATCCTGTTGGCATAATAAGGTATTTTTCTGCAATATTTACCTCTACGAAATCGAAAGTTTGTTTACCGGAAGTGCATGTATATGACGGTCTGTATATGACTCTAACGAATCAATAAATTGTTGGAAGCAGTCGTTTTGGTGTTGTTTATTATGTGCCTTTGTGTTTATATATTTTTTTTGTCAATAACTTTTATTTATTTGTGATTATTTTTTTTATTTAAATGCGTTGTGCTGCAGCTAATTAAATTGCGCTGAGCCATTTCAACGAAATGCAGCCTTGTCACTGATACTATCCCCTTATATACCAAATATAAAGTTGAGTAATAACACCAAACAGTTATCAGTTTTTTTTAATTCTTTTATTTTGTTCTTACAAATTACAAATTACTAAGGAGATCAAACATTTTGATTAGCCTTTGATATTGTCATTAATTACCGCATTTAAAAGTCGACCGGTTACAGTTTGCAAACAAGCAATGGTCCATTATTACGGCATAGATAATTACACGGCACCGTCGAAATAACCGCTAAGTACAAACCGTCAATCCATTCATCTTAACTGCCCAATAATGACCTAGACGGGTGTCCCTGCCTGACCCCCACTGACACCTGCCCCGAGGGCACACCGGAAATTCAAGAAGTAGGTCAATTGGTGTGTAAGAGAGACTTTTATGAACCGTTTGGACCGATTTTGAAAGTTTTAGACGAGGATTATGGATTTTTTTTCGACCGATTTTTTTGGTACTTTTTGAAATCTGAACCGGTCGATTGAGATCAAAATCGGTCAAAACCGGTAAAAAATTGGTTTTAAGGATCCTTGTTTGGTACATAGCATCACCTCATGTTGCCTCAACATCAGTGCAAAATTTTTGCCCCTGGGGTCACAATGGACCACGCCCATGTCCACACCCAGATTTTTATATGGAACTATATAGGAATTTCTTGAAAAAACTTCTCTTTCAAAATTAGACCATGGATTTTCACCATATTTAACTAAAATGATACTTTTGTTAGCCTGAGGCTAATTCCTAATATTTATTGAATTTCATGAAGAACTTTGGTTGCCATAGCAACAAGAAAGCATAACTTTAAAATGCCTTTTCTCAGAGACAAACAGACCTACAAATTTGATATTTGGTACATAGCATCAGCTCCTGGTGCCTCAACACTATCAACAAATATGTGCATCAGGGTTTACATGAGGACACTTTCGGGACCACACCCAGATTTTGTATGGAACTATATAAGGAAAACAAAAAAATCTTTACTTCTGAATCATTGGTTGGATCAGGAAGAACTTTTGTTGCCATGGAATGCATAACTATAAAATGCCTTCTCTTAGAAACATAAAGACCTACAGTTTTGATATTTGGTATATACAGTAAAGATTCGTTTATCCGGAAACGTCCGTTCCTCGCGAAATTTCCGGATTAACGAATTTTCCGGATTAAAAATTCAACCATATATGACCATATCATAGAGATGTATATACTCATATTCACACTGAAAATACCGAAAACGATCTTTTTTGTTCTTATCAAAGAATATCAAACAAATTTTGCCGCGCGTCAGCAATCACCGCGAGTCGGCAATAGTAATTATCCCATCATTGGTAATAAGTCGACGACAATTAAAGTGCTTGTACATAATTGGTAAGTGTTTTAGCCCACACGTTTCACACGTGTCTTCACTTCCGCTTATAACAAAGAACGATTTACACCTCTGTCGGGCGCTATTGTCGTAGGCGCGAATCTCCTGGGGCATGGAGCAAAGACCAGATTAAGGTGTCAAAAACACAGGTAAAATATAGATCCGTCCCCGAAAATGTATTTCCGGATGCGGACTGCGAAATTCCGGACTAAACGTAACAATGTGTGCTTAAAAATTCCGTTCTCTACAAAAATTGACCGGATCATGAAAAAACCGGATTACCGGAGCGCGGATTAATGAGACTTCACTGTAGTATCCTGTCATGGTTCCAGCCTTTCTACAAAAAACCAAATTCAGGTGGGCAATTTAGGGCCATCTTGGCCCTTTTGTTACATGTATGTGCCCAGTGTATAGCACCAATACATGCAAAACCCTTTAACCATTGTCTAGATGAACCAGTGCTAGGCTTCTAGTTTTGCAGGGTACACTGAAAATTGTCCAAATTTCAACCAGTATTTGAACTCGGACCCCCGGATTAGCAGTCCAGTGTTTTACCACTGAGCCACAGCTCTGCCTGAGCCTACATGTGAAAGCTCAGTGGCCACATGTCAGTTTTGATGTATGTGTGCTAAATTGTTAATGCATCAGGTCATCCAGATTTGCTTGTCTAGGCTGTAACTTAAACATGGATTACAGGCTTTTCAAACAACTTGGCAGCAATGTTTGCATCAATGAGACAAAGTGTCACACACAAGAGTTAAAGGTCCCTAGCTCCAAGGTCACACTTAGAGGTGAGTGGTTATGGATTTGCATGTCAGGGCTCTATGACATGCATGCAACTTAGACATTATGGTTTCTGGATAGAATAGTGGTAAACACACTTGCTTTTCGCAAATGCAACCTGAGTTTGGTCCCAGGTTGGTTCAATGATGTTTGTGGAATGGTATGGGTCACCCATTCTCGATGTTGGTTTTCTTTGGGTACTTGGATATTCCTCCTACATCAAGGATGAGAAGTCAGTTTCATTAGTAAAGTCTCTTTCTGTCGAGTCATTGTAAAATGAAATTAAACTTAGACATGGATTTTAGGATAACTAGGCAGTAATGTTTTCTTTAATGAGATGAAATGTTGCACACAAGAGTTGGGTCCCTAGCTTCAAGGTCAAGGTCACATTTAGAGGTGATAGGTCATGGGGCAGATTTGCTTCTCTGGGCTGTAACTCAGACATGGATCAAAGGATTCTCAAATGATTTGGCAGCAAGAATTACCTCAATGAGATATGTCCTGCTCAAGTGTTGGGTCCCTAGCTTCATAGCCAGTGTACCCCCCACCCCTCACACACACACACACACACACACACACACACACAAAAAAAAATCATATATCACTTAAATTTCATTAATTGTCATTAAGTCATACATTGTACATGTAAATTCATTAGGTAAAATTAGGTAAAGGGTTAAAGGCCCCTTTCTCCATTAGTAATGAAATCTGTATGTACAAGATAGTATACAAGTGTATTATGCTTGTCATTTGATTTGATAGCTGCAACTTTTCACAATGAGTCATCCTTTAAGTTTCTGCAGAATGATAACTTCCATGTTATAACCAAATTATTTGTAACAATTCATTGCCTATGCCGGAGGCAGAATATACAGATTATATATCTCTAATTGGATGAAAAAACTATAAACATTTTTCTGGAAATCAGTTAATGGCAAATTGATTTGTCACTTAATATTTACACAATACATTATATTGATGTCTATTATTAGAACTATCTTGTCTTTGGTAGCAACAGAAACAAACTTAGAAAAAAATGACAATGCAGTTACTAAAAGTAGAATATCATGTAAAATATTGGTAGGCCTTCATAGATAAGAAATATTTCTGGAAAAAATAACGGTACAAGGTGAACATAAATATTCCAAAGAGCATTCTGTATATCCTTGAGTCTTGCTGTTTTGAATACAATTTTTTTTTGTATTTTCTGATAACAAATGCCATTGTTGCCCATTAAACTGTCAATCACATTTTATATAATTCGATGTGTGTTTAGTTTAGTTATGTTTTTAACATAGATAACAAGCAATGCATAGCATTTTCATACAGTCTTTTATTCAGAATAGAAACTTTTTGTGTCAAGAATATTGAATTCATTTAGCATTTTCTCTTTGCAGTTCAATTTTGAATGATTTTAAAGAGAATGTTTAAATGCCATTCTCAAATAACTGTTTATTTCCTAAAGTAGGGAAAATAAAGGATGCACTACAGGGATGTTTGAATTATAAAACATTGATGGAGTCATCGACAAAACATTTAGCCAATAAATATAAATTTCGCTTGAGTTATTTTGGAATGTTGTGAGATAAATTAGTGCTCTGTATGGTTGTATTGTCACTGCCTCTAATTTGCTCTAGCATTTTTCTTGAATAGGGTTCTTTACTTTCATAAAGCGTGCTTTGTTAAATTGATGGATTGTTTGTACGGTTTTACGTTTCTTGACAAACTGAATCAGACAATATCCTGCAGATCCCTGGAACACCACTCCTACAGAAGGTTTAATTAGCTTTTCTGATTTTCTGAGGAAAAGTCAAGATATTGATATATCTCATCTCTTTGATGACTGCAGTCTAAAACGAAAGTATGTCATTGGGTTTATTCATTAATGTTTATAACTCTGATTCACACTTCTTGTTACTATGGGTGCAAATGTACTCATGTTGGTGTCTGTGTTACCATGGTAACTCAATGCATATTTGCTACAAGGTTTGAAATTGATGAATACTTATTCATGTTATGCTCATATTTAGTGTATTACATGTATGAGACCTATTTTTTGATAAAATTCATTGAATGGAAGAAAGGTGGAATCACCTTTTTAGCTTGCCTGAGAACATGTGCTCAAGATAAGCTATTGTGATCCATATGGGTTGTGAACACTCCAGAATCTTTATTTTTGGTCAAACTTTATAGAGATTGGGCAGGATGAATGTCTAGATGAAATCTCTGAGTTCAAAACTGGTTACACGGGGCCAAAATGTAAAATGAAAATTTGTATACAAAACTTGAGAACACTTACAGAGGCCACATTTTTATCCCAAACTGCATGAAACTTGATTAGGTTATATTTGTTTGAAATCTTGGATGATTTTAAAAGTTTTTTCATTTGGGTATAAAAAGTGGGTCAACAGAGCAAACATATAGGCCCTATACACCTTATAGGCCCTATTTTTGACCCAAGGTTCATAAACCTTGATCATCATGTTTGTCTACATTGCATCACAGATGAGTTAAAACTGTGGAGTCAAAATAATGGTCACCAAGGCGAATCTTAGAAAAAGCACTCTAGATCCCACATTTTTGCTTGATCTTCATCAAAAATGTGGTTGCAACCTCTGTAAATTACTTGAAAGGTTTAAATCATTTTGCCTTTAAAACACATATGTAGAAAAAAATTGTCATGGTCATATACTGACAGCACTTAATTTTGGTTTTCAGTGATGTAACTTCCAAGTAGTAAAATAATATCGCTACTCTTTTCCATATTGGCAGGATCCATTTTATAACTGCGTAATTTATGAAAGGAGCAAAATAAAGAATAGGTCTTAACACATATATGAACAGTGTTTCCTTTATATTTGATATATTTCAAAGCAGATGTAAAACAAAATAGAAATCTAGGTTTGTATAGACTTACTTTTATCTGATTGCCTCTTGTATATTCATAATGTTCAGGATTATAATATATTGTCAACTTATTGCTGCAGGAATTGCCATACAGTGGGGCGTGGTTGGGGATGTGGGCGTGGCCAGTGACATGCTCAGTCACAAGGGCAGACCCTTGGCGGGCAGCATGCCCCAGGGGATCGCATCCTGTCTGGATACCCTAGAGAACTTCCTTCTACAGCCCCACCCAGTGGTGACAAGCTATGTTCCAGCAACATTGGACAGAGATGTAGGAGGAGATGGTGGGCAGAGTCATGGGGCAGGGACAGGGCTGCTGGCAACAATTGGACGCATTGTTGGTGAGATATTACTTTGTAACCTTCAGTTTTGGGCTTTTTTTATAAGTATCCTTGCTTCACTTTGAGAAATGGGGAAAATTGGGTCAAATATGATGTGTCCTACCATGTTCCCCTCCCAGGCATTAACATATTGGTCACAGAAGAAGGCTTTGGGTACTATTTAGAATGGGTTTGGTTATGGTCAAGGCTAAGTTTTGAGTAAATCAAGGAACATTAAGCTCCATATCTGTTTATACAAGTCATCTGTCAACATCATTAGTTTTCTAAATACCCAAGAATCTTGAATGTTCCACATGAAAAAATTAGGTTGGTACTGTAACAGAAAAGTATTTATTTCGTGCTAACTGATGAGATACTATGTTCTGTCAGTGAGATAAAATCCATATTCCACAGTGTAATGATACAGATCTACCTGAACTACTTTTTAGCTCGACTATTCGTAGAATATGAGAGCTATTGTAGTCACCCTGGCGTCGGCGTTGGCGTTGGCGTTGCAGCTTTTGGTTAAAGTTTTGCGTGCAAGTTACTATCAACCTTATATCTCAATAACCATTTATGGTATTGACTTGAAAGTTTATACATATGTTCAGGGGCATCAGACAACCAAGGTAGATAACTCTTGACTGAATTTAATATGAATTATGGCCCCTTTTTAACTTAGAAATTTTGGTTAAAGTTTTGCATGCAATAGAAAATTTGGTTAAAGTTTTGCGTGCAAGCTACTATCTAGTTTGTATCTCAATAACCATTCATGGTATTGACTTGAAAGTTTACAAATATGTTCAGGGGCATCAGACAACCAAGGTAGATAAATTTTGATTGAATTTGTTTCAAATTATTGCCCCTTTTTAACTTAGAAATTTGGGTTAAAGTTTTGCATGCAAGGTACTTTCATGCTAATATCTCAGTATCCAGGCATAGGATTGATTTGACATATCTTTAATATGTTTAGGGGTATCATACTATAAAGGAAGATATCACTTGATGGAATAAATTAAAAATTATGACCCCCTTTTAACTTAGAATTATGGTTAAATTTTTGCATTCAAGCTACTATCCAGCTTATAACTCAGAAATTGCTTGTGGAATAGACTAGAAAGTTAAGGTGTGTCTTCAAGGGCATCAGAAAACAGGAGGATAACTTTTGTACTGATGCAAATTATGGCCCTTTTCTAACATGGATTTTTGGTTTAAGTTTTGCATGCACAGTGTTATTGTGCTTATGTCTTAGTAACTAGGCATAGGATTGATTTTAGACATCATAAATATATTAAGGGGTATCAGACTATCAAGGTATATCAGTTTTTACTATTACTATGAAGGGCAAGAATTTAAATAGATTTCATTTGATTTACCAACAAGCATTTTGAATAGTCGAGCGTGCTGTCCTCTGACAGCTCTTGTTTTACTTGTAAAGGAAACAGCAGTTAGCATAAAATAAAAAGAAAATTGGTTTTGAGTGGATATGGGTGAGATGTAACCCATATTCATTCAAAAGAAATATACTATATGTATTTCCCTGTCCTGACCAGTTGTGTCCAGACTGTTTCGCAGAAGGTTTTCTATCATTTCATACAGTTTAAACAAGATATTTTTAGCAGGATTATTGATCACCTTCAGTTATATCCATAGTTTTAGCTATTGTGATCAAAAGCAATATTAATTATGACATCTTTTTTAAAAGCAAAAGTTCACATTAGACATGTTTATAAAGAGTTAGGTCCCTTTATATAAACAAGGAGTTACACCTTTTATATATAATGCCATAATTTCTTGGTTTTCTCTAGCATCTGCATTTATTCAATTTTAATCGCACTTGAAATCAATATTTATTATTAAATTGAATAGGTGGTGGAATACGGTATAGCCCTTGAAAAAAGTCAAATTTTTGATTGTTTGCACTTTGATATTCTAATTTCTAACTCAGTCCTGATAAAACTTGAGAAATTGAAACATTGAACTTTTGATAGGATCTAGAGAAATTACAATCACTTGACTTGTATTAAACCATGACATTTGGAGTTATGGGCCTTGACATATTAGTTTTAAGAAGTAAAACATCAACAAGATTATCTTGATATGTTTTTTGAATTTGATTGCTGCTGCAGGTAACCTCAAGTGGCCTGGATTGTTTCAATTAGGCTTATGATATGTGGTGTTTGATATTTTGCTATGATGGCCTGCTTGTTTATTGAAACTAAAAAGGAGAGCTGTATAAAAAGAATTATGTTTCCCCTTTGGGAGTTTTACAATACATTCTATCAAAGTTTAGACGATCAAATGATCTTAATGATGCTAAAGTACCTAAAACATTTGTCTGAAAAGGCAAGTCACAATTTGTCTATGCTTTTATATTTTGTGATATGAAACGCTATTTAGTTTTTAATCTCATACAAGATATATATGTGCATAGATTTCTTAATTTAAATTCATTGAATTCTTTTTTATGTACTCTCAGCATGTGTTTTGCATCTTGTTAGTTTTGTATTTGCTTATTTTCCTAGCAAATGTCATTTTATGATTGCTCAAAAAGAAGAGTTAAAGTAATAAGGATAAATATAGAAAATAAGATTAATGGTTTCTTACTATTCCCAAGATTAGTTTTAGAGAGCCTGACTCCCACATACATTCATTTTTCCAACAGCTAGGGTGAAAATAAATTCAACTGCATGAAATAATGGAACATTTTATTTGGAAATGGTATTTTGAAGATCTGACTTTTATATGCTCTAAACACTTTAACAGGTTCAATGCGTGATTAGATTTGAATTCATCGTACTAAAGTTAAAAGTTATTAAAAATTATGACATTTATATATTTCTTCACTCATTTTGATTTAAATAAATATAGTAAGAAAAATGTCTTTTTTTCAGTTCTGTTGAAGATATTAAAGTCATTGATTATATGTTACACGATTGAGAGCAGCTCTATTAAAATGCTGTATTTGGTTTGTGTTATACTAGATTGAGAGCAGCTCCATTTTTGGTTGTGTTATACTATTGAGAGCAGCTCCATTAAAGTGGCATATTTGGTTTGTGTTATACTCCATTGAGAGCAGCTCTATTAAAATGCTGTATTTGGTTTGTGTTATACTAGATTGAGAGCAGCTCCATTAAAATGCTGTATTTGGTTCGTGTTATACTAGATTGAGAGCAGCTCCATTAAAATGCTTTGTTTGGTTTGTGTTATACTAGATTGAGAGCAGCTCCATTAAAATGCTGTATTTGGTTTGTGTTATACTCGATTGAGAGCAGCTCCATTAAAATGCTTTTTTGGTTTGTGTTATACTCGATTGAGAGCAGCTCCATTAAAATGCTGTATTTGGTTTGTGTTATACAGTACAACACCGCTATATCACGACTGCTATTTCGCGTTGACCAATATATCGCGGTTGATCTATGGACCCAAAAAATATATTGCATCATTTGCATAGGCTTACCGTGAAACTAATCTATTTCCTTCTAAATTTATATGTATTGAAAATAATTTTGCGGTCAGTATTTAACATGTTAGTGCAATGACACGCAGAAGTGATTACAATTAAACACCCCAGGTGGTAAGCTTTTGTGTTTGGGGGCAGTTGATGATTATGCAATTGAGTTTTAATGATCAGAAACAATGCAGGTTTGTCGGTATAATTATCCAGCCACAGTAATCAGCATTTAATTGCTATGGACATTTAATACCAAGCAGATACTCGATAAAATACACAAACATTGTCTAAAATTCACTGCATAAACCTTAATAATGGTATTCTTATTTATCATGCTGGCGTGCATAATTTTACCATGGATTAAAAAGTCCCGGAAAAAAACCTTAAAAGGTTCTTATTTTCCTGTGCAATCAATCATTATAATTGTTCAATATTTAACCTTTTAATAAGGCATTAACAAGTTTACAACAATAGCATATATAAGTACACTCACTTACATAATAGCAAATAAATTGATGGTGCAATTTAAAATTGATAAACATGGTCGATATAATATAAAGATATATGCAAGATTAAGTAACCATTAATACTACATAAAGTACTGAACTAGTACAAAAAAAAAACCTGAAAAAAACCCACCTAGAATCAATGATAATGGAATTATTTAAAATAACTAAACTCTATAAATAAAATAATGCTTATTGCTTTATAATAGGTTTTTTCAAGAATTTACAACTATCACAAAGACACATATAGCATTCTCAAACCTACTACCCATAGCGGCATTGTACTGTACTCAACTGAGAGAAGCTACATTAAAATGTTGTATTTAGTTCATGTTTAATACAATTGAGAGCAGCTCCATTAAAATGCTGTATTTGGTTTGTGTTATACAGGATAATGAGAGCTGCTCCATTGAAATGCTGTTTTTTGGTTTGTGTTATAAAGATTGAGGGCCGCTACATTAAAATGCTGTATTTGGTTCATGTTGTACAGGATTGAGAGCAGCACCATTAAAATGCTGTATTTGGTTCATGTTGTACAGGATTGAGAGCAGCTCCATTAAAATGCTGTATTTGGTTCATGTTGTACAGGATTGAGAGCAGCTCCATTAAAATGCTGTATTTGGTTCATGTTGTACAGGATTGAGAGCTGCTCCATTGAAATGGTGTATTTGGTTCATGTTATACAGGATTGAGAGCAGCTCCATTAAAATGCTGTATTTGGTTCATGTTGTACAGGATTGAGAGCAGCTCCATTAAAATGCTGTATTTGGTTCATGTTATACAGGATTGAGAGCAGCACCATTAAAATGCTGTATTTGGTTCATGTTGTAAAGGATTGAGAGCAGCACCATTTAAACGGTGTATTTGGTTCATGTTATACTCGATTGAGAGCAGCACCATTAAAATGTTGTATTTGGTTTGTGTTATACTAGATTGAGATCAGCACCATTAAAATGCTGTATTTGGTTCATGTTATTCTAGATTGGGAGCAGCACCATTAAAATGCTGTATTTGGTTTGTGTTATACTTGATTGAGAGCAGCACCATTAAAATGCTGTATTTGGTTCATGTTATACTAGATTGGGAGCAGCACCATTAAAATGCTGTATTTCGTTTGTGGTATACTTGATTGAGAGCAGCACCATTAAAATGCTGTATTTGGTTCATGATATAGTCGATTGAGAGCAGCACCTTTAAAATGCCATGTTTGGTATGTGTTTTACTTGGTTGTTGTATGACAACTTATCCCTTTACCGATATTCATTAACAAAATTGTATCATTGATGAAAATCAATTTACTGAACTTTAAATGGTATCAAAAACAATGTTTTTCTCTTAACTATGCCGACAATGCAGAATCTTAGAAGCTGCACTATTGAATGAGTAACAGGAGAGTCCCTGATTAGACAGTTTCTACAGGAGCTGTCTGAGACTGCCCGTGCATCAAAATAAGTCTATATAATGTAAAAAGTTAGAATAACAGTCAAATGCAAAAGCACATTATATTTCTAAAAGACTAGTGCTTTTTGACATTTTGATATAGATATGATATGTTATTTAGTTACAAAGATATCTTTGAAGATAAATGTAAAGTCTTTGTGTGATTATATTCATATGTGCAATATTGACATCCAATCTTTTTAACCCTTTCCCTCATATAGACTCATTTTGACGCACTCAATAGGTACCACATAAAGCCTGATCTGCAGATAACCACAGTTATACATGTACCTTACCAAATTTAATTATAAAATCCTCATTTCCAGACCACTGAGAAGCAGCGAACAGCATAAAACCTGATTAGCCTGCAAGTTACTTGCATGCTGATCTGGTTTTATGTTGTTCGCATAGGTCTTTTCATGGTTTCCTCTATGAGGGAAAGGGTTAAATTTAAATTTGACATACCATCTTTCCAATAAGAGGTCATCTATCTCTCACTGAGATTTAACATTTATGAGGATGAAAACAGATCAGCATATCTCTTTTATTTGGCTTAAGCATTGTACCTTGTTAAATACAACAAAGATACATATGTAGCTTATCAAGATGTATGATCATTTATACAATGACAAAATTACTGCTTTTTTAAAAAATGCTTAAATGACTATTTTACTTAGTTTTTTTATATGTTGGAATGGAAATCGTTGTTTAGTTTCAGTTATTGTATATATAAATGCTTTAGTCATCAATTTTATCTTTCAAAAGCATATTTTTTGCTGATATTTTTTGTTAGCTTATCTGTTTCAAAGGAAAAGTCAAGCTATTATTATCCCTGGGTGTTCATTGTCATTGTCGGGCAAAAACTTCAATGGAGCCCTTTACTCAAACACTTATAACAGACGAGCGTTGTCATCTGCATGCAATGCTCTTGTTGAGTCTCTGCTTGTGAGGTTCCAGGAAACAGCAGGATCCATTATTTATTTAAAATAAATAAAAAAGTGTCTGAAAAAAAAAAAGAACAAAAAAACCCAAAAAACTGCAATAGTTAGAGGACACCAAATCATCCATCTGATATTTTGATAAAAAATAATGGAGCAAGTGATAAAAAAAGTATTTTTCAAGATTAATGGAGTTATCTAAAACCAAACAAAAATTAAAAAAAACAACAACACAAAAACAAAGAGTATAATAAAATTGTTTATTTCACTCTGCATTAGAAACTGTTTAATTAAAATTTACAATGTCATTGACAAAATTTTCTTTAAACAGAAGCATTCTGACACCTGAGCACATCCTATAGACTGTTAATAGACTAATCAAGATCAGCCTGCATGTTCATGCATTTATATTAGGATTTACACTTGCATTTTTTTATTCCCTGAAAAGGGAGGTATATAGTAATAAAATGGTCCATCCGTCCTTCTTTCCAACTTCATGTCTGCTCTGTAACTCCTACATGCATGATGAATTTTTGAGTGACCTGGTAGAAATGTTCCTCATATTGAGATAATTTGTTGTGATTAAGACCTGGGTTCATATCTCAAAGGTCAAGGTCGTAATCTGGGGTCAAAAAGGGGAAGACTTTGTTGTGTCCAGACTCAATTTTGCATGGATGAATTTTGAAATAACTTAAATGTTCTTCTAGAGAAGACGATGCGTCATCCACAAGACCCAAGGTCTGGGGTCAAACGTCAAAAACAAGAACATTTTGTTGTATCCATGGCAATTCTGCCTTAAGAACAGTTTTCACTGGGTTGAAAAATCAATAGTTGGTCAATGAAGTCTTAATGACAGTAATTGTCCCTGTAGGCCCGTTAATTGTAGCAACAAAGGAAAGCATTAATGCTATTAGACGTATCAGGAAGAATAAGATGGCCAATAAGCTTATACTATATGCATTTCAGAAAAGACTGTCCATCATATTATGGCTGACAATCAAAAGGGGCTTTGTGTTAGATGTGTCCCACATGTGTTGACACTCAACCAAAAGTTTAAGTGGTATGAGTATGCATAAAAACTGTTGAGAAAATATGATATTTGTAATCCCAATAAAATTTCTGAGTTGCTTACTGCTTACTGAAGATGAAACTGGGAGGAGGGGGCATTATTTTAGCCCAAGTGATGCATATATATCACATAATGACTGAGGACAATTTGAGACCATTCTTTACATAAGGGACACAAAGTGATAAGAAGGTTTTATTATGCCATTTTCTTCAATTCTAGTGGCCCTGTTGTACAAATTCCTTGTAAGGACAGTAAACCTATCGCAGGCAAATTTAGGCATATTTCTGTAATGTGAGATGTCCCTTGTATCTCAACCAATGTTTTCCCTTCTTCCTTCAGTTACGAAATTGAAACTTTTCTTTGAATGTCTTTGTCCTTGATAAGCCTTCGTTTGCATGTGGAAACAATTAGTTGTTTTATGATACATGTGTCTAC
Source organism: Solen grandis (assembly GCA_021229015.1). Classification (NCBI taxonomy): domain Eukaryota; kingdom Metazoa; phylum Mollusca; class Bivalvia; order Adapedonta; family Solenidae; genus Solen; species Solen grandis. Next base: position 32,994,467 of record CM037778.1, read on the forward strand.
ACTGTCAAATCTCACTTCTTCCTGAATTGTGTTGACAGAATGTTGAGGGAAATAAATGAGATTAGGTTGCAACTTACAACAACAAATCATTGTGCTTAGGTAATGTTGACATGACATGCTATCTAGGATTTATTTTAAACCTCTCAGGAGCATAGGACATTTTTAGATATCATTTATTGTTATATATCAGAGAGAGAGTGAGTAAACATAAGGCATATAGGATCTTTCTGACATACCAGTATTTTAGCTCCTTCAATATATGATATATTTAATGCTGAAGTCATTTACATAATTCCTAAGAAATTAAAATTTCCATATATTTTTTCCAGCATTTTTTCAGTTTATCTATTTGAAGAAAAGGATGAGCTATTGTGGTCACCCCTACTGTAGGCGTTCATGTAGGCATCTCATGAAATGTTAAAGTTTTGTTCAACATAACTATTATCTCCACTATGATTCAGTGGATGTCACATGTGTTTAAATATGATCAGACTAACCAACAGAAACAGTAACTCTTTCAAGTATTTTCATATATTTATGGCCCTTTTTGGACTTAGAAAAATGTTAAGTTCTGTTATTAGTATTTTGGCCATTATCTTCACTAATGTTCATTACTTTATGGATGTCCCTCAAACTTCAAAAATGTGTTTATTATCATATAAACAGAAATAACAACAATATTTTTTGGAGCTTCGGAAAAATACTTTTTGCCTGTTTGTACTTGTATAACCCTTTCCCTTATAGAGGACACCATGAAAAGACCTATGCGAACAGCATAAAACCAGATCAGCCTGCGAGAAACTCGCAGGCTGATCAGGTTTTATGCTGTTCGCTGCTCCTCAGTGGTCTGGAAATGAGTATTTTGTAATTAAATTTGGTAAGGTTTAACTGTGGTTTTCTGCAGATCAGGCTTTATGTGATACCTATTAAGGGCGTCAAAATGAGTATATATGAGGGAAAGGGTTAACCATACCAGTATTTCTACTATTACTCTGTTTGCTCATACATATCACTCAAACTTCATGTTTTTCATCATTGAACAATAGCAGAGATATTAGCAGTTACCCTTGTATGTTTGTGACCCTATTTCCTCCTGTTTGGCTTTACACATTGTCATGTTTCTTCTTGACTCAAATAGCTTTTTGTTGAGATTGTAAGAGCAAGTTCACATCTTTGTAACTTCAGAAGAGAGTAGATTGAATGAGGTCCTTTTATCTCAAGTCATTAGCAATGCATCATAACTCTGACTTATATTTTTGACACAATTATGACTTATATTGATATTTACAACATCTACTGGATTATATTATACTATCCACCAGTTCAAATAGTTGAGCATGCTGTCATAAGACAGCTCTTGTTCAGATTGCAGATTTATAGTTCTGAGACTTGTCCCTATTTTTCTGGATGGTATTCAGTACTGTATATACATTACTGTTATAAAGTACTGTATATATATTAGTATGTCCAATTAAAATGGGTTTACATTTCCGTTTGTGCATGTGCAAAATTGGTATTGCAGTCGAATGTAAAGTTGTGATAGTAATAGTTTTATTTGTGTTTTTTTTTAAATAGTTTCCAATGTAATTTATCATATTTGATAGATTGTTAGTCAGTAGATGTATGTATTTTAATGATGTTTACATACATATCGGTCATGACCTACTTATCGCTTCGCTCATCGGTCTGGACATTGCACATTTCATGTCCTCTGTATTGAGCTTGTAAATATACATAGTAGTTTAATTATTACATGATGGGTGGGATAAGTAATGCGTAATGTTTATCTTGTTAATATGTATCCGTAATACAAAGAACGCTGGTGTAGATATCATACAGTACAATTGTCTGTGCAGTGCTAGTCCTGCTGTTTTGATCAGGTTGATTATCTACAGCCTTATTTACACACGTCTTTTATGCTTGTGGAAATAGCTCAATTGGTATGAGTGTTGATGTGTTTGTTTTTTTTTCCCTTCAAGAGGTCATGAGTTCTATTCCAGCTGGGACCTTTTTTTTTTCTAAATTCTTATTTTCTTTATTTGTATTTGCTTCCTATTGATTTAAACATAAAAATTAACCAAAAATAAAAAAAAAATATATATATACTTAATTGGGAGTCATATTTTTTAAGCCTAGAGAGACTCGGGACTCATGCAGGGAAAGTTATAATTTAATACCTGCCTCTCTATATATAAATAATATTAATATTAAGAGCGATCATTATTAGGGCTTTCTGCCTCAAGCAGAAAGTCCTATTGGGTTTGTTATGTTTTTTCTTCTTCTTATTATTATTTTTCTACTTTTTTCTTTCTTTTGAGGTTCAAATTCAAACAGGTTACCGAAAAGGCAGCAGCATGAAATTTTAACAGTATGCACAGTGACTTTGGCGCTTTTTATTGCAGCAATTTTTTTCTTCATGTGATGTCACGTGACGTCAGGGTTCAAAAAAGCTACCAAAGCATGTACGCGCTCTACAGCCATCATTTCTTGACCAATTGACTTGATTTTTTCACAGAATGTATGGATTGCGATTTAGTTGTGCAGGATTATATACATTTTGCAACATTCAAAAAGACCAAGGATCTATGGTTGAACCAAGTTTTGAACTTTGAATCTGAAAATGTATTTAAGTATTACGAAGCTTTCAGATAAGCTAGAACCTTAAAATTTGGACAGAACATGTGTCTTACCAATTTCTTACAGCTCTGAAAAGACTGATGTTATATGACGTAAAATTACGTTGTGACGCGTTAACAAACTTTTAATTCAAAATGTAGGGTTTTTAAGCCCTACATGCCTTAACTTTTGACTGATTTGCATAAAATTTTCACTGAATGTGCAACATAGCATCTCATTTTCCTTTGTCACTTCCGTTTCTGGAAAATTGTAAAGGTCAAGGTCATATGTCAGTTATCATGGTTTTATTCGGCAAGGTTTATCTCAAAAACGAAAAAAAATTATCTGGACACTATGGGTAAAATCTGTAGTGCTTTGAAAGACCTTTCAGGTGATATTTTGTTTTCAAAGATCGGGGTTGAATTGGTGAGTTATGGCAAAAAGACGAAAAGTGTACTTTTAACGAAATTGAAACTCTGTGGTTTCATGAACTTTGAGTCAAACAATATGATTTCTTCAGAATTAATACACTGAAAAGTGAAGTGATGTATACTGCTAGGAATATTAGTTTGGTCACGTGATTATGACGTCATACATATTTAAAAAATTCATATAAAATTGGCAAGTTGATTTATGAAATTTGCACGAATGCCGTAGCCTACAATGTACAAAAAGTCCTGAAAATTTCAAGTGATTCGGTCAACAAACATGGCAGATATTATGTTTTTGCGAATAAGGGCTTGTACACAAAAATCTAGCAATTTGAAGTAAGAAAAGAAGGCGGTTATTGATTAAAAATATAATTTCGTGTTACAAAGGCTCTTGGTGAGTAAGAACCATGAAAATTGGATAGCATATGTGTCCTGAGGTCTACTTTGTAGTTTTTGAAAATCTACGTCGTGTGACGTCATTTGATGTTACACTGTAATAAGCAACTTTGCTTTAGAAATAAGCGATTCTAGGACCTGCAGGCTTGATGTTTTGACGAATGCCGAAGACTAAGATGTGCAAAAATTCCTGAAAGTTTCAAGTAATTATGTCATCAAACATGGCAGATATACATGTTTTTCGGAAAAGGGAAATATCCTTGTCCGCTGAATTCCTTGAGAATGAATAAGCCTAAGTTTGTGAATCCTGTTAGGGACATTGTCCATGGCCAGATCACGATCCTTTTTTTTAAATTTTGAGGTAATAAAGTCAAAGGTCAAGGTCACAATGACACTTAGATCATTAAAGCAGAAAGCCCTATCGTTTCTTCAGGACAAACAAATCTAGTTAGTATTTTATTTTATATTTAAATAAAGGTCCTGTGCACAGACAGATTAGGTTTTAAGGTCAAAACAGTAGAAAAGAGGAAAGAGGGGGACAGTGTGTTTATTATAAGCTGTTCGTTAAAACAGTTTGTTTTCTTGTTATTTATTGAATAGATTTTCATGCATCTACTTCATAATAATGCTATTCATGACCTTCAGACAAATAATGTTACCTTTTTGTTTTACCATCTCTTTTTAAAATAAACAGCAATACAATAATCTCACATGTTGCTGTATTCTATCTAATCATTGCATGTCTTGTAGGTCCATTCCATCCACTTTTATTCCAATTTCTCAAATGCCAAGGAAACTTTAAATAATTTTTCAAAAAAAGAAGCTTGATACTGCATTAGTGATGAATGAGAACAATGTCAAGGTTACTCAAAATTGAAGATTTATAGTGTAGTTGTTTGGAAGATTGTGGTGTCATCTAGATTATGATTGTCAGGGTATTAATCATCTGTAATGACAGCCAGGCCTCATCTGAGGTTTGCTGTCTTACATATAGAGAGTTTACATTGTGTTGTGGCTGTTCTGCAGGAATAAAGGACTGGAAGGGTTTCCGGAAGGACCTGCGTCTGGTGGACCTGGGCCTGGATTCTCTCATGTCCACAGAGATCAGACAGGTCATCGAGAGAAAACTGGACTTGGTCTGCACAGCAGAGGAGGTAGAAAAAATCAATTATTGCAAGGATTGTCAGTGTTATCCTTTTTGTTAACATAATTGCATTCTTTTTAGTTTGCCTTTGGTGTTAGTTCTTATTAAATTTCCAATGTGACTATGCATTAAAGACTCTTTGCATGCTCCCCAAAAGGGAGTATATAGTTTTGTCTGTCTGTCCATTACATTATATTTTTTTGTCTTGAGCATATATCCCAGAATCACTTTAAAGATAATGTCATAAGACTTCTTCATATTTTAAGAGAAGATTTAGTGCATTACACAAATTCTGCTTTTGCTAGTTTTAGAGTTACTGCCCTTTGTAAGCAGAGTAGGACTCAATAGACCCATGGAGTTACTTGTGTGAATATATTTCTTTTTTTTTCATCTCTGCCTATCTCTATCACCTAGCTGTGTATCTCTGTCACCTAGCTGCTTGTGGATCACCTAGCTACCTGTCAGTAACTGCCTATCTCTGTCACCTAACGGCTACATGTACCTATTCTACTACCTATCAGTGACTGCCTATCTCTGTCACCTAGCCATCTATATCTGTCACATATCGACTTGTTGGTCACCTACTACCTGTCAGTAACTGCCTATCTCCATCACTTAGCCACTATCTTTGTCACCTAGCTGCATGTGGGTCACCTAGCTACCAATCAGTAATTGCCTATCTCTGCCATCTAGCTTGCTTTCTCTGACCAAACTGCCTATTACTGTAATCCAGATGCTGCAATGGACAATACAGAAAATTCAGGAACTGTCGAAGGACAGTGATTCCACAGACACTGACATGGTTTCCCCAGAACAACAGAAGGTGGATGCTGGGCTACACAGTTGCCCAGTTTTGTGGTCCTCCTCAGAGCCAGTTGTCAAACTTAACCAGGTCCAAAATGACAAACTTCCCATATATATCATATATGATGAAGGTAAATATTTAGCGAATTTAGTATTCTTTCACTGAAGTATGTATATTTTAGGACTGGAAAAAATATTGTACATAGCAAGCCAAAAAATTTAAGAAAAAGTTAGCATCTAAGTTATTTTAATGATATAATATCTCTGGAAATGTATTGTTGGGTAAAAGAAAAAATGTTAAGCAGAGGTGACACATTGGCATCACTTCTTCACATGTCTAACTCTGTCATCCTTTTTCTGTTATGTTTCTTTCAGCAGCTGACATCATGTTTTCCAAGGGAAACTTCTTGTTTATTATACCCCCGAAACGAAGTTTGGGGGGGTATATAGGAGTCACCCGGTGGTTGGTCGGTCGGTCGGTTGGTCGGTCGGTCGGTCGGTCCAGCGGTCCGTTGCGTTATTGGAATTCAATACAACTTCATGCAATGATCAAGCACATGGAGAGGAAGTGCAGTGCACAAGAACCATAACTCCATCTTGACTTATTACAGAATTATTGCCCTTTGTCACTTTTCCTTGTCCAGAGCATAACTTGAAAAGTACAAGTTTGATTTCAAAACAATTTCATACGATGGTCAACCACAATGTGAGGAAGTGCAGTGCACAAGAACCATAACTCTATCTAGAGTAATTACAGAGTTATTTCCCTGTGTTACTTTTCCTTGTCCATAGCATAACTTGAAAAGAACTGGTTGGAATTCCAAAACAATTTCATACAATTGTCAACCACAATAAGAGGAAGTGCAGTGCACAAGAACCATTACTCTATCTATTGTAATTACAGAGTTATTGCCCTTTGTTACTTTTCCTTGTCCGGAGCTTAACTTTAAAACTACTGGTTGGAATTCAAAACAATTTCATACAGTGGTCAAGCACAACCTGTGTAACCTGGCCAAAAATCTGGAAAAAAAACTAATGTAAAAATGTCTTTTTCATACTCTTCTTCTTAATCCTAATAACTTCATCATTTCTTAAGCAGTATTGTGGGGGTATTAATCACATTTAGTGATAGTTCTAGTTGTTGACATTGTTTGAAATGAATATATTTCCATTCCCACCAATTTCATTCCTTTTGTTGGGAAAAATGTTACAATCTGTTTCCGTATTTTTGGCTTGAAATTTTAGCAATATCAAGAACATATTGACATATTTATGCCCCGTCAACTGTAGATTTTCAGTCTGTGCATCCATCCATTTGTAAATTGTTTTTAGCTCACCTGAGCACAACGTGCTTATGGTGAGCTTTTGTGATTGCCTTTTGTCCGTCATCCGTGTGTGCGTCTGTCGTCAACAATTTCTTTAAACAACATCTCCTTCTAAACTACTCACTGGATTTTGATAAAACTTTACAGGAATGTTCATTATGGGGCCCTTTACCAAGGTTGTTAAAATTATTTTGATGGTCCAAAATCTAGGTCACAGGAGCTAAAAATAGATTTTAAAAATCTTCTCCTCCGAAACCGCAAGGCCTAGCCTTTTGATTTTTGGTATGTAGCATGATCTTTTGACTCTCTACCAAGATATTAAAAATCTTCTCCAAAACCGCAAGGCCTAGCCTTTTGATTTTTTGGTATGTAGCATGATCTTATGACTCTCTACCAAGATTGTTCAAATTATGACCCAGGGGTCAAAATTGGCCCCACCCCAGGGGTCACTTGATCTCAGAAACCACAAGGCCTGGGGTTAAGATATTTGGTGTGCAGCATTGTCTAATAGATCACAACCAAGTTTGTTCAAATCATGGCCCTGGGGTCAAAATTGGCCCCACCCCAGGGGTCACTTGATTTAGCATAGGCTAATATAGGAAAAACTTGAAAAATCTTCTTCTCAGAAACCACAAGGCCTAGGGTTTAGATATTTGGTGTGCAGCATTGTCTAGTAGATCACAACCAAGTTTGTTAAAATCATGGCCCTTGGGTCAAATTTGGCCCCGCCAAGGGGTCACCTGATTTTACAAAGGCTAATATAGAAAAAAACTTGAAAAATCTCTTCTCAGAAACCACAAGGCCTGGAGTTTAGATATTTGGTATCTATCATTGTCTAGTGGGTCTCTACCAAATTGTACAAATCATGACCTTTGGCACCGCCATAGGGGTCACCTGATTTTACATAGGCTAATATTGGAAAAAAACTTGAAAAATCTTCTTCTCAGAAACCACAAGGCATAGAGTTAAGATATATGGTG
>CM037778.1:33009969-33059969 GCA_021229015.1 Solen grandis
GTTCATGTGGTCGCTATTATTACTATATCAATATTCAGTTAAAACTTTTGATTTTGAGAATTTTATAACTGTTTGAGTATCTGAGATTATTTTTCCCTTTTTATATGAGTATACTACTGATATATATATATATATATATATATATATATATATATATATTCGTTTGGCGATTTTTGCTGACGTAATTCTTCTAGCACAAAAATAAAAAATCTACTGGGATATACACACATACAACATTAAGGAACAAATAGCGATGCCGTTATCTTCATTTTAAAAGTGAAAAATAGTCCTTGAAGTTTAATGATTTAAGTTGTATTTTGAAAACTTCTACAGGTTCACGTTGTCTCAGGGGGTAATTCATTCCCCAATTTTGGACCTTTCGGACAAAAGCTTCTGTCAGAGAAAGTCTTTTTCTTATTATAAAGAACAACATAACAGGAGGATTCGGGAAATCTTAAGTTATGTTTTGACACTTGATGAGACAAAAGCTCGGCTAAATACGATGGTGTGTTTCACACCGAACAGTTATACATCTTGAAACTGATTCGTGTTTTAATCGGAAGCCAGTTTCGGTTTGGAACTATCACACTTTGAACGATTTAACAAGGGTTTAGCACACATATTTCGAATACGTTTGGAGAATTCATTTTGAGATATATCATAAAGAATGATGTTGTGATAACCTAAGTAGGACATCACTAAAGATGTAAAATAAGTGTTTCAGCGGCTTCCTTTGACAGATTCTTTCGAATGCTCTTAATCTTGAAATAACTAATTATAGCAGTTTTACACTTGATCAATGTCATCTTTGAAATTTAGAGACTCGTCCAAAAAGCACCAAGATACCTTGTACAATTTTGTGATTCAAAACATCACCACATACATTGATTTCTTTTATGTTACACTTATTTGGCTGTGAACGACTCATCCAATCATTAATAAGAACAGCACAGTCCTTGAGGTCTTGAATTGCGCTTACTTCTTCGGCAAGTGATTGTTTAAAACGTTTATTTGCAGCGTGGTCATATAGTTCTTGCTTACGTCAAGTATAGCCAATGACCCGAAGAGCTTCTCATGGGACACTATGTACAGCCACCATACCGACTTTCAAGAATATAACAGTACGTTATGGTCGACAATATCGAAAGCAGTACTTAAATAGAGAGCTATAAGTGTAGTGACCTCTTGATGCTCCATTCAATCACAGGAGTGAAACTGACGATAGGCCGAATGATTCGTTAGGAGGAGATCGTTTTTGTTTACATGTTCATTTAGTCGATTGAGGGCGGTTTTCTTTTTTCAATCAATTTTGCAAAGAGTGACAAATCGTTGACGAGTCGATAGTTTACAAAGTTAGTTCAAGACCAGATTTTTTTCAACATAGGACTGACTATTGCCTTTTCCCATTTAGCTGGAAAACACCTTGCGTCAGAGAAAAATTCATAAGCTTGGTAAGTGTAGGCAAAGGTTCACTGAGAAATAATTATTATAATAATCTTTTTTGGCAACATGTCAAGCTCATAAGGTTTGGTTCGTAACTGACTAATGAGAATTTTTATTTTATCCTCTGTAAGATTTTCGAAAGATCCAAACGGTGATACATCTTTAACAGAAGGTTTTTAGTTTTCAAAAAGCAGAGACTCGCGTATTTTCTTGATCTTGTCCATACAATCTTTTACTTTAGATCATTCAATTGTTTTTTAAAAAAAACTAATTTTACAGCAGATATTTGCACATTATGTACCACTTGTACAATATGCCCACGATATTTTATATTTTCTTTTTAAATTGTATAAAACCAACTCATGAATGCTTTTCACGTTTTCGTGTCATGACTTTCAAGAAATACATCTCAATAAAAAGTAAGCACTAATTTGATAATTGCATTTATTAGAAAAAAGCATATTTTTTAGGTAATTCCTTTTTTCCGAAAATCAGGTCATTAGGTCCGTGCTTTCTTAACATCTCTAAAAATACTTTGTAACCATTCCTCTCCACAAATGTTTTCAAACCTCTTGCCCCACCAACTTCATGGATATACTCGACAGTCATCAATTCGATATCTATCTTTTCGAAGGGAATTGTTTTTAAAATTTTCAGTTCGTCAGCTTCAACATCCAGACTGAGGAAGTTGACCGTTGTCTGGTTCAGAGCCAACAGTATCGCGTACAGCGGGAAGCACTGAACTTGGACCTCATTTCTGATAAACTTTTGCTGTATCAACCATTGTTTGGCGTCTTCATCCTCAGCCAGTCTACCCATGCCGGAGTGTTTGTTAAACGACTTCTGAAAAATGATATTCATCATGATGTCTTCGTTGTTGTTTGTAATTCTAAACGCATTTTAATCAGTATCAAAGAGACACTGGCAAAACCATAGCATTAATCTGTGGTTAGGCTGCTGTCTGGTCTTACTCTTCAACGTAGAGATGACAAAAAATAAAGTATCATCCAAATGTTCACTGTGGTTCAAGCACTGTTTTTCTGTTGTTATACCGTAGTCGATATTCGGAGAACCTCTATACAGTATCCATTGTAAATATCTCCCGAATGAAGGGTGTGACTAGTCATACACCACCAATCAACTAGGCTGAGATTTTATCTTTAACCATGGTTATAATGTAAAGGACAGAGACAATTAAGATATTTCTACAGACAACAGAAGGCCCGAACCGATCGTAGCGAATGTAAGCATCTACCGTCTGGAGAAATGTATTAATAGATTCTATCCGTCTTAGTGGCCAGCTTTATTTGTTATCCAATGAAAACGCTACATTCCTTTATAGTTTTGCGTGTTTATTTTTAGCAATCTCAATACTATTTAAAATTTAGCTCAGTCATTTACTTTACTAGTTCTATCATGGTAGTCAAATAATACTTGCAAATATGTATGTTAGTGTTCGAGTATAATCCGTAAAATTTATGGTGGCTGATTTCTGCCATTTCGTGTTGTCGTGTCTCCGCCCCGAAAGGCGAAAGGCGAAATAACGAAAACATGCCATATTGTCGTTATTTCGCCTGTCGCCTTTCGGTGCGAAGACACGACAACACGAAACATGTCAGGCGAAATAACGAAATTTTAACATGCGAAAGGACGAAAAGTTTCGCCTTTGAATGTTTCGTGTCCGCGGGTCGAAACCTTTCGTGTTGGCGCCCTTTGTTTGTCGTGTCTTCGTGTCTTTGCCCCGAAACGCGAAAGGCGAAATAACGACAATGTTGCAGATTTCGTGCTGTCGTCCTTTCGCCTCGAAAGGCGAAAGTCGAAATAACGAAAATGACTGTACGTTTCGGGTTTCGCCTTCCGGTAGACATGCGCAGAACGTTTACACATATGCCATATTGTTTTTAGGCGGCCCTTTCTAAGACAGATGGACGACATCTTAAATGAAGTAGGACTGCCCGAATTAAAAGAAAAATTTATTTATTGTTCAGGCACATTAACTAATAATGATTAAAAAAAAAGCTAACATAAATTTATACTTATACGTAAGCATCTACATATAATGTGTATTAAAACATCAATTTTATTACTCAAAAGGATATTATCGGCGTATATATTCTGCTGCAGTGAAATAAAGCTATCTTCACCTGGCATTGTTGATATTTACAGCAAGTATGCATATGTGTAAACGTTCTGCGCATGTCTACCGGAAGGCGAAACCCGAAGCGTTATCATTTTCGTTATTTCGACTTTCGCCTTTCGAGGCGAAAGGACGACAACACGAAATCTGCAACATTGTCGTTATTTCGCCTTTCGCCTTTCGGGGCGAAGACACGACAACACGAAATGGCAGAAATCAGCCACCATAGCAATTGACTGCTTGTCCTGATACACTGATTTGATTTTTAACAAACTACATCACTGGTCATCACCGGTCATCTGAATGACTTATGCAAGCTAGTGACATCACAGTCTCTGCGTCTCGTATTTATAGATTTCAAAATACATAACATGAAACCATTTTTATTATTAGAACAACTCTTTGAAAGTAAATCTGTATAAAAACTATTGAAGCAACCTGATCATATATGACACACAGTATTAAACAAGACTTGCAAGCATGGGCCAGCAATTTCAAACTCTATCGGTAAATCCATTCGACGGTATTTGGTTATTACACTGGGGCCAAGACTTGAACAAAAATAGTTGGTGGTTAAGCAACAAATGCTTAGGATAGATCGGCTAAAACCTTCCTTTTAAAGGGAAAGTTTCTAAAACAACTGTACCATAGCTGGATGTGGTTCCGTATTTAGACATGCGTTGATGATGAAGGCTTTCCGGTGTTTGGACTTCAGCGTCTCAAAATTTTCTGGATCGGCCTCGACCAGCAATCCGTTCCACTTCCTGACCTTCTCAAAGAATAGTGTGTTGGACCCTTTCTCTCCAGTCAGTGCTCCACACTCCACGTAAAAACCTCCTTCCTGAAAAAGTACTTATGATGTTGATACACTGATAAAAATAGAGTTGACAGGAGATGACATTGTGTCTTTATATAGTAGATTTATTCTGACCTAGAAACATTATATTAACAGCTTCAATGCCCTCCTGGTTGGATCAAAAATATGCAATGCAGTTCATCCGAGTATCAGACAAAATGGTAGAAAACGAAGGCGGTTTTTGATCAACAGCTGGGAACCATTGTTATAGTCCTACTCACACTGTTCAATCGGATAATAAAACATCAGTTGGAATCGGCGACAACAGTCGTGCTATATACATGTAGGGCGGGGCGCAGTGGCTATACAAGGTGAGTATTTGCACGTTTTATTTTATGTTCAAACGAATTTTGGGTAAAATAAAGTTTACAGTTTCAAAGACTATCTAAAATGTGACCTGCTGACAAACTGTTAGTCCTGTAAACGCTTTACTTATCGTGAATTTGAATGTAAAAATACCAAATGTTTCGATGGGATGAGCCATTTGGCCAATCGGTCAAAAAACTTACGTTTTCTGGTTGTAGTAAATAATTTCAAGCTACGCATAATTAACTTTAACATTATGTCTCTTATTGATTCGAATCACGGCTTCCCAAACGCTTTTCTTGAAGAGATGTAAGCTGTAAAGTTGGCATGTCTTCCAAATTTGAGCAACGACGACAGCAGTCGGTAGCAACTCCTGGAAAACGACGAAATATTATGGATAACGTCAACAGCAGTCGGTAGCAACTCCTGGATAACGACGAAATATTATGGATAACGACGACAGCAGTTGGTAGCAACTCCTGGATAACGACGAAATATTATGGATAACGACGACAGCAGTCGGTAGCAACTCCTGGATAACGACGAAATAATATGGATAACGTCGACAGCAGTCGGTAGCAACTCCTGGATAACGACGAAATAATATGGATAACGACGACAGCAGTCGGTAGCAACTCCTGGATAACGACGAAATATTATGGATAACGACGACAGCAGTTGGTAGCAACTCCTGGATAACGACGAAATATTATGGATAACGACGACAGCAGTCGGTAGCAACTCCTGGATAACGACGAAATATTATGGATAACGTCGACAACAGTCGGTAGCAACTCCTGGATAACGACGAAATATTATGGATAACGTCGACAGCAGTCGGTAGCAACTCCTGGATAACGACGAAATATTATGGATAACGTCGACAGCAGTCGGTAGCAACTCCTGGATAACGACGAAATATTATGGATAACGACGACAAGCATCGTAGCAACTCTGGATACGACGAAAATATGGATAACGACGACAGCAGTTGGTAGCAACTCCTGGATAACGACGAAATATTATGGATAACGTCGACAGCAGTCGGTAGCAACTCCTGGATAACGACGAAATAATATGGATAACGACGACAGCAGTCGGTAGCAACTCCTGGATAACGACGAAATATTATGGATAACGTCGACAACAGTCGAACCCAATCCTTTTGTGGGATTCTTTTGCAGTATTATTTAAAATTCGAAATGTTGAATAAATAAACTAATTAATGGGATGACTATGTAGCCATCACATAGACAGAAACTTTTGACTAAGTTTAATTCAGTGTCATTTTGAATTGGATTATTTTCAATACCCACGGTATATATTTTGATATTTGTTATGGTTTCTCCTGAAGAGAACAGAAAATACGTAAGGTTGCAAATTATGCAACTCCAAAACCAAACTGAAAAGAACAATATAATTTGCATGGATTTAAAGTAGGAATTTTAATAGCAATAAAGTTTCAGAGTTAATTTGGCAATAGTTTATGAATGGCCTTATCAAGAGGTATTTGAGCGTGTTAGGGGAGTATAGAGAAAATGTCCAAATTAAAATCAGAATTTATATACAATAAATACCTTTTCAACTTTTGATGACATGCACAGATTGATCGAAATTGAGAAAAAAAAAAATACAATTGATATTGGAAACGAAAAGAAAGTAGAAACAAAAAATAGCTCTGATAAATATTCTATTGTATAAACTATTATCTTAAATCACACAGATGTAATGATAGCATGCAAAGAATGATGCATTTATATATGGTCATATGCCTCAGAGGATCTTTAATTATAGGTAGCACCGTCCCCGGTGACCGAGTGGTTAGAGCGTCCGTGTCGGGAGCGGGAGGTCGTGGGTTCGGTCTACGGCCGCGACATACCAAAGTCGTAAAAATGATACTGTTATATCTCCCTTGCTTGGCGCTCACCATATAAGGGTAGTTACAGGACTGGTTGGCCAGGTGTCAGGATAATGTGACTGGATGTGGTATCATGCCGCATGACTACGGCGTGATACTGCAGTGTGGCAGCACCATATAATTATATCTCAAGTAGACATCGTCTCCAAATGACTGAAATACTGTCGATGGAACGTTAAACCCAGCAAACAAACATTTCGGATGTTCCAACAAGTCAAACAAAATGGGAAAATGAATTAAAAATAAAGCTAGCAAAAGTGATTGGGAAAAGATCTATTTACATCCTTTTGTGAATGCGATTTCTTCAAACTTACAATGGTTTCAGTATAGGATTAATCACAGAATCCTTGGAACAAACGACCTTCTTAACAAAATGAAAATATTAGATAGTAATAGATGTTCTTTTTGTAGAACTGATAAAGAAACTATTGTTCACCTACTATGGGAGTGTCACGTTAGCCAGAGTATTATAAAAAAGATCACAGTAAAACAAGTAAATCCAAAAATAGCAAATATAGGGAAAGTAGATTTCTTATTTGGTGTATTAAACGACACATGTATGGTGGAAAATCTTTTAATATTATTTACTAAAAAATTCTTATATCACAGTAGGGTTATAAAACTTAAACCAACATATGATTTAGCTGTAGCTTATATTACACAACAATACACAATATACGCCAACACATTAAAATTAGAGGATAGGAACCGCTTTGATTCCCAATGGAAACAACTTCTAAGCAACACCTTAGATAATGTTTAAATCTTAAACAGTATTTTCAACACGGACATAATAAGGTACAGATGCTTTACTTTACTTATGTTGTATGGACTTAAATAAGTATACCAATATAGATTTTTATTGCTTTATAATTCTCTGTAGGAAAGGCAACTTGTTTTTGTTTTTTTCTTCTTCTTTATCTTATGTTTGTATTACTTCTATTATATAATTTAAACTACCACTTTGTTAATAATTGACTCAAAGTTAAAAAATAAATATTGCATTAGGTATGATGTAATTTACATGTATATTTATATGAACATAGTTATATGCAGTTATATTGTACGGAGCAATGGGGATGGCCTCGACCCTTTTGCTTCTATGACGAGGAAATTAAAGTGGTTAAAAAAAAAAAAAAAAAAAAAGATTGAAATGTTGAATGACAAATTTTAGACAGGCTTATCGCAGGTGACACAAAACGGATTCTAGTGAGCTAGCTCTCTCTCTCTCTCTCTCTCCTAATATGAAATCTCAACTTACGGAGTAGTTAAGTCTGCTATCAATAAATGGAGTCTGTCCTTTCGAGTACTCGAGCATGCCAGGAAAGTCCAGATGGTACGGTTCTGTTGACGGGGATACCAAGTAGTAATCACGTATCAACTGGATCAGACGGGGGTCATCTTGACTCACGTTAGCCTCATTCAGTTTCTGCATGGCCGCCTTGTAATCAAAGTTCTCAATTCTATTGATTGTTATTGTCATCGGGTCAAACGTCTGCTCATGGACGACGTTCCGAAACCCCCATGGGAAGGCCCACCTCATGTATTTAACAACATTACCGTCATGAGAGCTCTTGGGGAGAAGGCACTGCTTCCGGTTCATCAAGAGGACCAGCAGGCCCAGACATATCCCCACAACCCACATCCCTGTTGATATCTTCATCCTTCTGAAATACACGTAGTTCCAATAGAGGGCACCGTTCCCGGAGGCCGAATGGTTTGAGCGTCCGTCTCGGGAGCGGGAGGTCGTGGGTTCGGTCCCCGGCCGCGACATACCAAAGTCGTAAAAAATGACACTGGTATAGCTCCCTTGCTTGGCGCTCAGCATATAAGGGTAGTTGCAGGACTGGTAGGCCAGGTGTCAGGATAATGTGACTGGATGTGGTATCATGCCACATGACTACGACGTGATATTGCAGTGTGGCAGCACTGTATCTGTCTCAAGTAGACATCGTCTCCAAATGACTGGAATATTGTCGGTGGGACGTTAAAGCCAACAAACAAACATCCAATAGAGGGAGAGAACACTCATATTTTCGTTTACTGAAGATATTTTTTTCAGAATATGTTTTGGCTAGAATATTTCGATATTTCTGAAATGTAAGAAAATGTACACTGTACACGTTTTGTTTTATACAAATCAACAGTAAGTATTTCAAAAGGAATTAATACATTTTATTAAACGAAGACTGGGTTCACACTTTTGAAACTGACTTGAAAATGTTTAAATGTTAAATGCAAGTTATATGCTTCAGGCACAGATCCAGATTTTTTCCGCTTGTGTGTGTGTGTGGGGGGGGGGGGGGGGGGGTGGAGGAATGCACAAATTTTCTCTCGATGTTTGGGCAATAAAGACGGAGCAGTCCCCCATGAAAAATTGCACTGATTAGACACTGATTAGGCTTCAGGATTAGTCCGTTGAACGTTCACTGATGTTTCGGTTTCTGGGAATGTCACTTGAACAATAGCCGTAAATTATCGAGGATGGCTCCCGATGTATCATTGAGTACTTGCGAACCATCATATATGCCTCTGGGATTAGATTGTGAGAATTTGATGGTGGAATTAAGATACAAAATCAAAGGAATACTTTTTTTAAAGGTTAAGGTTTATGAGGATGCAGCAATGTTGACCAAAACAGCAACAAATTTCAACCCTCGATGAAATTTTGGCGAATATGCTGAGAATCGGGAATGTGTCACAGAAAGGTCGACGAACCTTCGCATATCCCCGAATGCACCGACCCCCCACCCGATACTTCGGCGAGACATCGCCGAAGCTTCGGGGATTCCTCGGATAAAAAAATATTTCGCGGAAGCTCCGTGAATGCTTCCCCGGAAGTTAGCCCCTCCCTCCCCCGCCTGTTATCCAAATAAAACTTCGGGAACACATCGAGAAAAAAATCAATGGAATGTTTGCAGTTCTTCCGAAGCCTCCCGATAACTCCACGTGGCTTTGCTACGCTTGCAAAGTTCCCCAGGAACCTGTTCCCATCTCTTACCAAGGCTCATCAATTCCATCGGGAGTACATCCCCCATGCAAAAAAAAAGCCAAGTGGGATCGAAATTTAAGCCAAGAGCAATATAATTTTATCTTTTACCTGCGCAAAGCCATGTTATTGAATAACAGCTGTGCACTTACATTTGACTTCAGTTGTATTTGAAGGCTCAGATAAAAAAAAATCATAGGGGGTAGGGGCAGATTTGGAGACTGATATTACTGAAAGGGCAATACTCAATTCGGCGGCTTTTTTCTTTATTTGGGTATAACACGAATGTTCAAAATTCAATAAAAAAATGACATTGAATAAATAATATTTTCATCATTCCGTTACAGTTCAAATAAAATACTTATTATCAAGTTAGGAAATATATTCATTTCAAAAGAATGATTTTAAACTTTTAGCATTCCTTGACGTCATTATATCTTCATTATTACATTTGTAAATGCCTGAATTTCTAATACTTGGTGTTTCATTTCATTCATTTCTGGTCATCAGTGTACATCATTCTATACGTACATAAACATTCCATAAACATGTACATGTATTGGCTTATAAACATTCAAAGAAAGCGTTTATGTGTGTGTGTATTTGTGTGTGTGTGTTTTGTTGTTGTTGTTGCTTTTTGCACCGCACTTATACAAAATTAATGATGTTTTTGTCTCTATGTATAGACAGTGTTTTTTCTTTCAGTTCCAGGTACATTTAACTCCTGTACATTGAGCTGAGATTATAGATTTAAAAAGTTCAGAGCGATCTTTGACAACATAGTACATAGAACTACAATAGTACAGAACACACAGTACTTGGTACGGAAACGTAATTGGATTTTTTCTTCAGAATACTACGGTGGCATAAAGGGGACATGGAAGATATTTTATATCGTGTTCGCACGCGATAACTACCGCGTGCGCATGGTGTAGCTATCGCGTTCGCACGCAGTAGTTATTGCGTGCGCACGTGATATATATTTATATCGTTATTTACCGCGTGCGAACGTGATAACTACTATGTGCGAAGGCGGTAACTATCGCGTTCGCACGCAGTAGTTATCGCGTGCGATAAAATATCTACAATGTCAACTTTATGCCACCGTAGAATACCTTTACATAATAATTATGTTTTTTCAAAATCTTTATAAAGTATGCCGTGGTCAAGTGCTAACATACCCGACTACGGATCCTAAGGTTGTGGGTTCGAACCCCGTTGGGGACAAGGAATGTTCATGATCATCCCAGACGCAAAGTACTGGTCCAACCCAGGAAGCATCGAGAGGGATTAGCAGAAGTTAGGATCTTGTTTCCCAATCGAAGTAAAATAAATAAGTTTAATCTAAATCCTCTATCCATGTACGTACTTTTTCGTATAATCCTTGGCCAATGTTTCCTCGACCGCTTCAGTCCACTCTTATTTACTCCTTAATCAATGACAGCCCTGGAATGTTCTATATGGATCGCGTCAATGTACGAGGGAAGGTTAAAAAAATCCACAACGTTGTATTTAAAGGGATGTTAGGCCAAGTATTTTCATATTATTTTTCAGTATCATTCCTCTTCTTTTGATGAATTTGGCTGTCTATAGAAATAGAAAAAGAGACTGGGATCCAAATCTGGACTTGTTATTCAAACTTGTACACTTGGATGATATCACAGTCAGTCTAAGGTTAAAAATACAAGAAGTATCTTTAAACAAGAGGGCCATGATGGCCCTGGATCGCTCACCTGAGTATAGGGTAACCCAAGGAACATCAGTCTGTATTAAAACATTATGAAAATTAGCCAGTAGTTTTGAAGGAGAAGATCTCTGCAAAGTTTTATCATATTCTGTCCAGCAGTTTCAGAGGAGAGGCCTTTTAAGTTTTTAATATATACATATAAGGCAAATTAGTCCTGCCGCTTGCAGCCATGTTTTTTTTATGGATTGGAATAATTTTAGCAACTTTTGTGAAGCCTCACCCAAGGATCATCCCTGCAAAATTAAATCAAATTCTGGCCAGTAGTTTCAGAGGAGATGTCACTTAGAGATTTCACTATATACATATAAGGCAAATTAGCCCTGCCTATGGTAGCCATTTTTTTATGGATCCGAATAACTTTAGCAACTTTTGTGAAGCTTCACCCAAGGATCATCCCTGCAAAATTTAATCAAATTCTGTCCAGTGGTTTCAGAGGAAATGTTGATTAAAGTTTTCCCTATATACATATAAGGCAAATAAGCCCCGCCCCTGGCGGCCATGTTTTTTACGGATCGGAAATTTTTTAGCAACTTTGGTAGAGGTTGACCCAAGGAACATCTGTACCAATTTATTTTAAAATCTGGCCAGTAGTTTTGAAGAAGATGATTTTTAAAGTTTTCATATTTTTTTTCTTTTTGTTGCCATGTCAACTAGAGTTCTACATGGATCAAGTTTATTTTAGCAACTTTTGTGAAGGTTGACCCAAGGATCATCCCTGCCAAGTTTAATCAAATTCTGTACAGTGGTTTCAGAGGAAATGTTGATTAAAGTTTTCCCTATATACATATAAGACAAATAAGCCCCGCCCCTGGCGGCCATGTTTTTTACGGATCGGAAAAATTTTAGCAACTTTGGTAGAGGTTGACCCAAGGAACATCTGTACCAATTTATTTTAAAATCTGGCCAGTAGTTTTGAAGAAGATGATTTTTAAAGTTTTCATATTTTTTTCTTTTTGTTGCTATGGCAACCAGAGTTCTAATGGATCAAGTTTATTTTAGCAACTTTTGTGAAGGTTGACCCAAGGATCATTCCTGCCAAGTTTAATCAAATTCTGTCCAGTGGTTTCAGAGATGTTGTTTAAAGGTTTCTCTATATACATATAAGGCAAATAAGCCCCGCCCCTGGCGGTCATGTTTTTTACGGATCGGAATAATTTTAGCAACTTTGGTAGAGGTTGACCAAATGTTCCTTGGGTGAGGCACTACAAAAGTTGCTAAAATAAAGTTGATCCATAAAGAACTCTGGTTGCCATGGCTACAAAAAAGAAAAATAATTTGAAAACTTCAAAAATCATCTCCTTCAAAACTACTGGCCAGATTTCACTAGGCCTCTGCTGAGAGCCAACACAATGGAGATATATCAGTACCCAGTCACTAGGCCTCTGCTGAGAGCCAACACAATGGACATATATCAGTACCCAGTCACTAGGCCTCTGCTGAGTGCCAACACAATGGAGATATATCAGTACCCAGTCATTAGGCCTTTGCTGAGTGCCAAAACAATGGAGATATACCAGTTCCAAGTCACTAGGCCTCTGCTGAGAGCCAACACAATGGAGATATACCAGTACCCAGTCACTAGGCCTCTGCTGAGAGCCAACACAATGGACATATACCAGTACCTAGTCACTAGGCCTCTGCTGAGAGCCAATACAATGGAGATATACCAGTACCCAGTCACTAGGCCTCTGCTGAGAGCCAATACAATGGACATATACCAGTACCCAGTCACTAGGCCTCTGCTGAGTGCCAACACAATGGAGATATACCAGTACCTGTACCCAGTCACTAGGCCTCTGCTGAGAGCCAACACAATGGACATATACCAGTACCTAGTCACTAGGCCTCTGCTGAGAGCCAATACAATGGAGATATACAGTACCTAGTCACTAGGCCTCTGCTGAGAGCCAATACAATGGAGATATATCAGTACCCAGTCACTAGGCCTCTGCTGAGAGCCAATACAATGGACATATACCAGTACCTAGTCACTAGGCCTCTGCTGAGAGCCAATACAATGGACATATACCAGTACCCAGTCACTAGGCCTCTGCTGAGAGCCAATACAATGGAGATATATCAGTACCCAGTCACTAGGCCTCTGCTGAGAGCCAATACAATGGACATATACCAGTACCCAGTCACTAGGCCTCTGCTGAGAGCCAACACAATGAAGATATACCAGTACCCAGTCACTAGGCCTCTGCTGAGAGCCAATACAATGGACATATACCAGTACCCATTCACTAGGCCTCTGCTGAGAGCCAATACAATGGAGATATATCAGTACCCAGTCACTAGGCCTCTGCTGAGAGCCAATACAATGGACATATACCAGTACCCAGTCACTAGGCCTCTGCTGAGAGCCAACACAATGAAGATATACCAGTACCCAGTCACTAGGCCTCTGCTGAGAGCCAACACAATGGAGATATATCAGTACCCAGTCACTAGGCCTCTGCTGAGAGCCAATACAATGGAGATATACCAGTACCCAGTCACTAGGCCTCTGCTGAGAGCCAACACAATGGAGATATATCAGTACCCAGTCACTAGGCCTCTGCTGAGAGCCAACACAATGGAGATATACCAGTACCCAGTCACTAGGCCTCTGCTGAGAGCCAACACAATGGAGATATACCAGTACCCAGTCACTAGGCCTCTGCTGAGAGCCAACACAATGGAGATATACCAGTACCCAGTCACTAGGCCTCTGCTGAGAGCCAACACAATTGACATATATCAGTACCCAGTCACTAGGCCTCTGCTGAGAGCCAACACAATGGACATATATCAGTACCGTTTTCCAGAAGTTGGTAAGTCGCAACCAGGGATCGAATCGGTTACAGGATGGATGCTCTGACTATCGGCCTTTATAAAATTCTAGTATTGCTTATGCAAAAATACACGTTGAAAGATAATTAATTCTTTATTAAATTCATTTCTCAGTTAAACACATTCAAACTGAATATCATACACACAGTGCGACTGCGTTATCTATGGAAAGCCATGACTGTCTTAAACATGTATATAGATGATTTATATTGTTTATTCATAAAAACAAAATGAGTGTAAACGAGCTTATATGGAGTTATATATAGATATAAAGAGAGTGAGGGGCCTTGAGTGATAACATTTATTTAGACCCGTAACAGCAATATATAAATTTGATTTAGCATTATATGAAGGGAAACTGTCTACACATAAAACAATGATTCCCTTATATAGAGACGTTGCAACAATATATAGAGTGTATTTGGTATTACATAAAAACGAAATGTCAATACATGTATATTGAGTGACTATGTTCTTATGTAGAGTGACTTCATTTCATATAAAATCAATCCGCAAACTACATAAGGAATATTCACCACTATATATATTTCCTTCTGTGTATTTTATTTTGCTTTATATTATGCTAAATCGATTATATAGTGCTGTAACGGGTCTATATAAGAGCATTGTCACTTAAAATATACTGACGGGCAAAAGAAACGCCCCATTCCATGTTTTCGACAACGCAATTGTCAACGTAGCGTTCGTGACGTCGCCTGTACACACGGAAACGTCCGTCGGCGTTCCATAAGTTGAAACGCGACTCGTCGCTGAACACCACGTTCTGCCAACGCTGACCGCGATGGTTGCGGGCCCAGATCAGACGTTGGTGACGGTGGCGTAAAGTTAGAACTAAACCACGGTAGGGTCTACGGCAGGTAATCCCGCGTCCCCTCAGTCGTGTCGTCTTCTAACCGTATAACGACTTATTGGGCGACCACGGTTACCGACTACTAAACGCGACGTCGTTTCCGCCGTCACAAACCTGTCACGCAAATGACGTTGACGTATGAAATTATCTTGTCTTACAGACGTCACACGAGGTCTTCCTGAACTTGGCTGATCGGCAAACGTTCCCGTAACTCTAACACGTCGAACAAGACGCCGAATCGTCTAACGCGAGACGTTAAAACGTCTGGCGACTTGTTCTTGCTTCGCCCGCATTCGATCATGGCCAAAACGCGAGCGAGCTCTTCAGAATTTAGCCTTGGCATTCTTAAAAACGAATGTTTAATCAGAAAATCTCTGAAATTGTGATTGTCTATCGACTAGCACATGTAACTGTGTAAAATGTGATCGATTTCAACACGTGGTAAACATACACGAGGTGCACGTGGAAATCATGAGCAGCCACCTGAAATGGACATCGGGCGAATAGAAGCGCGCGATTTTTTCTTTGCCGTGATTGTCGGTCAATGTACATGTATACAGATTACATTTCACTAAAATTTCAATAGGTATGAGGAAAATAACGTCAAATTCCGTTGGGGCGTTTCTTTTGCCCGTCAGTTTATGTACATTTTCACTCTATATATAAAGTCAGGTGGGCCCAGTATATCGCCAAAATGACTCAATATGTAACTTATTTCATTTAAGTTCATTTTTAATATATATGTGGGATTTCTCATGGGACCTTTTCGTCCTTTATTTGGTATATATTTTCTGTCATTACGAAAAAGAAAAGTTATTTCTTATATTTTTCTAGGTTACTTTATCTACTTATTGGTAAAATTAGCTTCTACAGTGATCTAATTATTTTTTTTTTTTTTTTTTGGGGGGGGGGGGGGGGGGGGGGGTTGTACTTTCTATGCCAATAGAAAAAAGTTGATACAACGATCTTGTGCGTTTTGGTATAGTAAAAAATTAGCTTATACAGCGATATTGTGTTACCTTTGTTACTTATTCAGCCATTCAAAAAGTAAACTTATATCTTGGTATATTGACTGTGTTAAATTATTACTTTCTGGAGTTAAAATTAGCTTATATCGTGAGTTTGCGTGTTTTTGTATTATTTACTGTGTTACTGTCTCCGCGAATATATGAAGTTCTTCGGTGATTTTTTTTCTTGGTATAATATTGTTGGCTCTGCTACTGTAAAGTCATTAATTTTCGTTGAAATAAAATTTCGTTGTTTATGTACTTAAAAAAATCATGGGTTTCTTATTCGTGGTTTCATGTTCAAGAAAATGTGTGGACTATAAAAAGAATTGCTTTCATGAGGATAAATATTCGTTGTTAAAACCTTCTACGAAATCAACAAAAATTTGTGTCCCATGAAAATAATGTGTTCACAGTAATCAGAAAAATTAGCTCATACGGTGAGTCTTGTGTTTCTTGGTTTGGTTTGACAGATATGTTTCACTAGCATTGTCAACCAATAAACACCTTTACACAATTGTCGTATGCTATTCTGTGCATAATTTACAAGAATTTAATATGCATTCTGTGTCATTGTTCAGTTTTTATAAACAAATATGTACAACATGGTCATAGATGTTGTCTGGCCATTGCTGCGGAGAACTGGAGATTTGGGATATATAAGACTCATCTTGACGCATTAACACAGAGAACAGACTCCTCTGTTTACTTATGAAATATTCCACACAAGTCTGCACGATAAAGAAAAAATCAGTGTTTCATATGCCATTTAAAGTTTAGTACATTGATGTACATCTAGTCATAAAAATATATTCATGAGGTAAAGGGTTTATTCACACAAGTTTCGATCGATGTAGGATTTTAGTGTGACATGAAATTCCACACTTCAAATCTTAATGTCAATTTGCAAAAGTTGCATCTGAATCTTTATTTTCATATACTAATAAAAAAAATGTCAGTATGCTATAAGGGTAGTTTCCATAGAAATGGAACCATTAGAGATCAACTTATAACAACCGACGAAACGAGATGACGTGTCCGTGTGGTGACCTTGAAGCGCATACATCTGTCGCCTGGATTAATCGTTAAGGTATATGTACTATATGTTAATGCGTAAGTGTGTGATCCAACG
The DNA here is from genome assembly GCA_021229015.1 of Solen grandis. Classification (NCBI taxonomy): domain Eukaryota; kingdom Metazoa; phylum Mollusca; class Bivalvia; order Adapedonta; family Solenidae; genus Solen; species Solen grandis. The sequence goes on from CM037778.1 coordinate 33,027,211, forward strand.
GAACACATCCATTATAAAAAGAAATGTCGATATTCCACAAAAATCAGTGTTTCCCTAAAACAGTTTTGTTTGATCAACAAATGACAGATAAAATTAACGCAGATCGGTAGAAATAACGAGAGAGCCAAGATGGCCCTAAATCGCTCACCTGAATTTGGTTTGTTGTAGAAAGGCTGGAACCAGGAGAGGATACTATAAACTAAATATCAAACTGTAGGTCTGTATCTTTTTAAGAGAAGGCAGTTTATGGTTGTGCATTCTGATTGCAATGGCAACAAAAGTTCTTCATGATCCAACCAATGGTTTCAAAAGTAAAGATTTTATTTTGTTTTCCTTATAAAGTTTCATACAAAATCTGGTTGTTGTCCCGGGAGTGTCCTCATGTAAACCCTGATGCACATATTTGTTGATAGTGTTGAGGCACCAGAAGCTGATGCTATGTACCAAATATCAAATCTGTAGGTCTGTATGTTTCTGAGAAAAAGCATTTTGAAGTTATGATTTCTGGTTGCCATGGCAACCAAAGTTCTTCATGAAATTCAAGAAAAAATAGGAATTAGCCTAAGGCTAACATAAGTATCATTTTAATTAAATATGGTGAAAATCTATAGACTAGCTTTGGAAGAGAAGTTTTTTCCAAGAAATCCCCACCCCATATAGTTCTGTATAAAATCCGGGTGTGGTCATCGGCGCGGCCCATTGTGACCCCAGGGGCAAAAATTGTGCACGGATGTTGAGGCAACATGAGCTGATGCTATGAACCAAATATCAAGTCTGTAAGTCTTTATATATCTGAGAAAAAGCATTTTCCCTTCTGGTTGCCGTGGCAACCAGAGTTTTTCATGGAATTAAAAAAAAAAGGAATTTACATTAGGCTATCATAAGTATCATTTTGATAAAAAATGATGAAAATCCATTTGGTAGTTTCAGAGAAGATTGTTGATATTGTTGACGCACAACAACACAAGTAATGTCTTCTGGTGGCCATGGCAACCAAAGTTCTTCATGAAATTCAAGAAAAATTAGGAATAGGAATTAGAATCAGGCTTACATAAGTATCATTTTAGTGAAAATTGGTGAAAATCCATGGAGTGGTTTCGGAAGAGAAGATTTTTCATAAAAATTCCCTACATAGTTCTTTACAAAAATCCGGGTGTGGTCCTTGGGCGTGGCCCATTGTGACCCCAGTGGCACAAATTTTGCACTGATGTTGAGGTAACATGAGCTGATGCTATGTACCAAATATCAAATCTGTAGGTCTTTATACTTTTGAGAAAAGACATTTTAAAGATTTTACCTTCTGGTTGTCATGGCAACCAGAATTTTTCATGGAATTGAACAAAAAAAAAAAATAGGAATTTGCATAAGGCTATCATAAGTATCAAAATTTGATGAAAATCCATCTGGTAGTTTCAGAGGAGAAGATTGTTGAAATTGTTGACGCACGACGGACAATCAGGTGATCACAAAAGCTCACCCTGAGCTTTGCTCAGGTGGGCTAAAAAGATACCCTCCCTCGTAGAGCTGGGACGGGTACAAATTTGCTTTTAATTTCCCTTTAAGTTAAAACTTTGAAAAGTTGTCTCTCTTTTTGCATCCTTGCACTTGCATAAACATGGCAACTTCTTTAACCCTTTCCCTCATATAGACTCATTTTGACGCACACAATAGGTACCACATAAAGCCTGATCTGCAGAAAACCACAGTTAAACCTTACCAAATTTAATTATATAGTCCTCATTTCCAGACCACTGAGGAGCAGCGAACAGCATAAAACCTGATCAGCCTGCGAGTTACTCGCAGGCTGATCTGGTTTTATGTTGTTCGCATAGGTCTTTTCATGGTTTCCTCTATGAGGGAAAGGGTTAAAAAACTGTTTAAAATTGGCTGTTTTTTTCCAGTCTTCTGCAAGACAAACAGAAGAAAAAATGGAACATTTGCAAACTTGAATTGAATTATCGTGGGGTGGTACTTCATCCATGAAAAAACATCTTGAATGTAAACACACCATGAAGCTACAGAAGCGTGAAAAAATCCTCTGGGTATTACAAGAGTTAATAGGTCTTTTCTTCATCGGTTCTAAAGGTTCCGTTATCATATGAACTAGTATTACAAATGTATTCAAATATATATGACAAATCTGTAAATAAACCAAACATGACAATGCAGAGATGCTAAATTGACAAAATAAAATAATGTTAATATAAAAAAAAAAATCAGCAGCAACAACAAGGACGATGATAACGAAACAAATTAGCACAGATAAGTTTCGTACGGGATTTAGGTACAGGTCCTTTTACCTCTGTGACCTTGACCTTGGAGCTAGATACCTTACTTCTGTATGTAACACTTCCGTCTTATTGAGGAAAACATTATTTATAAGTTATATCCTACAATCCATGTCAAAGCCCAGGCAAGAAAACCCATCACCATATATAACCTTTCACGTGTCACTAAGGCAAACATCACTTAAAAGTTACTTGAAAATCCTGCGATCCATGTCTTAAGTAACAGCCAGTACAAGCAATCAAGCAACATGACTTTTCACTTCTATGTATGACATTTACCTTGGGAGGTAGTGCATGACACATGTCAGGAAAATCATCTGTATATAGACTGTATATAGTTAGTGAGTTAGGTCTGAATTATTTCCCTTTATTTTCATAACTTTTCATTTTTTTTTGTATTTTTTCTCTTCGTTAGCATTCATTTTAGTTATTTGTTAGACAGTTTTAGAAACCTAGTGTATATTTCGGTGACGGGCTTCTCTGTGTGTAGAAACTAGTTCGTTCCTGGTTCATATGCACCTTGTGAATATAACCAGAGACGAAGTATTATAGCCTGTCTGGTAGACATACTGCGCAGTTACCAGTGCGTTTTCTGTGGCTGGGGAAGTAGTGTCTCAGAAGCTAGCTTCTGTGCATACCTACAAGCTATCCGCTAGGGCTCTGAGCGCTCTGACCAATGAGGTCTGGGACTGGCCCAGACATTGGTAGGAGTGAAGATCAGGGGGCAGTGACATAGCTCAAGCTCAGGAACTATAGTCACAGTGAGGTGTCATGATAGGGGCTGTGAAACAGCCAAGCTCAGGGGTTAGAAAATGGGTCTGTGTATGAGATACAGTGTTTTAAGGCTCGGGACTAAGTCCAGCATTCTTTTTCATTAGGTAGGAAATCATTGGTTTGGGATCGCTCAGCACAGTGTAAGCTGGGAAGACTTGTGTCCCATAGCTGAGGTGATGTTTAGTTAGGTTATCGTTCGCCAGGCTTGTTTCGACTGTATATATTTGTATATAAACTTTATGTGGGGGTTGTTTTTCTAGAGCTAGGTAGCTCATGCTATAGTTTGAAGCCTTTGTATATTTTTTAGCTAAGACACTGTCACCTTACAGAACGCCCGAAACATTTAATAAAGGTCTGAGATCAGGGTTTTATCATAAAGATATCACCAGCATCCTGACAACACATCCTCTGATTGAACAAGAGGGCCATGATGGCCCTGATCGACTCACCTGACATGACATATGCCAAACTGGTCAAAGGGTTTTTAACAGACAAGGATTCTGATATAACTTAATCTAAACATTTTCCCCTGACAATACTAACATCCAATATCTAACAATTGCCATATGGTTTCAGAGAGAATTGGGCAGGGTCATTTATCACCGTAGGGTCAAGACATTGAAAAAATCTTTGTAATGAAACCCTTAATTAACATACAAATCTTAGCTCTAGGCCTTATTGGTCATAGAAGAAGATTTTTTAAGAATTTTCATTTAAACTCTATGTAAAACAAGTGACCTGTTGGGGTCATTATCACCATGGGCTAGATTTGTACATCTTGGTAGTGGTCCCATAAGTCAAAGTGTACATACCAAATATCTAAGCTCTAGGCCTTATGGATTCATAGAAGAAATTTTTTAAAACTTTCCAATAAACTCTGTGTAAAACAAGTGACCCTGGTGTGGGTCATTATCACCATAAGCTATATTTGTACAATCTGGTATGTGGCCTATAATGATGATCTATTACCAATAGCTAGGCCTTTAGGCTTATGATTCAGAAGAATGATTTTTTAAGATATTTCATATAATCTATGTAAAACATAGTGACCCTGGTGCGTGGTCATATATCCTACTAGAGTTATTTTTTACCATATCTTGTAGTGGCCATAAATGATATGCTCATCCCAAATACTCAAGCTTAGGCCTTATGCATTCATGAAGAAATTATTTTAAGTTTTACTATAAACTCCTATTAAAACAAGTGACCTGGTTTCGGGTCATTTATACCATAGGGCTATGATTTGTTACAATCTTGGTAGTGGCCCATAAAGATGATTGCTACTACCAAATATCAAAAGGCTAGCCTTGTGGTTTCGGAGAAGAAGATTTTTTCAATTTTATTTATTAGCCTATGATAGAAATCAAGTGACCCTGGGGCGGGGCAATTTTGACCCCAGGGTCATAATTTGTACAATCCTGGTAACAGTCATAAGAATCATGCTAATCCCAAAAAAAAGGCTAGGCCTTGTGGTTTCAGAAAGGGAAAATTTTTAAATTTATTTAAAATCTATTTTTAGCTCCTGTGACCTAATTATGCCAATGGACAGAACCATTTATACAACTTTAGTAGAGCTTCATCCAAGGACTTCCAGCAAATTTTTTAAATTGGCCAAGCGTTTGGAGGAATGTTGTTTGAAGCATTGTTGACAGCGGAGCACGCACGACCTGACGCAGCCGGACGACGGACGCCGGACAAAAGGCGATCAGAAAAGCTCACCTTGAGCACGTTGTGCTCATGTGAGCTAAAAAAGCTTAATTGCCAAGTTCTATCCACATGTCTTAGTTACAGCCCCGTTGAGCAAAGCCGGAAAACCTGACGCACTTACGCACTAAGACCAAGCAGACATTGAGGAAATGCAAGCGGGCTCGGCAAAAAGGTGCTTACTTGTGCGGATTTCCGACCATATTTCAGTACCCTTTTCCTGTTTTATTTTTTTTTTTTTTTTTTTTTTTTTTACTTAACACATTAGACCTTGATAATGGGCACCTAGCACAAGGGAGATAATTATACCAGTGCCATATCTGAAGCAATTGAAAATAAAAACAGACATACTTGATATAAACATTTGAAAAGTTGACACGGGGCGGCTATATGCATTGCATTGATTAAAGTTTGATCAAGATTGCATTAAAAAGATGCTGGAATGAAAACACCAGCAGTGGATGACAGACATCAGCTTACTCTAAGAAGCTGTCCGCAAGACAGCCATTCTGGCGCATACTAGATTAATGATGGAATAAATAATCATAACTGCTTACAAAGTTGTATAAATCAAAATAAATTGTACGCAATATTTACCCCCCCCCCCCTTATTAAGGGGGGTTATCAATCCAAAACATGCAGTTATTTCTAAGATATAACGATATAACTTCAATAGTACTTATAGAAAACTAACCAAATTTAGGCCTGTAATGTGCTTTATATTTCACTAAGAGTTATCTCATTTGGTTATTTCACTAGGCTGGGGTGTTAGGAAGACATGTTAGAAGTTTCAATCTATCTAATAAATGTAATAAGATACAGGCATGCTAAACTTTAATCAATTTAATTTAATTTATTATTTTTAGTCACTGACCCTATTGATCTAAAATTCAATCCCAATCTTCTTTTCCCATAAGGAATCTATCTACTAAATATGATCATACCTCACTCCTGGACTAAGACCACAATTAATTTTACTATATGTTCTATATAAGCATATATGCAAATGACAATTTCTGTAAGGGAAATTGACATCCAAACTTACCCTCATTAGATAGATCTATTCAAGAGAAATAATTCTGTACATTTTAAACATGGGGTCACCCGACTACTTTTTGACCTATTTAAGGTTAAATAACATACGTATGAATTTAGTGCACCGGTCGGCCATTTCACACCAATTTTCTCAAAAATTCCCCTCTCAGTAATGCTCAACTATTAAGGTTGTTGTGCAATAAGGCCTCCAAATTGGGCATTTTATGACTATTTTAACTGTGTTCTATAGAATTTAATCCTTTATTGCATGTCTTTCAGTCAAAAACTCAGCATTAAATAGGGTCACTATTTTCTGTGTAGGCACATCCGGATACAGGGTAACCAAGGGTAGGTAATTGTGGTCTTAATCCTCCTAAAAGAAGTTCTTTGACGGAAACGAAAAATCTATTTTAGTAACAGTGACCTTGACCCTACTGACCTGAAAATCAATCCCAACCTTCCTCTTCCCATAAGGTATCTACCTCCCAAATATGCTTACTTTACGTCAATTCTAACTGGAGATTTTCGACGGAAATCCACGTTTGATGCCTGCCCGCCCAACGACGTACCCATTCTTATAACCAGGTATCAACTTCGTGGAAAACCTGGTTAATATAGTGACCCATTTTGATCCAAGGGTCATGATTTGAACGAACTTGAAAGAGGTCCATTAGACAATGCTACACACCAAATATCTAAGCTCTAGGCCCTGCAGTTTTACAGGTTTTCAAAGATTGCAATTTAAAATATATTCCTGCAACCTACATTTTCAACCGATCACAACAATTTGAACAAATTTGATAGAGGGCATCATAAGGATCAATCCTGGGAAATTTGGTCAAATCCATTCATCGGGTTAGATGTTGTTTAAAGGAAATTGTTGTGAATCACACATTTGCACATCTGCTCCTAATGAATATTTATGCCAAGTATCAGGTGAATCGGACTGAAAGTGAAGGAAGAGTTCACCAGACAAGACTTTTCAAATTGATCAAGAGCAATAACTCTGTAATCTTGCGCGAACGAATATGAAATTTGTGTTTTTGAAGTTTTCATTTTTTTTCCTTTTAGTTTCCATGGCAACCAGATTTTGGCATGGAATTTTAATTCTTTGAACAAATTTGGAAGAGGATCACCCAAAGAACATTCCTGTAAACTTTTATGAGAATTGGCACATTAGTTTAGGGGGAGATGTTTAAGTTGAGTGTTGACGACAGACGACTGAACAACTTAATGAAGTTTCTAATCCAACTCATGACTGATTGCAGAGATATAAGCATGATCATATGCTGGATGCACAACTTCAACCAAAAAGTCCAAATGGGAAAATAAATTTGTAAAGCAGTTAAAGATTATCTGACCTTGTTTTGTGACCTTAACCATTGACTATAAGTCTTAAACCAACATGTGAAGGTTCCAAAATAGGTATCCTTATTGACTGGGGCAAAAGATTTTAGACTAAATCATGACAGTCATAAAGTGGCAGAAATCTAAAATAATTATTGACAGTTATGTGAGAATTATGCACCTTGTTTTGGAAAGTAAGCAAGTGAAGTTTAAAGCGAATATTTTCAAAAGGATACAAGATATCCATCTTCAACACTGTGATGAGAAGAATAGCTCTCACTATTCTCAAAAAGTCAAGGTAAAAATAAGCTAAAACCCCAATAAGCTTAGTTCTGGTGCTACATCAGGGGGTCTTCCAAACCAACACCATTGCACACTGATTGATGAAACAGATTGAAACTATAACACTGCCAAAATCAAATGGAATTAAATAATAAAAAAATATATATATATCTTAATCTTTAATATGAAAAGGTAAGAACATACATAGAACATAAAAAACAAAGAAAATCAAACTTTTGAGTATTTACCTAAAATGATAAAAAAAAAGAGATTAAACAAGCAAATATGATGCAGTAAATAACATAAAATTAAGGTAATCCATTCATCATTAAATAATAATCATGGTCCTTCAAATGCTTAAAAAAAACTTCAATGCAGATGCAAGCATCCACTGACTTTGAAGTCATAGGCTCTCCTGCTTGAAGTCTATAAAGGCTTGGATTTACTTTAAATTCAAACTATCACCTGATGGACCATGATCACAATTTCATGATGGATGTATAGGTAAGGACTGCTAGTTGTGAAATTTCTCTTTCCAAACCTATGAGAATGAATACTGTGAACAATGTATACATGTAATTCCTTGAAATGAATAATTAGGACACACATTTTGCCTTTGCAACAAAAGCAAGTCCCACATAACTTGTACTTGTTTGATATATGTACAACAGTCTAGGACCACAATGCCACATATGGGCAAAACAACCGACAAAATACAGGCTGAGCAACTTCACAATCTCAGTCTGGTGAATTTTTCCTATAAAACTTTATGACAATGACTCATGTAGTTTTAGCATACTGAAATATCAACCTGAACATAAGACTATGAAGGTAAATTCTAGCCTTCTTTTTAACATACTGTTTTAACATTTGTCATTCTGGCAGTAGACAAAATATGATATGTTGGAAATAATAAAATTAATATTTCATTAAAGTACTGAGATTCAATGTAAATATTGAAGGATGATTTTCACTCATTAAGGTAAAGTCCCTGTAATGGTTCGGCTACATTTTGGATCAAATTGGCCATTCACAGAGATAACCAAGGTTTCCTAATGTTTCATTAGGGTACCTTGGTTATCTTGGTAGAGGTTAAGTGGTCCAAGACTAAGCAGAATCATTAGAGGGACTTAACCTTAACACACTGAAGTATCAACCTAAACATAAAATTAAGAAGGTAATTTAAGCTTTTTCAAACAATACGGATTTAACATTTGTAATTCTGACAGTAGACAACATATACTATGTTGGAAATAATAAAAATATTTCATTAAAGTACTGAGATTTAACTTAAACACTGAAGGATATTTTTGACTCATTAACAAACCAAAGTATCAACCTGAATATGAAATTAAGAAATTAATTTCAGCCTTCTTTTTATACAATATTGATATCAACATTTACAATACTGATTACATGTCATTTGTTGGAAATACAAAAAAAACAACAAAAAAACTTCATAATAGTACTGAGATTCTATTAGGAAACATTCTGGAAATAACTACATAGACTGGTTCAGCTCTTCTATGTTTATACTTGTGATGATCATTTTCATAAATTACTTTACTAATTCTAATACAGGTATCAACATTGTCTGATAAATACATACATATAGTAAATACAAAGATTAATGTTATTACATATCAACAACTCTTGAATTTAAATAAAAACTCTCTTTACATCAAACCCAATAAGCAAGTAACACAACTGATTATTTATTCTGATATAGGCTAGTAAAACAGGCACACCTCATTGCTAAAGGGAAACATACAATCTATATTAACCCTTCAGTAACCATGCTGAATTTCAACATACAATCCCTATTGACCCTAAAGTAAGACAGGCAATCACTGTACCCTATCATGTATGTGACCAGGAATCGAACACAGGATGCACTGGTGAAAAGCAAAGCGCATTATCACTATGCTATCCAGGCACCCAATCTTGGTTTGCACTGATCCCAAAAGCAGTCACAAGTGCTCACAGTATTACATGACATAATGTCCTCAACTGCTCAAATTTCTAATTATTTACATAATCATATGATAAAATTAGTCATTAGGTTCTTCCTAACTTCTACTTTTAATGGATAATACGGTACTAGTACGAGATTATGTACTTTTGACACAATAAGTTGACTATTTGAGTTTACCGTCGCTTCGACAGTATTTCAGTCCTATAGTGACGTCCAGCTAAATACAGGTGGATGAAGACCCCAAATGCACGGTGGCATCCAGGTAGAACTACCGACCTACCGTAAGCCAGCTGGAAGGCTTCCTCACATGAAAATCCGAATGACCCTGCCGGGATTCGAACCCACGTGGTGAGGTGTTGAGTGAGTGTTAAGTCAGCGACTTTACCCTCTCTGCCACGGAGGCCCCCAGTTAACTCAAAGAATGTGATATTGGGATTGATAAACAAGATGGGCAATAACTCTTGGTGTTTTGTTCAGACAGAAGTCATGTCAAAGTTATTGTTCTTACTAACATTATATCCATACTGAAGATCAGACAACATGTGTAAAAGGAGTGATAAGCCATAAATCAAACAGGATGTACATGTTACACTCTCACAGTCAATGATTATCACATGCTGCATACTATATTTACAGATATACAATTGTTCAGTCTCAAAATCAATATTAAGCTGTTAAACGGGAGAAAGCCAACTGGCAAACTTGAAGACTGCCTAGCTATAAGACAATGATGGTAGACAATATTAATGGCAGCATTTAACACCTTAAATGGAGAAACTCATATCTGATCTGGAGGAAAAATGTTTTATTTTTACTTCCCAGATTTGCAGACTGATGTACTTTTAAGCTCCTGGGTGAACTAGTGCTTTGTATCTTTGAAGTTCATGAAAAAAATGTCAACCTTGACATTTGAACCTTATGTTTTATGCACAATCCTAGAGATATCTTTTAAAACCTCCTCCCCACAACACAAATACATTTATTCACACAGATTAACAAAATCAATACTGTACAAAAGTGAAAGATACAAATGTGGCTAAATAATAATGCCTAGCCTTTTCTACTACTAGGATACAGCCAAATGGAAAATGGTATCAAATTATCAGTAAAAAAAAAATATTACGACTTGGAAAATACACACAACATCTTCAACACACAAAAATGTTCTTACAACATGTTTCACATCTTACATGCTAAAAGGTGGGAAAAATTCTTATCCTTTTTTCAGCACTTCATGTCTGTGCTTGCTTTTTTTAAAACCTGTTTGAAATAATGAACTGCAGTGTTAGAAGCTAAAGGTTAACTGGCAAAAGCAAACCATTGTGTATGATGTGGATAGTTACAAGAACAGAAAGGTAGCCAAAGAATCTATACCCTGGTGCAAATACTGTATTTGGTATAGAAGTTAAACGCGACTGACCTTCAACAGTACCTTTTTTTCTTCAGGATAATTGCAGGAACACCTTACTAAGTTTCTTGCTAACAATAATGATCAGTTTCAAAGACACTTATCTTTCTACTGTTCATATATTGCTTTTACATGCAGCATAACTTTTATAGACCATATGTCATCATAAAGCATTGTATAATCATCCTTTTTCTTCCTCATATAATTTCAATGAATCTGTTTTACTGAATAGTCTGTGGGTATATTCATTCTTGGGCTCATGTTCTAGATAACAAGAGGTCATCTATATGAGTTAACCATCCATAAAAGCAACAGGAGGTAACCCTCCATGAAAGCAACAAAAAGAAACTTTCCATGAAAACAACATGAGGTAACCATCCATAAAAGCAACAAGAAGTAACCCTCCATGAAAGCAACAAGAGGTAACCATCCATGTGAGCAGCAAAAGGTAACCTTACATGAGAGCAACAAGAAGTAATCCTCCATGAAAGCAGCATGAAGTTACTCTCCATGAAAGCAACAAGAGTTAACCTTCCTTGAAAGCAACAAGAGGTAACCATCCATGTGAGCAGCAAAAGGTAACCTTACATGAGAGCAACGAGAAGTAATCCTCCATGAAAGCAGCATGAAGTTACTCTCCATGAAAGCAACAAGAGTTAACCTTCCTTGAAAGCAACAAGAGGTAACCATCCATGAAAGCAACAAGAGGTAACCATCCATAAAAGCAACAAGAAGTAACCCTCCATGAAAGCAACAAGAGGTAACCATCCATAAAAGCAACAAGAAGTAACCCTCCATGAAAGCAACAAGAGGTAACCATCCATGTGAGCAGCAAAAGATAACCTTAGATGAGAGCAACAAGAAGTAATCTTCCATAAAAGCAACAAGAGATAACCCTCCATGAAAGCAACAAGAGGTAACCCTCCATAAAAGCAACAAATGGTAACCCTGCATGAAAAATGATGATTATACAATAAGCATAGGCAGAAAGAAAACGTATCTTCTTCTTTTTTTTAAAATTTCTTAAGACTTATCCTTTTAACACACTCAGAGGTTAGACTCTTTACTGTTTGAGATTCAAAATGACTTCAAATTGGTTTCAATAATCTAACTACCAGATCTACTGATTAATATTTAAGAACTCACTGAAACAATGGACTCTATCCTGGCTGTCATTTTATGACAGATTCAATTAAACTACATAATCTAATGAACACATCTAGCATTTTATCAGATTTTTTTTTAAGACGACATAAAATTTGACATGTCTGGTCTGAAGTCCATAACGCAGTAGGTTTATCAGAGTGGGCGAATGCCTTGATAAGAAACGCATAAATTTGTGTGATTAACAGCTTTCATGAACATACGAATGAATACATAAGATAGTACAGACATTTTCACCTTTTACATGAAAAATTTTTTTAACAATCCAAAATAATGAGGAAAAAAAAAAAAAAAAATTTTTTAAAAAAGGAAAAGACAGGATTACATATAACCAACACAGTACTTGTACATAACTTGGTGGGGACTGGATGTCAACACTTGTCTGTGTTCAACCCTTTCCCTCATATAGACTCATTTTGACGCACTCAATAGGTATCACATAAAGCCTGATCTGCAGAAAACCACAGTTAAACCTTACCAAATTTAATTATGAAGTCCTCATTTCCAGACCACTGAGAGCAGCGAACAGCATAAAACCTGATCAGCCTGCAAGTTACTCGCAGGCTGATCTGGTTTTATGCTGTTCGCATAGGTCTTTTCATGGTTTCCTCTATGAGGGAAAGGGTTAAGGGGGAGATAAATTAGATAACTGTCTGTGTGTAAGGGTAGGAGATAAATTAGGTCAAACTGAACCTAAGAGTTATGGTCCTTGATGAGAATATAGCCCTTGTAAAAGTGAATAAATATATTAAGTTTGATGACAGATGGTTACATGGTTGTTATGGACAAGGTTAAAGATTTTCACCACACCGCCGCCAAAGATGACACCACAGTGATGACAATACCTCGACTTTTTTTCTTTGAAAAACAGACAAGCTAAAAACACATGGCAAGGTAAGACATTATTATTGTGTAATATTGTAAAAGCATATCATATCTTACAAGAAAATCTACCTCATTTTAATGCTTTGGCAAACAGAGTACACTCAGATTAGCTCCTGGATAAGGATCTCTTGTTTGCTCATTCAATGGTGCAGCTCATATTCTACATACTGCTTGGCTATGAAAAATCCATTGCTTAAAGATTAAAACCGATATTTCATGAAGTCTCAATGCCTTTTCTTTGTTATTTCTACCAGAAGCATTACTAATGCAATATCATTTTATTACATACAAAAGGAATAACTCCTCTATCAGCCAGGGATATATTATGTATACAAAGGACTCTAAATACCATGTACATGATAACATCATTCTGGTCTTTAATGGTGTTTAATTATTCATATATATTTTTTAAGCAAAAAGCATAAATCAATGGATTTTGTTAAACATTTAATCATCCCAAAACATAAGAGAGTATTTGCATCTTACCAACTAACACAATAAGAACCAGCAAAATGTCTTTTAATACTATGTTGCTTTTATTCTAGTTTTCTTTTTCTAGTAAAAAGTCAAGAAACATGAAACAAGAAAAGGGGAGAAAAAATATACAATTCTGCCACAAATAATTGAGATTTTGACATTTAAGCTCTATCTACCATTTGTTTTTATTTGAAGAGGATTTTTTTTCATTTTGCAGATTTTAATGAAACTTTATACAATTTATAGAGCATATCAATTTAAGAGCCATAATCCTTGGAAACTAGTTCACAATCATTTCTATTAATTAGGAATCAGTTGCCAAATTTATCTAGCTCCTGAAACATACAATAAACTTCGTTGGAAAACATTTAACAAAATGAGTATTATCATCAATAACAAGAGCCATGTTGATATGGCCATCCCCTGCCAAATGCTTGCTCTTTAGAAGATCAATGTGTTGGAGAGCAGAATATTTCATTTTTTAAAAAGAAGTTTTAGTAATGAAGACTGATGTTTAAAGTGATTATAGATATGAAACCCATGTGAAGACCTACTAATTCCCCTATTTTGAGGTCTACAGGTAAAATGTCAAGGTCACTGACAAAAATTAAGCCTGAAAAATAATAATGGGCAATAGCTCAAAAATTATGAAAAGTAGAGTTATCATTCTTGTGCACTGCACACCTCCCCAATACATTTATTTGTTTAAATCATTTACAGGCCCTTAATTCTTAATCTTTTAAGGAGTTGTTTGAATGAGACAGAATTTCTAAAACAGAATGCTTTAAAAATATTGTCCCCCCTCCCCCCTCTCTTCCAATGACCTGGTTTACAGTTATATATGAATTATGTAGTATTACAATGAGTTGACTACAATTATGATTAAATTGTGAAGTAAAATCATAAATTATATAAATTATACATGTATGTCCTTCTCTTTATGAAAACATGCTTTAATATTGTAACAATATTTCTCTAAATGAATACATGCTTTAATATGTTTACAATAGAAAATATTTCAGTACACAAGGTTGATCTACTATAATATATTCCAATACTGCATAAGCCAATATCTGAAATTTTAAATTTTTGGAGGTATATTTTCATAGCTACAACAAAGTCTTATGTAACTTGGTCTTGAAGTAGACTAAGTAAAACACTGTATATATACTGTTGCTATATTTAACCCCTCTTTTTGTTCTTTTGCCAAAGATTCATTCCCAGTATCAAATGATCATTATCCCTTTACTTCATATAGACTCATTTTTTTATATAGACTCATTTTGATACATTGACAAACAGATCAGATCCAGATGGCTCCTATAGGAGCTATCTGATCATACTGTAGCTCTGTCATCTGTGGCAAAGAAAAATCCATCATTTCATAAACCATTTAAAGATTAGTCAATTAATATTCATCAAGTCATAAATTTGTACATGAATATTGATGAGGTTTGGGGATACGTTAGCAATACATGTATCTGATACAAATCTGACATTGTTTCAGGTGACAATGCTTGGAGTAAATACAGGCAACAATACTCCCAATATTCATTTAAATGCATATGCGTATTCAAATGTATACGAAACTTTTTTTTTTTTTAAATGTGTGTTATGTGACACTTTGATATGTAAACAAGTAGATATGCAAGAGTGTTCTCTGGAACAAGTGTCACCTGCTGAAGCAGGACGAAACAAGAGTGCCAGTGATGCCACAATATACGCCGCCACAAAATATAAAGACCAAGAGGGGTCTTTTAATTATTGCTTTTAACATTTCGGTAAGTATAAGCTCATAATGAAGTCTGTAAGACCAATTAATTTAGCTGAACAGAGATAGAACCCTAACAAGAGGGCCATGATGGCCCTGAATCGCTCACCTGAGTACCATTGCTTCAACTGATGTCAAGGTTTTTAAACAGACAAGGATTCTGATATAACTTAATCTAAAACATTTTACCCCTGACAATACTACACACCAAATATCTAAGCAATGGGCCATATGGTTTCAGAGAAGACTTGGGCGCAGGGTGATTTATCACCGTAGGGCCAAGACTTTGAAAATCTTTGTAATGAACCATTAGATGCTACTACATACCAAAAATCTTAGCTCTATGCCTTATTGATTCATAGAAGAAGATTTTTTAAGATTTTCCTATTTATCACCATAGGGCTATGATTTGTAAACTTGGTATGGCCCATAAGTTGATGCTACATACCAAATATCTAAGCTCTAGGCCTTATGGATTCATAGAAGAAGATTTTTTAAGATTTTCCTATATAACTCTGTGTAAAACAAGTGACCCTGGTGGGGGTCATTTATCACCATAGGGCTATGATTTGTACAATCTTGGTAGTGGCCCATAAGATGATGCTTCATACCAAATATCTAAGCTCTAGGCCTTATGCATTCATAGAAGAAGATTTTTTAAGATTTTCCTATATAACTCTGTGTAAAACAAGTGATCCCTGGTGCGGGGTCATTTATCTCCATAAGCTATGATTTGTACAATCTTGGTAGTGGCCCATAAGATGATGCTACATACCAAATATCTAAGCTCTAGGCCTTATGGATTCATAGAAGATTTTTTAAGATTTTCCTATATAACTCTATGTAAAACAAGTGATCCCTGGTGCGGGGTCATTTATCTCCATAAGCTATGATTTGTACAATCTTGGTAGTGGCCCATAAGATGATGCTTCATTCCAAATATCTAAGCTCTAGGCCTTATGCATTCATGGAAGAAGATTTTTTAAGATTTTCCTATATAACTCTATGTAAAACAAGTGACCCCTGGTGCGGGGTCATTTATCACCATAGGGCTATGATTTGTACAATCTTGGTAGTGGCCCATAAGATGATGCTACATACCAAATATCTAAGCTCTAGGCCTTATGGATTCATAGAAGAAGATTTTTTAAGATTTTTCTATATAACTCTATGTAAAACAAGTGACCCCTGGTGCGGGGTCATTTATCACCATAGGGCTATGATTTGTACAATCTTGGTAGTGGCCCATAAGATGATGCTACATACCAAAAATCAAAAGGCTAGGCCTTGTGGTTTCGGAGAAGAAGATTTTTTCAAGTTTTTCCTATATTAGCCTATGTGAAATCAAGTGACCCCTGGGGCGGGGCCAATTTTGACCCCAGGGTCATAATTTGTACAATCCTGGTAGACAGTCATAAGATCATGCTACATACCAAAAATCAAAAGGCTAGGCCTTGTGGTTTCAGAGAAGAAGATTTTTTAAATTTTCATTTTTAAAATCTATTTTTAGCTCCTGTGACCTAATTATGCGATGGACCAGAACCATTTATACAACTTTAGTAGAGCTTCATCCAAGGAACATTCCTGCAAAATATTTTTCAAATTGGCCAAGCTGTTTAGGAGGAGATGTTGTTTGAAGCAATTGTTGACGCCGGACGCACGCACGCACGCACGGACGCCGGACGCCGGACAAAAGGCGATCAGAAAAGCTCACCTTGAGCACGTTGTGCTCATGTGAGCTAAAAATGCTTCCAATATGAAAGAAGGTCAAATAGCAGTATCAATATGAATCCTTTTTTCTTTCTCTGCATAACTCTTGCAAAAATCATTGTATCAGAAAATCCCTGCTTTATGCACTTTTACCTGTTTAGAAACTTGAGTTGTGTTTTCAAGAGACCATGTTTAGAAAGGCATATCTACCCAGTATAGTAATGACATTGCCCAAGTTTTGAAAAGATTTAGGTCAGAAACATACAAGGAATTGCATTCACAAGGCTGAAATATCAATCAGCTAAAGAGACTAAGTTTCAAGGGACACAAATCTTGTAAAAATCAATGAACTGGAAAATCGCCACTTCATGCACATCTACCCATTATAGTAATGACATTGACCAAGTTTTGAAAAGATTCATTCAGAAACATAGAAGGATTTGCGTTCACAAGGTTGCAATATCAATCAGCTACAGAGACTAAGTTTCAAGGGACACAAATCTTGTAAAAATCAATGAAGCAGAAAATCGCCACTTCATGCACATCTACCCATTATAGTAATGACATTGACCAAGTTTTGAAAAGATTCATTCAGAAACAAAGGAGGAGTTGCGTTCACAAGATATGGACTTACGGACGGACAGACGGAGAAGATGACGCCAATATACGACCCCCTCCGGCGGCGTATAAAAAGTGTGACAATAGATGATGAAAAAGACAAATTTTAAAGTATTTTGGGGTAATTTGAGGGTCAAAATATGGACTGTACTGCTTGTGATGGAAAATGCTGATTACTAAAATAATTTGAGGGCTTGGTGCAGAACAACTGTAACTGCATATAAATAAAGAAGTAGTTACAACAGTTTAAACCAAGCCCTCCATTCATGGTCCATCATCACGACACTAACTCAAATGCTTTCACTTACTATCCTGAACCACATTTAAAGAGGAGGAGGATAATAATCGTCCAATGATTATTTTTATCTTAATTTTTGAAAGCTAAGAAATCAGTCAAGTTTCAATCAAAATATGGATAATTCCTTGTTAAAAATTATTCTGTTATGATCATGCAATATTGAATACATAAAAGATAGTCATTATCTTTAACATGAGTATAGAAAAGATTCAGTCCATTATCTTTAACATGAGTATAGAAAAGATTCAGTCCATTATCTTCAACATGAGCATAGAAAAGATTCAGTCCATTTTCTTTTAACAAGGTTTTCGATGAGAATTTCCTGAATCGGTTAAAATCAGAAAATAACATGTCCCCTGTTTGTTTAATTGTTTGGTTTAACATCCCACTGACAGTAATTCAAACATGTCCTCTAGTTATGTCTGATGGCGTTATCTCTTTAAGAATAGCTATAAACTGAATAAATTCTCCCAACCTTGAGTTGGCCAAAATCTAAATTGAATGGTGGACATGCTTTTTAATGACAGCGCTTAAAAAGACCTTATATCTACTTTGGATCATGACAGAAAAAAAAAAGTTAAATAAAACATATCCAATTACTATCAAAGAAGATAAAAGGTTAATGCTCTAGCCCCTTTTTTCTGAATATGAGGTCATTCACCCCTCCGTCCCACCTGGACATTTGTAACAGATTATCATAACCTTTGTTCTTTACAAAAGCATTCATATCATTACTTCCTTTTGTTTCATGGACATACTCAACAGTTAACATTTTTATATTAACCTTATCAAATGGAATGGTTTTCAAAACTTTCAATTCATCACCCTCAACATCAAGACTGAAGAAATCCACTGTCGTCTGCTTCAGGGCCAGTAGTAGAGAGTATAGAGGAAAGCATTGGACTTTGACCTCATCTTTTGCAATCCTCTCTTTTTTAATCCAGTTCTTGGCCTCAGAGTCCTCAGCAATTCTACCTCTGTTGAAAGCCTTGTTAAATGTCATCTGAAAAGTGTTAACAAATAAAAAAAATTAAAGTTAACCATTTTACATGTACCTATAAAGCAAATTTTTGACAAAGGACTATGGACAGAGGGCGATCTGTGCTCTGGTGAGCTAAAAGGTGAATTGGGAATTAAAGGGAGCCAGCATATTTTTCTTATATCTTTGTTGCCATAGTAACCATATTCTTCTTAAATCAAAGTACTAAAGAATGTGCATAACCTTTTCCTTGCTAAGTATCCAAATGCAAGCTATTAAGATCTTGAAATTTTTTATTAAGACACAGGAGACTCCAGATGGATGCATAGACAAGCAAGACAGAAAGACAGATGGATGGTAAAACTGAAGTCACTTTTAGAGAATCACAGACATGGCACTTATAAATAGCTTAAACATAAATATAATCTATCTTGATACAAATGTATACACCGACGAACCTTGTCAAAATGAACATCATTTAATCAATTTCAACCCACCTTTTTTTAAAGTCTCAATTTTCAGCTAAAAATAATATGTTTAATCTGAATATGGCTTCTCCAGTTATTTTTTTAATGTTTCAAGTATCATCTCTACAGTTTGTAGTTTACACTAATTTTTTTTCAATTTTTATATATATCAAACTGTTTGCTAATTATATTATCGCCCTTAATCCAAGTTTATTTCACATCAGAAACAGATAATATTTTCTGAACGTCAGGTGGGTTTAAGTAGCGTGTGTCCAGCCAGAAATTACTGATGACTTTTAGTCAATGTTTTTGGTAGTTTGATAAATATGACAGGAGTCATAGCTTGTGTAACTGGTGTTTACACTAGGCCCTATGTTCACATAAATAATTTAAGTTTTTGGGTTTTTTAAGGCCTTAAAATTCAAAATTAAGGACTAACATAAACCGCAACTTATGCTTTAAATTTTAAGGCATGAAAGGGATGAACCTCAACTTTTTACAACTTGATAAACACTTTTTTATGATCAATATTGAAACTTCAAATTCAAGATCTTTTCAAGACCTTTCATTTAATTTTAAGGGTTTTACAATGTATGTAAATTGGGAGCACCTCAACAGATCCAGTGCTGTTCAGAGAGACTAAACATCTGAGAAAGAACTAAGAGTCCTGTGTTTCCTTGAATATAGTTTGTGTAGTCATGCACTGTATATCAGCAAGTGTTCAAAACTGTGTGAGGTAAGACAAACGGTGTTAATATTTTGGTATTGAAAAGTGTTTTTGATAAATCAATATTCAATGTAACTTGTCTGTAATGTAATTTTCACCGACCTCACCAGTCAACCAAGCACACAAACACGCTGAATTTTCCATCTAATTTTTGATATGACAGGTAATCATGATTTTGAAATGTTAAGCCTGTCCCAAACAAATTTGGTGAATGAGGTTTTCAAAAGATGAATAAGTAAATGGTAAGAGACTATGACTGGTATAAGCATGAGATTTTGTTGGTAAAAACAAGCATACCATAGCTGGATGAGGTTCTGTGTTCAGACATGCATTGATGATGAAAGCTTTTCTATGTTTAGACTTCAAAGCTGCAAAATTTCCTGGATCAGCCTCAACCAACAATCCATTCCACTTCCTGACCTTCTCAAAGAAGAGTGTGTTGGACCCTTTCTCTCCATTCAGTGCCCCACATTCTACGTAGAAACCTCCTTCCTGAAAATCAAAATGATACAAATTATTCAATGTTTAGATTGATGGTTTATAGGCCATTTCACTACGAAATGAGACCTAAGCCTACGTAAATCAATGAGCACTTCCTAATCACCTAGGCCCCGTTTTATTAAACATCGTACGCTAAATTTTATCTTAATTTTCCAAGTACGACATTCGTAAGATTTTAGAGGTGTTTTAATAAAAAAATCTTAGCAACGATATCGCAGAATTTTCCCGTAAACTTACAACAGGCTGAATGCTCACGTAACTCGATAGAATATCGTAAGTATCATGGCTGCCATATCTATTTACAACGCCGCTCATCAGCAAAATATAAGGGCAATGCGAAAGTTCAATGAGAGACTGACTTCTTTAGATGGTTTTACAGACAGAGAGATTCTCTCTCGATACAGACTAGATCGAGGAAGCATAACTTATCTTGCTGGGTTGATCTCTCGAGATCTTTCCCGTAGTTGCAATAGGGGTCACCCTATTTCACCCTTGACGCAGGTTTGTATTTTAATATAGATCTATATATAAATGGATATTCCGAGGTCTGTAAACTTGCACCGGAAATATTTGGAAGTCCGTTTTATACTCTCCCTTTTTATCTATTTTTAAACAGGACAACAAAAATTGTCTTAGAAATTGTTCGCCGCTGATCAATGTTTACATAATACGGGAGAAGGACATTGATCAACATTTTGTTATATATTTTTTGCATTAATCATTGTTATTTGATGCTTAACTGTATTCATGACAACATAATTTAATTTTCACTCAGATAAATTACATTGATTTCTTTAATCCAAGCTTCTCAAATCCTGATCCTTCCCCACCCACTTTTTTTTTTTTTTTTGGAATGAAAAAAAAAAATAGAATGCTTTTCTATTTATTTTCAAATATTAGCTGGTCTCCGATATCTTGCGAAGGGTGATTTCTATAGTGAGGTTGGTGACCTCCACGGGATAAGTAAGTCATCACTGTCCTGCCACTTAGACCCCTTCCTAGACGCTGTAAATACACGTCTACAGAATGTGAGGTATACAGCTCCTTCTTCCATTTTATATAATGATATTCATTTATTGTCTGTGTTTATTTCTTTTTATAGAATTTGCTATCATTTTTTATTTTTACACTGAATAAGTCTACTATGAAGCAAAGTCTCAAAGAGATAGATTGTAAGTATAGAGGTAAACCTTACCATAGCTCCAATCCGGACTGACTGAGCTATGACCAGCAGAGACTTGCTAATATTATATTTCATATTAAATTGTCACTGTCTGAATTTTTACCTGTTTTTTTTTCTCCAATAATCTTGTCTCATGAATTATTTTCATCTTTTATTTAATCAGCTTCCCAACAGATGTACATCAACAGCGGGAGATCAAGCTCAAATTCTTTCAGAAGAGTGGAATTCCTGGCGTGTTTGGGGCAAAAGATGGTACTTTGATACCAATTAAAGCCCCATCACATCAGGAAGAGGCATATGTATGCCACAAGGGTTTTCATGCTCTAAATGTACAAGCAGTTGTTGACCACCAGATGAGGTATACAATTATAATTACCCTTTTTCCTTTTGCACATAAAAATAAATTAAAAATTAATGAATATTGCTTTTATTTAAAGCAATATCATTATATGTCATTTGATACATTATTCATCGATTAAAATAATTGTGATCTTATATTTTTTAATTGATTGCACTGTCATTATTTAGTATAACTTTTACATGTTTAAATTGTTATCCTTATTCTATGTCAATAAAATTGTTTACACCATATAGTCCATTGAAAGCCTGAAGGGGCTATCAGCCTTCTTTTTACATATGCTGATAGCCCCTTCTGGCTTTCAAGGGACGATATGTGTATATCATTTATTTATAAATGATATATTCATATTTTAAATTTTAAATTACTATTCAGGTTTACAGACATATTAGCTAAGTGGCCTGGATCCCAGCATGATTCTGCCATTTTTAATGCCTGTAATTTGAAGGTAAGTCATTATGTTTGTTTTAATCCTCTACATTTGATTGGGATGATGTATCATATAGTTATGTCACTATATTATCATAGTCATAAAAAAATGTTAGTGGTATAGCTGCTTTGCTTGGCACACATCATATAAGGGTTTTCCAGCACTGATTAGTCCAATATCCTGATAATGAGATTGGATGGTGTATACATAATTGTAATAGCTCTTTATCTGTCTTAAAATACATATATCTAAATGAGTGTATTCAAATTAGTGAAATACTATCAGCTGTATACTCAATAAATAATCAAACCATCCTCCAAAACTTGTGGCTATATTTCAATGCAGAGCTTCAGATTTTTGCCAAGATTGGTGGGCCAGAGGGGCCCCTGGAGCAACAAAATGGTGGGTCATTTTCAAAAATGATGGGCACAAGCATACAAAACTAAACACAGTTAAGATTTATAAAGTATATTTTACCAACACACTGGCAGTGCACAGACACACTACTTTTTGGCAAAAATGAACTTTTTTTTCTGCCTCCATATATTAACTGAGTTATTAAAGTTCATAGCAGACAAACTCGGTCCACAAATGCATATCCTCATCAAATGATCACATGTCATTGCAGAAATTCTTGCCCTTCTTTGACAGGTTATATAATTTTGTACACTGAATGATCTCTCACAATCAGCTGTATTTGTTGGGCATGTTAATGCTAGAGCAGCTAATCTGATTAGATTTGGAAATGTTTCCCTATGATACTGGCAAATTAACTTCCACAGTGTTACCATGTTATCCCTGGGAAACATTTCTGCAAGGACAGTTCTTTTGCAGCAATCCCACTTATCTCTAACAGAAAAAAGTGTCAAACAATTTATATCACAGATGATCTGATCAGGACTCTTTAATTTTTGAGGCCTGACATTGTTCCAAGTTCCTTATACATCTTGAATTGGGCTAAAAATTCCACCCAGACCATGCAAAGTATGGAAACAATTAATTAATGGATTTGATAAAACATAAACATTGAAAATGATAGAAATGGGCCCATACTACTTTTGTAAAACAAAAACACATTTAACATTTGTGGGAAAAGAGACAACTGAAGTTACAGTTCGCCCCACCCATCAGTGCTGTCGGTGCTTTGATACATATCTCTTAAACGGGACGGGAACCAGACAAGTGACCGATGAAGTCAGCTGGAAAAAATATGATTTCACAATGAAAAATCTATCTAAATTGCACCAAAATGTAAACAAACTCATCATTACTACTGACGTTTATTGAAATTTTGCAGACATCGACGGACATCGATAAATATCCGGTAGAAACTATTTTCATTCACAGCGAGGCAAAACGAAAGTTCAGCGCATGATGTCGGCTGCACAAAAAATAACAAAAAAAAAAAAATCAAAGTAATCCATACCAGTTGGTGGATTTGTTGTGTGCTGACTACTTTCATTGTTTCCCTGGATGCTCTCTTTGTTAAAGAACTTCGAGATGTCTGTTTGTTTTCTTTTTGCCATTTTGATGATTTCGAAGCAAATCTGACTCAGCAGAGCTAGGATCAATTGGAATATTCGGATTTTATCCACATAGCGATGAGAGCCGAATTTATCGAATGAAAATTACGTTGACAGTCTACTTTCATTTTTAGGAGTTTGTAAAATTGTCTCTCCAGGACTCTCGGCGAAGAAATTTTCAAATATTTTCATCAAAGTAAGAAATTTTCAGGAGCAAAATGGACGCGCCAGAAGGACCCATTGCTGTCGAAAGTCGTGCGCCATATTTTGAAATCACGCGACAAAGGCGCGGGCGCACCGTAAATCTAAAGCTCTGTCAATGACATTAAACAAGAGGACCATGATGGTCCTGAATCGCTCACCTGATTATAAATGAGCAACATATGTTGGATTTTTCATATTCACCTACTTTTTGACCCCACATGACCCACTTTTGAACTTGTCCAAGATTTAATGGAAACAGACATTCTGACCAAGTTTCATGAAGATAAATTGGCCAAAAATGTGGCCTCTAGAGTGTTAACAAGGTTTTTCTAAGATTTGACCTCATGACCTACCTTTTGACCCCCCATGACCCAATTTCGAACTTGTCCAAGATATAATGGAAACAAACATTCTGACCATGTTTCATAAAGATTGGGCCAAAAATGTGGCCTCTAGAGTGTTAACAAGGTTTTTCTAAGATTTGACCTCGTGACCTACTTTTTGACCCCACATGACCCAAATTCAAACTTGTCCAAGATTTTATGTAGACAAACATTCTGACCAAGTTTTATGAAGATTTGGCCAAAAATGTGGCCTCTAGAGTGTTAACAAGGTTTTTATAAGATTTGACCTCATGACCTACTTTTTGACCCCACATGACCCAATTTCAAACTTGTCCAAGATTTTATGGAGAGAAACATTCTGACCAAGTTTCATGAGGATTGGGCTAAAAATGTGGCCTCTAGAGTGTTAACAAGGTTTTTATAAGACTTGACCTCGTGACCTACTTTTTGACCCCTCATGTCCCAATTTCGAACTTGTCCAAGATTTTATGGAGACAAACATTCTGACCAAGTTTCACGAAGATTGGCCTAAAAATATGGCCTCTAGAGTGTTAACAAGCCAAATTGTTGACGACGCACGACAGACAACGGACGCCGGGCCATCACAAAAGCTCACCCTTGAGCACGTTGTGCTCAGGTGAGCTAAAAAGGAATAGAAAATGACTTTTTTATATAACAAGAGCTGTCCATAAGACAGCGCGCTCGACTTTTCTCAGTTCGCCATTAAAGAAAGGGCCAATCTTTGATGTTATTAGAGGTTGTTGCCCAACCTATTTGCTATTTGTAAATACAGCCAAAAAATATCTAAGTATAAAAGGGTAAAATTGAAAATACACTGCATATAGGATTATGGGCCCTGCCAGTAAAGTTGAGGTAGTGTGGGTAAACAATAAATAAGTATTCCAAGTTATGGTGGAATACCTGTGAAAGTATTGAAAATATACAACTTTGTAAAAAAATTAACCATGATTAAATCGGCTGTTTTCTAAGTATGAAAGGGGCATAATTCAAGAAGTAGTATAGCCAGGGTTATGGGCCTTGCTAGTAAGGCAGAGGTAGTGATGGTGAATAAGTACTTGAAGTTTCAGTCAAATACATGTGATAGTACAACTATGTAAAAAAATTACCATGATTTTGGTTGTTTTCTAAGTATGAAAGTGGCATAACTTAAGAAGTAGTACAGCAAGAGTTATGGGCCTTGTTAGTAAGGTAGAGGTAATGATGGTGAATATGTACTTGAAGTTTCAGTTGAATACCGTAGATAGTATTGAAGATATACAACTTTGTAAAAACTTTAACCTTGATTTTGGCTGTTTTGTAAGTATGAAAGGGGCATAACTCCAAAAATAGGGTAGCCAGGGTTGTGGGCCTTAGAAGTAAGGTAGAAGTGATGATGGTGAATAAGTATTTTAAGTTTGGGTGGAATACCTTTGATTGTATTTAAGTTATTGATGTTTGAAAAAAAACTTTAACCTTGTGTTGCAACGCCGACGCCGACGCTGACGCCCGAGTGACAGTATAAGCTCTCATTTTCTTCGAAAAGTCGAGCTAATAAAAGGATTTTCTTTTTTTTTTAATTTCAACTTTTAACATTGTGACTGGTCAGTACCATTCCATTATGTGTATCATCACCATTTCTTATTTGAGTCCTTGATATCAAGGTTATCGAAATTTGTTATCTTTAGTTCATAGTGAAAAATAAAACTCTTTAAAGAAATATATAAAATACAATTAAAAAACATGTGTTAGGTTCTAAGTTTTTCTGAGTGCTGTAGTCATTCCCATACCAATCTGAGTAAACATGGCATTTAATGTAAGCAAAAGAATAATAAAAGTGACAATGTGGGACATACAATAATTTGGGAAAAATACAGCATTTCTGTGAATTCATAGGTTGTGGAAACTTTATATGAAGGACAGCATGATGAAGTAAATAGTAATACAACAAAAAATGGAAATAAGGTCATATATTTAATTTTTTTTTGTGTGTGTCAGGAATTGTCAAAAGGAACATTTAATTTCAGAAAAAATATAAAAATCTAAATGTCTTGTTATTATTATTAACTCCTCTTATTTCAATAAACATAAGATTACTTGCATATCTTTTATGATATGGTCATCAAACAATAAATTTTGCAAATTATTTGGCCAATTAATATTTTAAATGACAATTCATTATATTTGGATATATCATTTTGTGATTGTTATAATTATTTTGAATTTCTTGTTTAGGACTACCTGGAGGATAATGATGTGGGCATTTTATTGGGAGACAGTGGTTACCCGCTAAGGAGGTACCTGATGACTCCGGTGCTACACCCATGGAGTCAACAAGAAATCATGTATAATACCGCTCATTCCAGGTCAAGAGTAGTTGTTGAAAGAGCATTTGGGGTGTTGAAGTCCAGACTTAGGTTTGTTTGAAATTTTTTAGTTGGATTTAATGATAAATAGAAATTATATTGCATGCCCCAAAATTATGATTTTTTGTTAAACAAGAGCTGTCAGAGGACAGCACGCTCAACTATTCAAAATGCTTGTTGGTAAATCAAATGAAATCTATTTAAATTCTTGCCCTTCATAGTAATAGTAAAAAATGATATACCTTGATAGTTTGATACCCCTTAATATATTTATGATGTCTAAAATCAATCCCATGCCTAGTTACTGAGACATAAGCACAATAACACTGTGCATGCAAAACTTTAACCAAAATTTCTAAGTTAAAAAAGGCAATAATTTGTAACATATTCCATCAAGAGTTATCTACCATGAAAGTATGATACCCCTAAATGTATTAAAGATGTTTCAAATCAATCCCATACCTGGATACTGAGATATTAGCATGAATTTAGTACCTTGCATGCAAAACTTTTACCAAAATTTCTAAGTTAAAAAGGGGGCATAATAACTTGTAATATATTCCATCAAAAGTTATCTACCATGAAAGTATGATACCCCTAAACGTATTAAAGCTGTTTCAAATCAATCCCATCCATGGATACTGAGATATTAGCATGAAAGTACCTTGCATGCAAAACTTTAACCAAAATTTCTAAGTTAAAAAGGGGCAATAATTTGTAACAAATTTTATCAAGAGTTATCTACCATGAAAGTATGATACCCTAAACATATTAAGATGTTTCAAATCAATCGCATGCTTGATACTGAGATATAAGCATGAGAGTATCTTGCATGCAAAACTTTAACCAAAATTTCTAAGTTAAAAAGGGGCCATAATTTGTAATATATTCCATCAAGAGCTATCTACCTTGGTTGTATGATGCCCCTAAACATATTCATAAACTTTCAAGTCAATACCATGAATGGTTATTGAGATACAAACTAGATAGTAGCTTGCATGCAAAACTTTAACCAAATTTTCTACTGCATGCAAAACTTTAACCAAAATTTCTAAGTTAAAAAGGGGCCATAATTCATATTAAATTCAGTCAAGAGTTATCTACCTTGGTTGTCTGATGCCCCTGAACATATTTATAAACTTTCAAGTCAATACCATAAATGGTTATTGAGATATAAGGTTGATAGTAACTTGCACGCAAAACTTTAACCAAAAGCTGCAACGCCAACGCCGACGCCAGGGTGACTACAATAGCTCTTATATTCTACGAATAGTCGAGCTAAAAATGTGATTGTGATTAATTATATTTAAATATAATCATTTTCTGTGTTTTGTTGTTTCCTTAACAAGGGTCAGGACTGCCACAAAATACGCCCATCACAGTATAGGGACTCTCAGAAATAGCTCAGAGAAACAAGCTATTGTCTCCTAAATCTCATTAGTTAATGAATGTTACTTATTAAAACAATCATGTTGAAAGTTTGAAAAGGATTGGTCTAACGGTATTGAAGTAAGAGCCCAGACAATCACAATTTCAAGTATTTTGTGTACGTCAAGGGCCATAACTTCTAAGTCATTCACGCGATAATGCTGGATATTGAACTCATCCGTGATATTATGGCCATGCACATGTGTGAAAACTTTGAAAAGAAATGGGCAAACTGTATTGAAGTTAGAGCCCGGACAATCACAATTTCAAGTATTTTGTGTACGTCAAGGACCATAACTTTTAAGTCTTTCACGCGATAATGCTGGATATCGAACTCATCTGAGATATTATGGCCATGCACATGTGTGGAAAGTTTGAAAAGGATTGGGCAAACGGTATTGAAGTTAGAGCCCGGACAATCACAATTTCAAGTATTTTGTGTACGTCAAGGGCCATAACTTCTAAGTCATTCACGCGATAATGCTGGATATCGAACTCATCTGAGATATTATGGCCATGCACATGTGTGGAAAGTTTGAAAAGGATTGGGCAAACGGTATTGAAGTTAGAGCCCGACAACAAATGTTCCACGCCCGCCCGCCCGCCGTGAGTGTTCACATAATACGCCCCATCTTAAGATGGGCGTATAAAAATGATGTACCGGTTTTAGTGTTACTTTCTTATATTTTCAGATGCCTACATAAGTCTGGAGGGTGTTTGCCATTCGCGCCCTCCAAATGCTGCAAGGTAGTGGCCGCCTGTATAAAAATTAATAATCTGTGTATAGAGAGAAATGTGCCAATGCCAGATCATGACATTGTTCCTGATGTCGGCAATGATGATGTCATGCTGCAAGGTTTTTGGTGCAGGTCACCAAGTTAGACAAACTATAATTAATTTGTTTTGAAATAAGGTTGGTTATTATTGTGATTAGTACTGGTTCATGCCAGGAAAATACTGGTTTTATACTGAAGATGTAAAAAAG
The DNA here is from genome assembly GCA_021229015.1 of Solen grandis. Taxonomy (NCBI): domain Eukaryota; kingdom Metazoa; phylum Mollusca; class Bivalvia; order Adapedonta; family Solenidae; genus Solen; species Solen grandis. The sequence goes on from CM037778.1 coordinate 33,056,439, forward strand.
ATGTAACAATAACATTACACTGGACAGTAAAAAGCTGATTTCCTGAACAAAGGTGTTGTTTTTAATATCATCCTTTTATTATGTTTACACAGAAAAATCAATATCTTTTACAAAAAAAATACACCGTCTCCGTTGATTCAAACTTTGTATAAGTGATGTAAGGTATTTAAAACACTCTCTTTAATATACTCTGCTGTTTTATACAAATGTATATAAGGTTTAAATTTTTAAATATTCCACGATAATTTTTTTAATGAATATTAACGTTTCATGAATTAGGATTTTATTTATTATTATCTAGGTTATAGTCAATACACGCTTGTTCATCCTGACCAAACAATGGTTTATCCTGACCAAACATTGATTGGGGGGGGGGGGGGGGGTCTCAAGTGCACATTTGAAATCTGGCCAGTAGTTTTGAAGGAGATGATTTTTAAAGTTTTCAAATTATGTTTCTTTTTGTAGCCATGGCAACCAGAGTTCTTCATGGATCAACTTTATTTTAGCAACTTTTGTAGAGCCTCACCCAAGGAACATTCCTGCCAAGTTTCATTAAATTCTGTCCAGCGGTTTCAGAGGAGATGTCGTTTAAAGCAAATTGTTGACGACGGACGCCGCCAACGCCGGACGAAGGGCGATCACAAAAGCTCACCTTGAGCACTTTGTGCTCAGGTGAGCTAAAAATCTGGCATCTAAAGTGTTTTTCTAACATTTGACTAAGTGACCTACATATTGATCCTACCTGAATTTGCACTCACTGAGAATTCATGCAGTCATCATTCATATCAAGTTTAATGAAGACTGGGACAAAAATGTAGGCCTCTAGAGTGTTCACAAGATTTTTCTAAGATTTGACCTGGTGACCTAGTTTTTGACCTCATGTCACTCATTTTCGAACTCATCCAATATATCAATTACACAAACATCCCGACTAAATCTATTGAAGATTGGGCTAAAACTGTTGCTTCTAGAGAGTTCACAAGGTTTTTCTTAGATTTGACCTGGTGACCTAGTTTTTGATCCCACATGACCCAATTTCAAACTCATCTGAGATATCATGTAGACAAACATTCATGAAGATTGGTAAAACTGTGTTCTAGAGGTTCACAAGGTTTTTCTAGATTTGACCTGGTGACCTAGTTTTTGACCCAATGACCCAATTTCAGACTCATCTGAGATATCATGTAGACAAACACCCTGACCAAGTTTCATAAAGATTGGGCCAAAACTGTGGCCTGTAGAGTGTTCACAAGGTTTTTCTAAGATTTGACCTGGTGACCTAGTTTTTAACCCCACATGACACAATTTTGAACTCACCCGAGATATATGTAGACAAAACCTGACCAATTTATAAGATTGGCCAAAACTGTGGCCTCTAGAGTGTTCACAAGGTTTTTCAAGGATTCGACCTAGTTTTTGACCCCACATGACCCAATTTTGAACTCATTCAAGATATCATGTAGACAAACGTCCTGACCAAGTTTCATAAAGATTGGGCCAAAGTTGTGGCCTCTAGTGTTCACAAGGTTTTTCTAAGATTTGACCTAGTGACCTAGTTTTTGACCCCACATGACCCAATTTCGAACTCATCCGAGATATCATGTAAGTTTCATGAAGATTAGGCCAAAACTGTGGCCTCTAGAGTGTTCACAAGCAATTGTTGACGACACAAGTGCCCAGGTGAGCTAAAAAGAAAAAGAGAATTTTCTTAAACTTTGCATGATTATAAAGAATTACACCAGAAAATTTAAGGGGGAAAAAAATGGGGGTCACCACTCAACTGTTTAAGTTATATGCCCCTTTTGCTCTTTTATGTCAATTTAAGAGGCAGCATAAGCCTTTCAAATACATATAGTGCTGCCACAATGCAGTATCATGCTTTAAACATGGGGCATGATACCACATCCAGTCACATTATCCAGACCTTCCAGGAAACAAACCTATGACCCCAAGATTCCGGAAAGGATGCTCTAACAACTTGATTATTGAATGCTTTTAGACAATTTTTTTCTCAAGTTCTGTTTGGTTAACAACAGGTGAAATTTCTGTTAGGTTAACAACAGCTTGTACATCAAAGAACATAACTCAAACTACATGTATCTGAGCTATAATGAGCATCAAGGTGAAATGGTAACTCCATGTGGAAATGGGACACAAGCCACATAAATTGCACATCCCTGGACTTACATTAGCAGGAAAACATATAAAATCTAAGTACAAGAGTGTTCCTTGGAACAAATTTGTCACCTGCTGAAGTGTGATGGAAAAAGTGTGACTGACAGACTGACAGACAGACATACAGACGGACACACCATCAGACTGGCGTAAGGGGTCAATTCTTTTGTCATTTTCTTTTGTTTTTTAAATTAAGGGCCATGGCCCATTATTCTATTGTTATGGAATGAAGTCTATTGTCTTTTGTTATGTTTACCATTATATTCCCCTTTACACCAATCTGGCTGCTCAGACGGACGACAAAGTGATTCCTATGTGTCACCTCTTCTTAACCCTTTCCCTCATATATACTCATTTTGACGCCCTCAATAGGTATCACATAAAGCCTGATCTGCAGAAAACCACAGTTAAACCTTACCGAATTTAATTACAAAATACTCATTTCCAGACCACTGAGGAGCAGCAAACAGCATAGGTCTTTTCATGGTGTCCTCTATGAGGGAAAGGGTTAAGCAGGTGACAAAAAAAATCAAACAAATGCAAATCACAGGTGTTTAGTTGAAACAAGAACTATCACTTCAAATTTTTATGGTATGCTATATCTCAGGTTTTTTTTCTGCCTATTTGTTGGATCCACATTAAGGACCCATTTCTGATTGAAAATTGAAATTATTTTTCCCAAATTGGAATTTTTTTCTAGACTTGCAGCTTCTTAAAAATTCCGAATGAGGTGAAATATGTCAATGATTATTCCCAAATAGGGATAAGGGTTAATTTCCTTAAAATGGCAATAACTAGAAATGTGTCCTGATGACAAAGATGCCCCCACCTGTAGCATTTCCCAAAACAAAGGCCTGAGGTGTGCAAGTCATGTCTTGAATAATATATCCATGAAGTTTAAAGTCTGTAGCACAAATACCTTCAGAATTACCTGTGTCAGTTTTGGGATGACCGGACAAAGGCAAATGTATATGCCTCACTTTTTGATACACTAGCATATGAGGAAGAGAGCACAGCAATAATCTTTCCTAACAAATTTATTAGAAATAACATCATTTTTTTATATTCTAACAAAAACAACAACCATAGCAACACAAGACAAGTGCTCAAACATCTGGCAAATTGGGCATTATCAACAGTAATCCGATAAAAATACCCAGGTGCACAAGTTCATGTCCTGAATAATATATTTGTGAAGTTTCAAGTCTGTAATACAGATACTTTACGTTACGTGCGTCACAAGCATAAAATTCCACATTTTTTCAAAAACAAACGCCCATACCTCTGTCATCTTCAACGAAGGTATGATAAAAATACCTAAGTGCACAAGTTCATGTTCTGAATAATATATCCATG
>CM037778.1:33060069-33082060 GCA_021229015.1 Solen grandis
TCAAGCCGTTAGTTCCTGAGAAATAGCCCGGACAAGAATCATGCAACATGAACTATAGGCCAAAAAGTCAAGGGGCCATAACTCTGTGAAAAATTGAGGAACCAGGTCACGCCGACGATATGCGTATCTACTCTTGGTGATAAAGCTTCCTATAAAGTTTTGTTGAATTCAAGCCATTAGTTCCTGAGAAATAGCCCGGACAAGAATCATGCAATATGTACTAGGCCAAAAAGTCAATGGGCCTTAACTCTTTGAAAAATTTAGGAATTGGGTCATACTGACGATATGCGCATTTCCTCTTGGTAATAAAGCTTCCCATAAAGTTTCATTGAATTCAAGCCATTAGTTCCTGAGAAATACCCGGACAAGAATCATGCAATATGTCTAGGCCAAAAATCAATGGGCCTAACTCTTGAAAAATTGAGGAACCAGGTCACGCCAACGATATGCATTCCTCTTGGTATAAAGCTTCCCATAAAGTTTCGTTGAATTCAAGCCATTAATTCCTGAGAAATAGCCCGGCCAAGAATCATGCAATATGAACTATAGGCCAAAAAGTCAAGGGGCCTTAACTCTGTGAAAAATTTAGAAATTGGGTCATGCTGACGATATGCGCATCTCCTCTTGGTAATAAAGCTTCCCATAAAGTTTAGTTGAATTCAAGCCGTTAGTTCCTGAGAAATAGCCCGAACAAGAACCATGCAATATGTACTATAGGCCGAAAAGTCAATAGGCCATAACTCTTTGAAAAATATAGGAATCAGGTCATGCTGACGATATGCGCATCTCCTCTTGGTGATAAAGCTTCCCATAAAGTTTTGTTGAATTCAAGCCATTAGTTCCTGAGAAATAGCCCGGACAAGAATCATGCAATATGTACTAGGCCAAAAAGTCAATGGGCCTTAACTCTTTGAAAAATTTAGGAATTGGGTCATGCTGACGATATGCGCATTTCCTCTTGGTAATAAAGCTTCCCATAAAGTTTCATTGAATTCAAGCCATTAGTTCCTGAGAAATAACCCGGACAAGAATCATGCAATATGTACTATAGGCCGAAAAACCAATGGGCAATAACTCTGTGAAAAATTGAGGAACCAGGTCACGCCAACGATATGCATATCTACTCTTGGTGATAAAGCTTCCCATAAAGTTTCGATGAATTCAAGCCATTAATTCCTGAGAAATAGCCCGGACAAGAATCATGCAATATGAACTTTAGGCCAAAAAGTCAAGGGGCCTTATCTCTGTGAAAAATTTAGGAATTGGGTATACTGACGATATGCGCACCCTTGGAAAAAGCTTCCCATAAAGTTTCATTGAATTCAAGCCATTAGTTCCTGAGAAATAGCCCGGACAAGAATCATGCAATATGTACTATAGGCCGAAAAGTCAATGGGCCATAACTCTGTGAAAAATATAGGAATCGGGTCATGCTGACGATATGCGCATCTCCTTTTGGTAATAAAGCTTCCCATAAAGTTTCGTTGAATTCAAGCCGTTAGTTCCTGAGAAATAGTCCGGACAAGGAAAGTGTGACGGACGAACGGATGGACGGACGGACGGACGGACGAACGGACGGACGAAGCGGCGACTATATGCGTCACCTTCGGTGAGCATAAAAAGTTTCTCAGACACTTTTTTTTCAAAACGAATGAGGGAAGGCGGAATTATTTTTATTGCTCCCATTTTTTTTTATTCTATGTTTCTCACCAGTTTCTTAATCTTGAAGTCCAAATGGACACTGCCTCAAACATATTGGAAAATGCATTCTTGACCAGTCAAGGAACAATTTAACATTTATGATATATATAAATGTATTTGATTAGGTTGCTACAACATCGATCCAGGCAGATAATTCCTCGAGAATTCTTTCATTTCTCAACTTATTTTCAGTGGAAGGCATCTCTGCAAGTATCATTTAGTGTTTAACAGCTTGCTCTATAATGCAGCATGTTAGTTTTGCATTTAGTTGGGTTAAGTTTAATCATGACATCATTTTCTGTTTAGAACTTATTTTTTAATATTTCAAAAGACTTTTTTTTTAAATGCGTCTCAGTGAATGAGTTAAAAAATTTTACATCAAACCGCTGTCAGTAATTTAAATTTCTTTTTTATTGGAAGAGTCATTATGAATATATAAACATTTATGTAAAGAGGCTTCCACGTGCAATTGACAATTATAATGTTACAAATCTGTTAAACATTTAAATTGTTCAAAGGACTTATCCTGTATTATGCATCAGATACCAGTGGTATTAATAACGTTATTAATTATTTAGAAACATTGAAGCCTCTAAATGGCCAGTACAACATTTGAGTAACGGTCCTTAGAAGTCCACTTTCTAATATCATTTCCCGATGAAACTTTACAACTATGTTGATTTAATGATGGTTACTACTGATCATGCATGGATATTCAGGTCCAGGTCAGATTTTTATATGGACAGCAATATGAAAAAGTCAAGTATGGATAAGTCTTTAATGGTTACTCTATTAATAAGTGTGCCTCTCTTTAAAAATAAGGCTTCCCTTTAAATAAAAGGAATTTGAAAAAACTTACTCAATTTTGATCATTATTAAAACATACATGCAATTGTCACAATAATGTAGCGCCCATAGGATCAGTATCTGTATTATTTTGACATGAATTTAGCGGATACTGTATCCATCTTAGTTGTACTACAAACAAAAAAGTGGCTATATGATTCAGACGTACAAGATCACGACAGAGAAAGACAGAGTGGAACAGAAGAAATTACTGCCATTTGCCATTGCAAACAACTTAAAGTCACAAGAAGTTGGCTTAGAAACACAGTCGCCTGACCCCCGGAAAGTATTCCTATGAAATGAATGTATTATTTAAGACGAGTGGAAAAGTGTACCAGAGTGGGCGGTCGGTGCTATCAATTACTTTTAAACGTTAAGCAGGACAGATATTCAGGCAGACAAGAGACCAGAGCGGGAGCTGCACGCTACATAGCCTCTATCCTGTAGATATCAATATTTTTAAAATGCGATTCCTCTGACAGGTTTCAAAAGAAAGAAAACAGCATTTGCCATCACCCAAACATGCGTCGTAGAAGCACATTTAAAAAATCAGTAAAAATCCATCGAAATCTTGATGGCAGAGACGCTATACATGCGGTATATCATGCACAGGTAAACAGTGGCTGTTTCCACAGCTGTTGATCACGGGTTCGACTATTTTGGGGAAATTTAAAAAAAAACAAGGGTCAGGACTGCCACAAAATACGCCCATCACAGTATGGGGACTCTCAGAAATAGCTCAGAGAAACAAGCTATTGTCTCCTAAATCCCATTAGTTAATGAATGTTACTTATTAAAACAATCATCTTGAAACATTTCCATTAATTTGAAGGGAAAATGTCTCTTTTGACTTATTCAAGTGTTCAAGGGCCATAACCTCTAAGTCATTCACGCGATAATGCTGAATATCGAACTCATCCGCGATTTTATGGCCATGCACATGTGTGGAAAGTTTGAAAAGGATTGGTATAACGGTATTGAAGTTAGAGCCCAGACAATCACAATTTTAAGTATTTTGTGTACGTCAAGGGCCATAACTTCTAAGTCATTCACGCGGTAATGCTGGATATTGAACTCATCCGCGATATTATGGCCATGCACATGTGTGAAAACTTTGAAAAGAAATGGGCAAACTGTATTGAAGTTAGAGCCCGGACAATCACAATTTCAAGTATTTTGTGTACGTCAAGGGCCATAACTTCTAAGTCATTCACGCGATAATGCTGGATATCGAACTCATCTGTGATATTATGGCCATGCACATGTGTGAAAAGGTTGAAAAGGATTGAACAAAAGGTTTTGAAGTTAGAGCCCGGACAATCACAATTTCAAGTATTTTGTGTACGTCAAGGGCCATAACTTCTAAGTCATTCACGCGATAATGCTGATATCGAACTCATCCGAGATATTATGGCCATGCACATGTGTGGAAAGTTTGAAAAGGATTGGGCAAACGGTATTGAAGTTAGAGCCCGGACAACAAATCTTCCACGCCCGTCCGCCCGCCCGCACGCCCGCCCGCCGTGAGTGTTCACATAATACGCCCCATCTTAAAATCGGGACTTTTCAAAAACGAAGCGGGTCATTAAAAACGAATGCGGCGGTGCCTGAGAAACTAACCTTAAATTATTTTTTCCTAAATGTATTCAAAAGGTAGTGCTGGAAACCGAAAAAAATAAAATAAACATGTATATTATTACTTGAAGGTGAGCTATGTTGATTTTGTACCTCAGGAAGTTTCGTGGGTACATTTATTCGTGGATCCATGTTCTAAAAAACATGAGGTCTATAAAGAGACCAGTTTTCGTGGGGATTAATATTCGTTGATAAAACCCACCACGAATCCGACAAAAATTAGTGTCCCACGAAAATTAGTGAACTCACAGTATATCACTACTACCACTGCGACTACTACTACTTCTACAGTGGAACCTCTCTAAACCGCACGGCGCCCGGACCAGTAAAAATGTCCAGTTTTCAGAGGTGTGCGGTTTACAGAGGGTTTTGCTTGTTGAGTGGTTACTATGTTATGTATCTAGTATTATTCTCCATTTATTATGTGTATTATTATGATAAATTCAACACCCCGGTTATCATGCTGTTTTCTGCTTTTTCTCTTTCTATTTTGAAGAATGTTCATATCTGTAAAATATAAATTTTAAACATCTGTATGAAAATATCCAAAGAATTAACCATTGGTGAATATGACAGTAATAGGGTGTACGTGTACAACATATAAATGATTAAAAAAAACAACAACATACTTTTTTGTTAAACAGTTTATGTATAAAGCTGGGGAATATGACACGGGAAGAGATACTGCCTCCTTGGAATATATTGTCCAGATGGTGTATTGTGGTTACACACCGTTCATCATTATAGTCCAACCTGTGTGAACAGAGATAGTTGTTGTCATCCATCATTCATATGTATTTAATAGCATATCATGGTTTTCCTTTCCTGAAATGCGTTAAATCTGTATTTGTTTATTGAGTTTAATGTGCCCCAGTCATTTGGAGACTATATCTTCTTGAGACAGATATAGTGCTGCCACAGTGTAGTTTCACGACGTGGACATGTGACATAAGACCACGTCCAGTCACATTATCCGGACACCGGGCCAACCAGTCTTGGAACTACCCTCATATGCTGAGGGCTAATCAAGGTAGCTATACCAGTACCATGTTTTACGACTTTGGTATGTCGCGGTCGGGTATCAACCAACGATCTCCCGATTCCGGGGTGGACGCTCTGATTAGCGGTAGCCGTCAGTCTTTCGCAGCCATAAATCAAAAGCAGTATTGATGATTTGCATAATTACCACAAACATTTTCACCGTTTTGTATCACTCCGTGCTCAGTAGCATATCAATGCAATGCGATTAAGTATATCAGGTCTATGAAACAAAGTGCTCAAGGCTCCTAGAGACTGCTGGCGGTTTTATACTGAAACAAAGAGCGAGTTTAACTGACTAACCACTAGTAACTAGATTTGCAGGAAACGTTTCATATGGCATCACATGACCTTTGCCGGTATCGATATCAACCCTACTTAACCGTTGGAGTTATAATTACATGTATAGCTAGTTCAGTATGTAAAGCCTGCCGACAGTCTTTCAGCTCATTGTGCGCTTTGATTCAAGACTTTGGGACATGTATATTACACTGGGTCTGTGAAAGCATATGTAGTCTGCAGCCCGGAATCACGCGTCATCACGTGCAGTAAATAGTACCGTCCCCGATTATCAAGTATATCGAGAGGCTGTTTCGAAAGCAGGTGATCGCGGGTTCGAATCCTGGCCTCTATATACCAACATTCTAAAAGCTGGTTCAAGTACACTCCTGTTTTGCACTCAGAATAGTTATCTAGTATCTTCACTGACTGACTGGCCCGTCGTCTTGATATGAGTAGGTATGGTATCAAATTGAATACTGAATTGTGACTACACTATCAGAGATTGTCTCCAAATGATTAAAATATTGTCGGTGAGGCGTTAAACCGAACATGAAAATTACCTGAAAAGACTTTACATCATTTATTCTCAGGTAAACCTGTAATTGCATATGAAATGATTTTTGGTCATCCATTCAAAATATTGGATTGCGGATGGTCTCACTTACATTCGACCCACGTCATACTTTGTGCGCTTTTTCTTGTCTATGCACCGATATTAGTGAGAGAAAAAAAAAAGTTTTTAAGTTTTTATGATGGTATCTAATATAGACACCCAACTTCTATCTTCCATTGCAAAAAGTATCATTCTTCAAGATTTAACAGATGATCTTCTACATAAATAATTACTGTTTACCTCTAAACAACGACTAACAAACTATGGTGGTTGATTTCTTCAAACAGTCAAGTGTTTAATAAAAGAATAATCCGTTTCAAACCTGAAGTCTATTGTAAAATCAATTGCAGTTCGCTGAACACAACGTACAGTAATTTTCGGATTTGCCCAGCAGACCGCCCCGCCCCCACCCCACTTACATTACACACACACACACACACACACCTTCCCCAAATAAAAAAAATCCTGTATCCACCTTGCTTGTTTGGAGCCGTTAATTATGCACAACATAAGGTCTATGAAGCAACGGCTGAAATACATACCTCTTACCGAAAACGATCCCATAAATGACATTAAATATCATTTTTGAACACAGCGGTCGAACGTCACACGGATCTCCAGCAGTTTCTACCAGCACTTTTGTGGCTGCTTCCACCTCTACCATTATCTTTTCCTCCAGTGACGTATTACCAAAATCTCGAAGAGATTGCTGGGAAAACCTTCTAATTGATCTCCATTCTGAACCATTGTTCCATATTACACCTGCAATTTCAGATATACATAATATACTGAATAACATTTTTGCTGTTGAAGATACATGTACATCAACGGCGAGTAACTCGCAGGCTGATCTGGTTTTATGCTGTTCGCTGCTCCTCAGTGGTCTGGTAATGAGGATTTTACAATTAAATTTGGTAAGGTTTGAGTGTGGTTTTCTGCAGATCAGGCTTAATGTGATACCTATTGAGTGCGTCAAAATGAGTCTATATGAGGGAAAGGGTTAAACAAGGACACCGTCAAGCGGGTGTAGACGCTCATATGTTGTTGTTGTTTTTTTTGTCACTGTATAATATTAATCTTGTCCTACCCATCTTTTTGTAAAGATGATACGTGTATTAACTGGACACTTAAGTTTTATGTTGTTCGCATAGGTCTTTTCATGGTTTCCTCTATGAGGGGAAGGTTTAACAGACCAGACCAAACAGTGGCATTTATACATTTATCCTCAAAAAGAGGGTCTTGTCACGATGGTCGTAATCGGAAGGTCATGGGTTTGATCCGCGACTTTTGACATACCGACGTCATTAAAATTGTACTTGTGCTTAGCGCCCAGCCACAAAGTTTAGTTTCAAACTAGCTGGCTATAATGTGACAACTTGGTGTGGTATGATGCCACATATCTTCTGTGTGATACCACAGTGATCGAGGCTGCATTATATCTATCTTATGAAGACAAGCCCCTAAATGCTGAATTACTGTTGGTGGGACGTTAAACCTGAGCAAACAAACAAACAAACAGAAAGGCAGACATGTAAAGTCCCTTTCCATTTATCAAGCTGATGTTATTATGGTAATGGTGAGTTGATAGCCGACAGATGTATATATGATACATTTTATATCGATAAATAATCAATATTAAACAAAACATAATAGGTGTGATATCATTAATAAATTTCTATTTGTATATACCATTGGCATATACATGTACTCGTAATTCAAAACAGAAACCAAATGCTTGAAGCGGAATCGGGAGGAGGTCGGAGGTTCGATCCCCGACGAGATATACCAAAGAAAATTGTTACATATACTGGTTTAGCTCCCTTGCTTGGCGCTCAGCATATAAAGGTAGTTCCAGGACTGGCTGGCCCAGAGTCAGGATGACAGTGACGTAGCTTGACCTAACTGGAGCCAGTGGGTGGATTACAAGAGCTAAATGAAAGTGGATTTCGTGCCAGAGATGTTGCAAGAATATCAAATATTGGTAAGAGCACTATTTCTAGGACTTTAAAGCATTGGAGACAAAAGGGAGACACTGATATAATGTACGACGACATGGCACTGTCCGCACTTTGTCAATGATTATTAAAACTAATCGTCCATCTACTTTGAAGTGTTAAAATGTTACATTTAGTGATGAAATGCAAACCTGACGGGAAAACAAAAGTTTGGAGAAAGGCCTCGGAGAAGTGGCGACCTGAGTGTTTAGGAAAAGTTGCCGACGGGACTCAGTCATCTGTTAAATTATGGTCTGGGGTTGCATCCATACTATGGGATGGGGACTTTGGCATTCGTAAATGGTAACATGAGTTCTGAACAATATACATGTATTCAAATTTTAGATGGCAATCTGTGGCAAGTTATAGCGAAAGTGTTTGGTGTTAATACCTGGCTCTTCCAGGATGACAATGATCCATGTCTTCAGTCTCGATAGTCAGAAGAATGGAAGCATATTGAAATCAGATAACTTAGCTTATTTGGCTCCCACAGTCCCCAGATTTGAGTCCAATTGAAAATGTTTGGCAGTTGATGCAGAAAAATAAATCGACTTTATATGATAAATAACATCAATGACTTGAAGGCCCAATTGCTATGAGCGTGGGGAATTGGTTGCTATGACTTTAGATACAGAAATTGCAACATTATGCTAGTCTTCCCAGCGATACCGACATGTCATTGTTCAGAAAGGAGATATTACAAAATATTAACCACATCTTGTCATTTTTAGGTCAGTAGATCACTTTTAATGAGTTCATGTTTTGTTTACTATTGCGCTGCCATTATAAAACTCGACTCATTTATGGCATGACGCTATACTGTCGGCGGGATGTTTAAACCCAAAATACATAAAACAATACTGAAAAACATTGATTGATATCTGAAATTGTATAAAAATAAAACGGTCTTACCCTTTCCTTCTTTGGTCCTTTCTTGTATAGTTCGTAACCAGTTCGGTCTACAGCTGAATTCATCCGCCCTCTTTACAAACGTGTCATATATTAGATCATAGCCATGAATGACGACAGCATTTATGAACACCGTTTGAAGATATATGACGTTACCGAGCCGAGCCGTCTCTTTATACAGTGGCTCGGCAATCTTATTATGCTTTGACAGCCAAATGTAGGTACCGATCAGTGGTATTTTTGATGGTCCAGGCGGAAGCCGATGTGATGTATTCCTCAAGAAGAAGAAGAAACATAAGAGAAACACGATGACTAACAAAATAATTTCCAACACATCAACCGCCATTGCTTGCATAAGATCCACTGTCACTTGCGTGGCCTAGGTTATGCTAATTTTCTAATCCACGCCCCTCTTATACTAGAGCCCTGTTTAACGGATCGGTTGTTGTTGCCCTATTTTATATGTCACGGATAAAAATCGAGCTAAAAGAGTCATCGTAATGACAAGAAAGGCCTCATAAATTATATAGATTTGAAGGTGAACCACAAAGAAAGTTTTATTTTTTCTTAAAACCTTCATATTTCGTTCTATATAACGTTAGTAAATATCAAGGTAAAATAAGGACGTTTTTTTTGAATTTTTTTTTTTAAAAAAATCACGTATTAAGGTGTGTTGTATACCGTTTTTGTAAGTTGTTCGGCTGTTTGTTTGAGTATTTGGGTCACGAATTGTTAGAAGTAATTCTTTAATTTCAAACAAGTGTATCTTGTCTTATCAATCCCCATTAAAACGTCGTAAACGTAACATATGAGTGTTTAGTTTAATTTGCATTTTTGTATTCTGTGAATCTAATCGGTATATAAAAAAATGGAAATTGTGATTACAAAAATCAGATAAATGAAAATGAAAAGTTGAAATTCAGAATTAAGAAGACGTCGCCGTCTGTCTCCAAATGAGTGAAACGTTGAACACCCTACAAATAATCTATCCACAGTCTTAACCCTTTCCCTCATAGAGGATACCATGAAAAGACCTATGCGAACAGCATAAAACCAGATCAGCCTGCGAGTAACTCGCAGGCTGATCAAGATTTATGCTGTTCGCTGCTCCTCAGTGGTCTGGTAATGAGGATTTTACAATTAAATTTGGTAAGGTTTGAGTTTGGTTTTCTGCAGATCAGGCTTTATGTGGTACCTATTGAGTGCGTCAAAATGAGTCTATATGAGGGAAAGGGTTAATCAAAACACCAGTTTTCAATGATATATCCTAATCATTAATTGTGGTGTATGTATGTATGAGCACTTTAAGTTGACTAAATAACGCCGGTAGTGACCTCCGAATCGACCCATACTAACATTAATGAAAAGCCAGTGCGTTGTTAATATCTGTATTCTTAAAATGTGATTTGAACTGGCACGGAAAAGTAGGCACAACTGCAGAACAATTTTTGATATTCGTCTGTCTAACTAATTTACATACATAAAAAGCGTAGACCGGCTTACGTAAATATATTCAAGAGTGATGAAGTGGCTTATCGTGCAACTTAGTACCATCAGCGACTACCTGACTTTGTTGAAACCATTTATTTATGACTATCTTCACCTCCTTAAAGCCGGATTCTTAAAGGGGCCTTTTTTTATTCTAGCAATTTTGTTCAGGGCGATGAAATAAGTATGGCCAGTTGATTTTGTTTTCACAATCTTGCATGGGAAAAAGTATTCAGGACAATCATAATGATTTAAACGACCGTCATTCTGTGTCATTTACCTGCATTTCTTTCCGAATGAAGTTTGTTTCAAGAAAAAAAATATGTTGAACTACTTGTATAACTATATTAGAATATGCCATTAAATATAGGGGACTGTTAGAATTCAAATTTGGAAGTAAAAATATTTGCGAAATTCGAGCTGTCGAAATTATGACTTGTGTATTTCAGCATTTGTCATCCATTCCCAACCGGGTTTGAACGTTGTCGAATATCGCCCGGCTACAACTGTATATCTTCGTTGTTATGCCCACACAAAACGTTTGAATATAGACACTATTTAAAACGTAAACAGGTGATTTTCTTTCATATTCAAGAGTACATAACCAATGACCTACAGGTCCTTACATGCTTTGGTCACGGTTATAATGAATTATGTTGTTGTTGTTGTTGTTTACCATCGCTGCGATAGTATTCCAATCATATAGCGACGTCCAGCTAATTACAGGTGGAGGAAGACCCCGAGTACACAGAGGTACCCGGGTAGAACCACCGACCTACCGCAAGCCAGCTGGAAGGCTTCCTCACATGAAAAATCCAAAGTCCCTACCGGGATTCGAACCTACAGCGTTGAAGGGCTGAGAGATTTGTAGTCCATGACTGTAACCGCTCGGCCACGGCGGCCCCGGTTGCATGTGTATTTGATATTTGGTGGCATGGTTTCAATTAGGAGGCAGGGTGTTTTTGTCCTTACTTAGTTAGTGTGCAAACACCTGCGTACCCTCCTGATGTTGGTAAAATGGTTGCTTTTATATCATTTTATATTGCATTACAGTCTTACTACTATCCCGGCATCAGAACTTCTCTAGAAATAATCAGACCTGGATGTTTGCTTAACCAGGCAGATCAAATCCGTTGTGGCCATTACATTCCAACCTTTATGTATGTAGTTTAATCAAAAGTTTATGCTTTTATGTTCCGTTTCTCTCAGTATTGTCTATATTGGATATTAAATCATTATACTCATTTTTTTGTTTGGTTTTATTGCAAGCATGTCAGTTTTACTAGTGAGGAAAAACTCGCTATTGTACCATATCTGTGATCACGTTGTTGTCGTCATATATAGTTGCTGTCTGTTTTTATTGGTCATCCTAAAATAAACAACGTCATAAAGTTTGAAGGTGAATGCTTAAGAAAAGAAGCTGCTTGATTGAACAAACTGTTGACGACAGACGGACAACGGTCTTTCATTGATCCAAATAAACTCATCCAGAACACGTTCTCAGATAAGCTAAAAAGAAAACTTATTTCATTAGTTTCAAAATACTATAATGATATGTAAATTCTATAAGTGATAAAATGACCAAAAGCTGTCATTTATCATAATGTTACTTAACCCTTTCCCTCATATAGACTCATTTTGACGCACTCAATAGGTACCACATAAAGCCTGATCTGCAGAAAGCCAAACTCAAACCTTACCAAATTTAATTGTAAAATCCTCATTACCAGACCACTGAGGAGCAGCGAACAGCATAAAACCTGATCAGCCTGCAAGTTACTCGCAGGCTGATCTGGTTTTATGCTGTTCGCATAGGTCTTTTCATGGTATCCTCTATGAGGGAAAGGGTTAATGTAACTTCAAACATGCTCACATTTTGATAGATGTAAATCTGGTTAGGAAGCAAAACATATGAGATTTTATTATATATGTTTATTGTTCATTTACATAAATAAAATACCAGTACAATCTAGTAGTGTATACTACCTACATATAGGTATCAAACAAAAATACATCCCAACACAAGTAGCATACATGAACCTTGATGGAATCTGCATGGTAGAAAAAGATGTAATACCAATAATGAATAGCTTAGCGCATGAAACACGACAGTTAACATGAAAGAAATTAGTGGTTTTCTGTTATTCTTAACAAAATACGAGTAATTAAGTTAATTAATGGTTGAATGCATTCTCTGATCATGTACAAACTGGGAAAATCTATATCAGCAATTATACACTAATGACATGGTCCGTTAAAAATGATATTTTACATCAGGTATGTCAGTTTGATTCAAGAGTCAAACAAGGATAAGAAATTAGAACAGACTGGTTCCAAACCTGTAAGTACTTTTTTCTAATTAATCTTAACGTTTATATAAATGTAAAAAATCTCCAAGTTGGAAATGTTAGCCTTATACTTCTGGTCACTTTGGTCCTTTTTAACAATTTCTTATGCAGACAACACTTTTTTTCAAAGCTTAAATAATAATTGAACATGTTTTGGAAGAAAATGTAAAAAGCAGCAGTTAAGGAGGGTAAGTGTCATCTTGTTTGTAAGATGTCACAGGACTTCTCAAATAATGGCCGAAATAAACTTGAAATAAATGGCTCTCGTTTCAAGTTTTTTTGTGTACCCCTTTTGAATATGCAACAAATATACCTGGTCATTTAAAATAACAAAACAACCTTTGACAGGAACTGATTTTTTTTTCTTTATACCAATTCAGATCTTTATAATACATGTAGTTTTAATGCAAACATGTCTGGACATCTCAAATTCCAATGTCTATACACCTCTATACATGCATGCTTGTTGCCTTTCTGTTAGTTTTCAATCATACACATTCTAATATGTTTAAAAGTGTATTCTTGAAAAGAATGTTTTGAAACTTCATTTGAGTACTTAAACATGGCATGCAGGTTTTAAACAGCATGAAAAAACTTTGACACACAAATTAAACTAAATAAACAAACACTCAGTGATAATCTTTGCTAAACAGACTTGTTTTTCCACAATACAGAGCGTTCTATGTACATACCAACATGGAACATCTTACAGTTCATAAACCACTGTCTAGATTACACAAGTTTAATTATTCCTGTAACACATGTAAGGGCCATTTTACTCTGAGTTAAACTCAAGGCAAGCTTGACTATCATAAAAACACTACCATGCCAAACTTGAACAGTACTACCTTCTCATCTCAAAAATACTGTCGAGTATTAAACCTGATCAGACTGTTTATTTCCCATATTTATGCAGATCAAATATAATACTGGTAGCATAGTTAATTTCTTTCATCATGCTCAGATGGAAAATTATTACACTAGTCAACTTACCTGTTATGTATGTGCACACAATGAATGCAAGCAAAAAGAAAACCATAATTCTTTAATGTTTGATTTATTTGTGGATGTATCTTTTTCCTTAATAGACATTAATAGAATGAGAGTTTCAATGTTTATGGTCCATATTATGTTGTATTTTCTTCCATTACATTCAAAGCTTATACATGTACTGCCTATTTGCCTCAAGAAATGATACTATGAAGCAAGTCAACATATATTAAAACAAATACTCCACAAAATTGCTTCAAACATTAAGATATGATTCCACAGAATATAAAGTATACATATATATTGGTAAAAAATAGTTCTTCATTCCCAGGTAAACATAAACATGTTGCTTCTAGGTTATCTACATTATAGACTTTGAAATTTCTTATGTACAACAAACAAATTAACAATCAAATTATTAATCAAGGATTAATCAAGGTAAAGAAACTGACAAAACGAGCATATATTTCTCTTTCAATATTCTCACCAGAAATTAAAAAAAAAATATATATCCACAATTCTATAGTATAAAATAATGTGACCAAAATGAATACATTTAGTGACATACTGGTACTCACATATTTTCCTAGGAAACTGTGACAGAACTGAACTACCAAACAGGGATGTATTTATCATTCAATTATACCAAATTTCAGTAGAATACCTACAAGAACTGGTCATTTTTTTTTTAGTTATTTTTAAATCATTTTTTCCTCAAACATCAAAAACACATCAGAGGTATTTCCTTTTCATAAAGGAGATGCACCATGCTACTTCCACAGGAAACACAGGACAGCCCAAAGCACATTAAAGTTGCTTACAAATGGAATTCAAAAATCTAGCATTGACAGAAAAACTGGTATTTCTGATTAACTAAACCTACCAGGTGGGCTGAAAAGATTTTTACATTCATACAGCATGTCTATCCCGGGTCAAAAATACAGGTCCTTCTCTTGAAAACATAGCTTCAAGGAAAAGTCTACTTACTAAAACATACATTTGCTTGTATTGGGTTGTTGTTATCTGAATTTTGCATTTAAAATTTGCCCTTATTTGCAATCACTTATTTACATTGTATCTTAAATATTCAAGAATTGACAAATTGTATTATGAAATATACTTCTTAAAAATGCCAAGATGTGAAAATTGTTCATGATCAAACTTGAGAAATCAAGTAGCTTTTAATGACTGACCTGAATAATTTTGTATATTTTTCAACTGTTTGGAACCATCGGCAGAGGACGTTTTTCAGAGACATCTACATGCTGTTTAGAGTGTTACTAATCTTGACCTCCACCCACACGGAACATTTCCTGATCTTACTGCAAACCCTTGAATCACTGGGATATATAGGATCACAAGGTGAGGGGAGAATGTAAAATTTATCTCCCTTGGTTACAAAATAAAATTTCATAAAAACAGATAAAATGCTAATGAATAGTATCAAAACAACATAATAAATGTGAATTCCTTAAAATAAAGAAACAGTGTCTCCTCCAAATATCCACAATCTATCAATCATTCAAGCAAAAAATTTCCATCCATGAAATATGCACTTTTCACTTTTAAATCAAGCATACAACAAGCATTCTCACTCATTCAAATATTAAAATATCTATCCACAGATATGCTTAGAATTGTCACCTCATGAAGAAACACCTAAAAGCAAGCATATAATAAAATCAGTGCACTCTCCACAGATGAATTGGGACAGAAAATGATTTCCAGTACAAACACAAAACTTTTAAAATGATCATACATATTGCCTTCAATCCACACCAACTGTCATCAAGTACTGTCCAAAATCTTCACCCTAGAGAGAGCTACTTCAACATTTACTCAATTGAGGTTATATACATAATGGAGCCCCACAATGAAGATATTCTACCTGCCACACATTGTTAGCTTTCCTAACATTAGTTCCACAACGTTGTTCTGTCTTTTCTCCTGACTTACCACAGATACCACATCTCTCCTGTATCTTATGATTGTCTTTTTTTTTTAATGTTGTTTGTAATGGCTGAAACTTGTTTAGCAAGCTAGTTTAACTGTTTTAAGAAAACAATGATGTGTAGATAAATAATTTGCCGTAGTAAAATTGTTAACATTTCTCTTGCAACAGCATTCATATATTACTATTATCTTACTTCCTTCTTCACAGTTTTATAATTCTAAAACAGATGCCAATATGAAGCACAAACTTCATTGAGATTAAAAACTAATGCTGTGTATCTTGACATTAAGATTTCTATGACCGATTGTCCTTCACTCATTGTGGTAAATAAGACATAAACACGGACTCAACACTGGTTTCTTGTGTGGTTCACCACGTGCGGCAAGCTTGTGACATCTTCAATGTTCATATAAAGATGTCAAAGTCACTAATGGAAAACTGGAGCACTTTTCTTCAGACATTTACCATATTTCTTCACATTAATGTATCTAAAACAGTTGAATTAGAAATTATTTTAATAAATCATGTAATACCTTCCAAAAGATTTTTTTTTTAAACTAAGAGATAAAAGAAAGAGAGACATAGAGAGAGAATGCAGAGAGAAGGAGACAAATGAGAGAGGCAGAAAGATAAACAGATATAGAGGACAAACAGACAAAGCAAAGAGATATAATAGACAGACAGGAAACTGTGATAACAGGTCACTAAAATAATACCTTTAACCAAGAACAACTCAGAATGCATATAAATCATTGGTAAACATGTCATTATTAGAAACAGCCTTACACATAAAAGAGATGCTCCTATTTTTACCAAAACTTAATTGTACAATATGCAATATAAGGATAAACTGGAAGAAATATGGTTCTGTCTTTTGAACGGTGGCTAAGAACTGTTCTGACTTAGACCCTTCTGTCTTCATGTGACTAGAGAATGAATGCTGTGACCTTAACACATCCTTATATCAACATGTGGGGGAAATGGGTTTTAATTATCAAAACTAAAAACAGATTACCCATCCACCTGACAAACATCAGTGACCAGTTCCAAAACAGGAGCTAATGAGCTGAGAATAATATCATGTGTTTGAACACTACATTTGATTATGGTGCACAAGAAATGCTCCATCGGATGCCAGTTTTGAACTTGTTCTTCATGGTGCCATCCTACTTAAAAACAATCATGCTCTGGAGATGGGCAAATGTTTAGAACAGATTATACTTTTTCTTTTTAAATTAAGTCTGAACACTTTCACACAGTTGAATAACATTCTTCTTTACATAGTAAAACTATACTATGACCACTTGGTCAATATAGCTATGCACTATATTAGAGAACCACTTTCGGTCAAAGACTGAAATTCATTACAGCACCAACATTTATTTCTAATCAAAGATAGAAATTGACAAAAATTTACTACTTTCCTTATTCATATGAAATTTAAAGACTTAAACTGCCCTCTAAGAATAAATTCCTGAACTTGAAGCATAACTGCTGACCAAACTTTTAGATAACATGGTTAAACAGAAACTAATGCCTTTAAAATCACATAAAATGTTGCCATATTCAGCAAAGGTGAATATTAACTTAAGATATCTTAAATTGGAGCTTAATTCAAAATCTGCCATTTTTTTTCCCCCAACCTCAAAATTAGACATTAACAAAAATTCACAAACTGAACTCCTAAGTAATCATTCTCAATACTTCTTGTCTATAGCAAAATACAACAGAAATTTCTCACATCATCATAATGATAACCATACCAAAAATTAAACAATTTTCTCATATAGGAATTGAAGTTAACATAAATTCTGGCCAAACAAATCTATTGAAATTAAATATACCAAACAAATCAACCAACAAAACTTTCAAATACCTTTGTTAAAACATCCATATGTACGGTCTTCCTTTAAGTATTGTCAAAAACAACAAAACTCAGATCAATATATTACCATACTAGTATATATCAGATAGAATTCAAAATATCTCCCTCACTATCTCAAGCACAAAGTGTTGATGTCATAAAAAGGCTGAAGCTGTTTTCAACTGGTCCACCGAGAGCACGTCAGAAGAAGAATGAGTAAGGATGACACATCGTTAAAGCTCCATATCCTGCACTTCATCATCAGAAAAGTCACTCATAGAGCTCTCACTTGATGACTCCTGGTGCTCTTGTTCCCGCAGAGCCTCCTCTGTTGCATACTTCTTCACATATTCTGTAACAATCATAAAGCCATCCAGCTTATAGTAAAATATCATTTAGACCACATCAGTTTTAAGATTTTCTTAAAGTGATGTTGTTCAAACATAGTTAATGGTTTGAAGAAAGTCTTCTAAATATTCCTTTACATAATTTGGTATTTAAATAATACATGAAATATGTTTTTTGCTGATTATATGAAATGATTTACGCAATTTCACCAGCCAGAAGTATTATCCAGACACCTGGCCAACCAGTCCATGAACTATTTTTATATGCTGAACACCAAGGAAGGGACCTTACCAGTTCTATTCTTACAACTTTGATATGCTGCTGCCGGGGATCGAACCTACAACCTTCTGATTTCGGGAGGCAGGCGCTACATCTTGACCATTGGGACAAGTTCAAAATCAATGTATGGCCATACTATTCAACAAGTTAGATAACGTTTTGAGTTTGAAGATTGACTTTGAGCTAAGAACTTTTATATTCAGCAAACCAGGGTGCTCAGGTGTGCTAAAAAGCCAGTATGGCGTAAAAAAAAAAGTCTTGTTTCTGGTTACAGGCTGGGGAAAAAATGGATCGGTCGGTCATTTTTTTTTTTTTTTTTTTTTTTTTTGAAAGCTTAGATTAATGTTTAAAATGTAAAATGCTGTACATGCCAATTTACCTTTTACTGTATTTTTCAATTTCAGACAGCCTTACGAAAAAAAATCTTTCTAGTTTGTACTAAACATCATTCCATTCAGCTCAAATGAGAACTTGGTTGCAGGTACATGTACACAGTATATTACTTAGGAAGCACATGCTGGTTGCAGATGAAAAATCAATAACAAGAGGGCCATGATGGCCCTGAATCGCTCACCTGAGTACCATTGCTTCAACTGATGTCAAGGTTTTTAAACAGACAAGGATTCTGATATAACTTAATCGAAAACATTTTACCCCTGACAATACTACACACCAAATATCTAAGCAATGGGCCATATGGTTTCAGAGAAGACTTGGGCGCAGGGTCATTTATCACCGTAGGGCCAAGACTTTGAAAATCTTTGTAATGAACCATTAGATGCTACTACATACCAAAAATCTTTAGAAGAAGATTTTTTTTTTCCTTTAAAACAAGTGACCCCTGGGGGGGTCATTTATCACCTTGGGCTATGATTTGTACAATCTTGGTAGTGGCCCATAAGATGATGCTACATACCAAATATCTAAGCTCTAGGCCTTATGGATTCATAGAAGAAGATTTTTTAAGATTTTTCTATATAACTCTATGTAAAACAAGTGACCCCTGGTGCGGGGTCATTTATCACCATAGGGCTATGATTTATACAATCTTGGTAGTGGCCCATAAGATGATGCTACATACCAAATATCTAAGCTCTAGGCCTTGCAGTTTTGCAGAAGAAGATTTTCAAAGTTTGCATTTTTAAAATCTATTTTTACCTCCTGTGACCTAATTATGCAATGGACCAGAACCATTTATACAACTTTAGTAGAGCTTCATCCAAGGAACATTCCTGCAAAATATTTTTCAAATTGGCCAAGCCGTTTAGGAGGAGATGTTGTTTGAAGCAACTGTTGACGCCGGACGCACGCACGGACGCACGCACTGACGCACGCACGCACGGACGCCGGACAAAAGGCGATCAGAAAAGCTCACCTTGAGCACGTTGTGCTCATGTGAGCTAAAAATAGCAGAGTCAGTCACCTGTGTCATTTCATCCAATCAAAACACGTTCTAAAGCTTACTAATTATGAATAAATGCGAAATACTCGGATAATATCGCTTACAATATCTGTTTACATTTTTCACACTCTCTACCAACTTGTGTTTAAATGTGGTGAGAAACTATCGTTTTCAGGTGAAAGTAGAGAATGCGCAAGTAATGTGTGATGTACTGATTAATATCTATTATGAAATCATCTGGAAGCTTACAAGTATATTTAAAGTGTGCCAAGGATCCCCCAAATTAACTATTGTTACGACCCATCTTAAAAAGACTTGTTAGTAATGTAGTTTATCTTTTGATTATTTATGAAAGTTAGTTTAAATTCGAAACTAATCCGTAATCTCAATATGGCTGTCTCTAAAATTATCATTAGTAATCTGTTTAAATGAAGACAAGGCGATATAAAATCGTAGATTGAGATGGATATTTTTTTTTTTTATTATTATTATTATTTTTTATCATCAGCCTCAAAAAAAAAAAGGGGGGGGGGGGGGGGGGGTAAAATATTGGGTTGGTGGGGCAACCAGAAAGAAGCCTAAAATTCTGTGTATGAGACACATTTTTCTCATAATAACTTTTTTTTTTAAATATTAGTCTAAAAACAGTTTAAGAATACTGATAAACCAACCTGCTACTTTCTTCTTATAGTCCTCGGGCTTGTGAAGGTACATGGCTGCTGCGTCCCCGTTGAGAGGATCAATAGGGTTCGGGTAGATCAACAACTGGGGCAAGAATGACTCAAATATATTTGATAAGTCTGAAAATAGATGGTAGGTTTGTTTGATGTATGATGATGATGATGATGATGATGATGATGATAATTATGTCAAACAGCCATTTCCATGAACATTTTGGACAAGCTTTGACCACAATAAAACCCTTTACTTTATATTGACATAGTGGCAAAACAGAGCAGACTCCGGTCAGACAGCTCCTTTAAGTGCTGTGTAATCAAGGTCTCCTCTGTTTGCTTATATGAGGAGTGATTGAAAAGTATCTGGAAAAGTTCCATAACTAATTCATTGATATGGTTATTAGGATGAAATTTCCAAAACTGATACTTTGATGTACTTTGATGTACAGTAGAACCTTGTTAAACCAAAGTCCTTGGGACCAAGCTGAAAACTTCGAAAAAACGATTATTCGGATTAAAATTCTGATGGAAATTCCAGTTTGTGTGCTAAATGTCTGCGTTTTCATTTCCATTGCATATCCTTGAAATTGTTATACCCTGAAAACCACCTATTAGGTGTGTATATATACTTTTTGCAAGTTATGAAAAAAAATAAAAATATTTCATAATCTACTGAGATGCTTCTGATTAACATAATTGTTCAAACATAGTGGTACATATTTTTTATGTCAATCTGATGCTTCAAATAGCATAGCATGCCAGTGATGAAAGCAATGATATGAAATGTACTCAAGATTTGACACCTGGTCTTATCTGCTGGCATATGCATTATAATGTAACCTGTGTGACATTGATTAGCAATAATCAACATTTCCTGTCGGACACACATTGCCCAACCGAATCTCAAAAAGAGGTGTGAAAAACCTGCCTGAGCCATTACTCCAGGTGCTGCAGCAAAATAAACTTGGATACTGACCAGGATACGATTGATGATAAGGACAATAATTAGTTCACAAAAATTTATGAAAATTGACCTCAAAATAAAAATTGAAAAATGTACAAGAATTGCGACCTCAGGACCGGGATTTTTAAATCGAAATAGGTAAAAAAAATCAAACAGTGAAATTTGGATTAAACATTTTTAATTAAAATAAGAAGAAAAAAAAAGGTTCTACTGTATTTTGAAATTAATCTGAAAGCAAATATGATGCAAATTTTTTGATGCAAATTCCACAGTCAATATGGCAACGTCGGGTAAAGTTGAGCAGGGCAACTTACTCATGAAAGGAATATGGAATTTGCAAAGTCTTTCTGACAAAACTAAAATTTATCTTTTCGAAATATTTTCCTTTTATTGATAACTTCCCAACTTCAGATCCACTTGTAAAAGTTTGACCTGAAATGCTCCAATGGAATTCTATGGAATATTTCCCATATTTATGTTTTTCCCATAACGAATGTTCTCTACTTCCAATGTTAATGGAAATGACGTCAGATTTCAACCCATGACATTACACACGCCTTGAAAAAAGGTCTTTGAAGGGGTCCGTATATTTTAGGCAGATTTTAACATTGGGAATATGTCTATATGTGATCATTAAAGGCAAGTGAAAATGTGAAAAT
>CM037778.1:33082160-33132160 GCA_021229015.1 Solen grandis
CATTATACATTTATCTTGCTTATTACTGCAAAATTAATGTCATTGCGAAAGAGTGTGCGGTAAGTTTAGGTTGTATCCCCTTAATTTATTCGTTAATTGCTTTTACACACAGTCTTTTGCACTTATTATTTATTTAATTAATTGAGTTCTATGTATAATAAGAATAATGTATATTTCTGCCACACTGCGATACCACGCAGCAAACATGTTGAATATTTAGTTTAACCATATTTTTTCGGTAATACGTAATTATGTTGGGCCTCCGTAGCCGAGAGGGTTAAGTCGCTGGCTTTAACACTCACTCAGCCCCTCACCGCGTCGGTTCGAATCCCGGCAGGGTCTTACAGATTTTCATGTGAGGAAGCCTTGCAGCTGGCTTCGGTAGGTTGGTGGTTTTATCTATATGCCTCAAAACATTCGGGGTCTTCCTCCACCTGTAATTAGCTGGACGTTGCTATATGACTGAAATACTGTCGAAGCGACGGTAAACTCAAAAAGTCAATCTATCAATCAATGCGTAATTATGTACATTCAATGAATGTGGCAAACAACGTGCGGCATGATACCACGCCTTATCAACTATTTCGAGCACCAGGCATACCACAAATACACTGACTACCATGTACCGTACCGCTCCCATTTTAAGGACTTTGGTTTCATGCGGCCGGCCTCGAATGCAATACCTCACACTCCTGACCACAAAGCAACACGGGCCAGCTGTATTATATCTGCTACAGTGAAAATGAATCAAATGACGATAAATTATGTACTAATGATATGTTTATTTCATTAAACATGCATTCAGTCGACAAAAGAAAAGTAGATTTTTAAAAAAAAAAAAAGGTTTATGCTCTTTTCATGCGGTAAATTTTCATTTCTTTCAATATTTCAACACAGTTTTTAAGTCAATTGGCTTAACCCACAAAGATCACAACAGTTCGTTTCTAAAACGAATCATTTCCCTGGACCATGTTTGCCGTAAATATTTTCGCGCGTCATTGTGTGCCTTCCAATAGCGCTTGCTGTATTGATACGCGAACCAAATCCAAGGTCACTCAGGAATTCGCTTCTTCGTTCAACAAAAACTGGTTTATGGATTTCTGTTTCGGCTCGCGTTTCCGGTTTAAGGACTTCCGTTGAATCGATTGTTAGAGGTTCAGTATCCAGAACCGGCCCGTCAGTAATTCTGTTTCTAAACTTCCTGTTTGGGGATGTTTTTATTACATCGTCACCATTCCTTGCTACTGCATATATGATTTCCGTGATTTCCGATCTTAGTTTGAAAAGGGCTTCCTTTACAGATTCTGCCAGTGGTGGAACTGTTGTCGGCGCAGCATTTGTGATCGCAGTTTGACGGTGTGAGTCTTCCATTGGTTCATTTTTCAGAAAGTCGTTTTTCTCCCGAAAATTATTGACATCATCGTGGAATGTTGCAGTTATTTCTCTTGTAATGCAGATAAGTGAAAGCAGAGCTGTACAGACCAGATGAAACATTGTGGCAGTTGTGTTCAAATGCTCAGTCACTAATGGCTAAGGATTCCGTATATATATACCATTTCATTAAGCATTTTTATAGCTTAATTTGCATCTTTACGTAGAACACCGACTAATGGGAATTTGATGATTCTTTAACGAAGTGGTAACATATGGTAATGACTAAATAACGTCCATGACACCATGTACAGTCATTGTAATTATTTCTGTAAGTAGCATCCCAGGAGGGACGTCTATTTTCTGAATAGGAGCATCAAATATGATTTAATTGTAATTTTTATGTTTTACCCATTAGTCTAAAAATAAGGATACATGCATTTATTTTTGTTTTCATTCTTTAAAACGAAGCAGTACCAATATACAAATGTGGTTGTTTGGCTACGGGGAAAATGTTTTGTTTTCTTTAAATGCATTTTACTGGTAAAATAAAAAAAATTAACATCGCCCGACAACAAATTTGATCTTTGTGCGCTTTCTTTATTCAACGTGATGTCACTGCTCGAAATATATATATATATATATCCAAACTATTCTGCTAGTGATATACATTCAATTAAGAAAACAATGTCTGCACATACAATATATGTGACGTCATGCATGGTAAACACATTTTAATACAGATCAGTGAATATTTCTTTGAGTAGAAACGTTTGCGAAACAGGGAAAATTTCATTTGTTTTCACCAATTAAAAACACCGCTCACTTTGACACTTACACAAGTCTATGTCTGCTTGGTTTAACGTCTAGAAGACAGTTCTTTGGTCATGATATGTCATGAGATAGATATAAAGCTACCTCACTGCAACTTCATGCGCTAGACAGGTGGCATGATACCACAATCAGTCAAATTATCCTGACAGTGGGCCAACCAGGGCTCCAATACCACCTTTATATACCTAATAACATAATATAACGAGCAAGGGATATACACGTGCATTACTATACCATTTTAACGACTTCGGAATGTCGCGGCCGAGGAGCGAACCCACACGCAATATTCGATCGTAATGAACGCGATGCCAAAATTAGATATTAGTTAAATTTTAAGTAATATAACAGGCTTGCTAGAAGATATATTCTGACTGGTGACTCGATTGAGATACTGTTCCAATACACATCGTGACAAAGACTGGTAAAGATTAGTTCACGTTTGTCATTGTTAGAGAGCAGACACTGTTAATTTTGCAATTTTCCATCAATTAAAGGGCCATAACTCTAGCGTGTTCAAAACATTTAGGCTGGTTACCAAACCTAATTACCATATTGTGCACATTCAAACGTAACCAAGGTTTGACAAGATCAGTTCATGTTTGTTTGAGTAAAACAGTGATTTAGCATATTTCATCAATTAAAGGGCCATAACTCCAGAGTGTCTGGAACAATATGGCTGGTTTTCGAAAGGAACCAAGACAAGAGTGTCCATTTAGTAAGTTTAGTTTAGTAAGGGTCAGTTTACAAGCGTTCAAGTAAGAGAGCGGACACTGTTTATTTGACCATTTTTCACCAATTCAAGGGTCATAACTCTGGAGTGCTTGGAGCAATGTGGCTGGTTATCCAAAGGAACTGAGATATTGTGCCTATATACATTGTGACTAAGTATGTTTAAGATCAGTTAAAGTTTGTTTGAAAGTCGCTGACTTTAACACTCACTCAGTCCCTCATCGCGTGGGTTCGAATCCCGGCAGGGTCATTCGGATTTTCATGTGAGGAAGCCTTTCCAGCTGGCTTACGGTAAGTCGTTGGTTCTACCCGGATGCCTCCGTGCACTCGGGGTCTTCCTCGAACTGGACGTCGCTCTATGACTGAAATACTGCCGAAGCGACTGTAAACTCAAATAGCCAAGTTTGTTTGAGCGGACATTGTTAATTTGACCATTTTGCATCAATTCAAGGGCCATAACCTCGGAGTATCTGGGGCAATGTGGCTGGTAACCGAAAGGAACCGAGATATTGTTCCCATATATATATTGTGATCAAGTATGGTTAAGATTGTTTCTTGTTTGTTCGAGTTAGAGATCGGACACTGTTAATTTAACCTTTTTTCATCAATTCAGGGGCTAATACTCCGGAATGTCTGGAGCAATGTGGCTTGTTATCGAAAAGAAACGAGTTATTGTGCCCATATATGTTGTGACCAAGTATGGGTAAGATGGGTTCACGTTTGTTCGAGTTAGAGAGCGGACACTGTTAATTTGACCATTTTTCATCAATTCATGGACCATAATTCCGGAGTGTCTGGGGCAACGTGGCTGGTTATCGAAAGGAACCGAGATATTGTGCCCCTATACATTATGATAAAGTATGGTTAAGATGGGTTCACGTTTGTTTGAGTCAGAGAGCGGGCAACATCACTGGACGCCGCCCGCCCCAGGTGAATCCATAATACGTCCCGTCTTCGACGGGCGTATAAAAACGCCATCCAATGGTTCCTGTATATTGATAAATATATTTATTTGTCTAATGTGTGCTAATAAGATCTTTATTCCTCAATCAACAATAATATCGTCATATAATAATTTGTGTTTGCATTGACGATATTAAATTTACTCTGTAAATATTGTAAAATTAATGTTATTTGTTTGTTTGGTTTAATGTATTTCAGTCATTTGGAGACGATGTCTACTTCAGACAGATATAGTGCTGCCACACTGCAGTATCACGCCGTAGACATGTGGCATAATATCACAGCATGACACAGGGCCAACCAGTCCTGGAACTACCAATTTATGCTGAGTGCCAAGCAAGGGAGCTATACCAGTACCATTTTACGACTTCGGCATGTCACGGCCGGGGATCGAACCTACGACATCCCGATTCCGGGGCGGACGCTCTTACCACTCGGACCGAATGAATGTTTGACTGACAAATTTTATATATAGATGTACCTACATTCTTGCATGTCTTGTTAAACCGGATGTGTACACTCATATCTTTCTGTGTCACAAAATTATTTTATTTACTAATTACGTATTGTTATTTCTTGAAAAAGGAAGACGAAACAAATATGATTTCATGAAAATTATCAAATCCCAAACCCTATAATAATTTTTATGCAATATATTTTGTTGTTTTTTAACCAAATAATGTTTCTGGACGTAAGAAATAAATTTTGTAGTTTCAGATAGTTTTTTTAGACATTACGAAATGAAATATTTTACATAATTACAAAATTAAATAAATATCCGCAAAGTAAACGCGTGCAAAGACACATTCTGGTTTATATGCTATCATTCAATAATAATCGACCAGTATCTATCTTGGATTCAGTCTGCAATTGCCTAAAGCTATAATTGTAAAAATGACCGTTGGTTCCCGGCTCCTGGAAATGAGTACTCAATATTCACTGATAGCAAACCTTATTATGATCATAAAGATAATCTAAAGCCATTTTGTATCATATAGATGTGAATGAACATACAAATGTCGCTGTCGAAGAAGCGACCATACTAGTAAGTCTCTAGTGCCTCCGATAGGTTGTCCTTTCTAAATAATGATATTGTCAACAAGGATTATGAATAATATTCATATGACAACGAACGGGAGAAGGCAAGCGTGAAAGTAAAACAATAGTATTAATAATGAAGTTGCAGTAAATTAATTAAGGATTTGCATATGAAACCGTGCTTGTATGTATCTGTTGGAAGAAAGGTTCGCAAAGGATGGTATTTCCAGGAGTGCCGGTTAATAGGTCATTTGGTTTCATTCGGTGTATGAATTATCACTTACTCCCTATCTCGTTTCGTATTACAGACCTACCTTGGTGTGTCTCGGAGAATATAAGGAAGCAGAGAGCGTTTTTCTCACAGACTGAACAAAGACGCCATCAAGATGATGACTAACGTATTTCTGATCGTACTTTTTATTGGAACTTGTTATTGTGGCTTGATAAAAATACACACTGATCAGCCAAATGGTGAACACCGGAATGCGAACATGGTTAACTGTCAACACAAAATCGAAGATTTAAACAAGGACGTGTTTTACGAAAACCAAAATGAGGAAAAGGACACGGACGCTGCTGTTGAGGGAGTTGGAAATGAGAAATCAGATAAAAAAGAAGTCAAAGAGGGTAGCATAGCGAATATCGATGCCGTTGTGGCTTTGGAGAAGAGACTTAAAACACTCTTAGACTCTAACAGCTTGATTCCGGATATTGGATACGGCACTAAACTTCTCTTCGGCGGGAGGCTGGCTAATGTACTGTCAGCAAGAGATGGCTTATTTGGTATGCACGGCCCTGACAAAAGATCTTTGGATGGTGACGATAATGGTGAGGAGCAGGAAGAGTTTAACCGAGTCACAAGGCCAGACGGGCTATCGGCAGACACGGGATATGGGTCTCGCATTCAGGCAGGTACGAACATTGCTAGAGATCTCTTCGTCCTAAACCACCTATTTGGCAGATTCGGACCTGGACGGAAAAGGCGCAGTCTCATAAAAACTGATGATGAAAAAATCGATTTCTAACACTATACTGTTCATTACTTATGGTTTAATTTTTTTTCGATTGTCTCTGATTAAAAAAAAAGTATGTATACTTAAGTTTGTTTGAGGTTTCAGTTGAACAATGCATAACCATCTTTATGTTAAAACATAAATGCCATCTTGTTTTACTTTGCTACAATTTATAGATAACACAAAACTATATTTAAAACATACATACTCTCGTTCATAATAAATTAATTTTAGCAAGATTTTGTTTTTCTTTTGATCTCATAATATATCAGATGCATGTGCGCGCATGTGTGTGTGTGTGTGTGTGTGTGTTACTTGCAGCCTCGTTATATTTTCATTATACGCCAAGTTTTGGATATATTGGCCGTTTTCTGCTATGTCGCGTCCTTGCAATGTCTTGTTTTCAAGGGCGCCATCTCGACAGGGTGACGGCATGAAATATAGGTACACTTTTGTCGCGTCAAACTTCTTTCGATGGCACGTAGTCGCCTTTAGAACGCGTGGATGCTACGTCGCGACAAAATCTAGGCGAATACACGACAATTTAATGCCGTGCCTGTGCGATAGAATAACACACTGTCGTGACGATGCACTTCCCGAGAACGAGACACGTCAAAAATCACTCATTAAGAGTAAGTGTTTGAAGTTTGAGATGAAAATGGTTGTAACTCCGGTGCATGCAACTAAACATTATACCACACTATGTGTAACGTGTTTTCCAATCAAGGTATGAACCGTGCTGCTGGGTAATATTATGATGGGATACTCTCTCTTTCTCTCTCTTAGAAAACCTGGGCGATACGCACAATATTCGTAAATGTGACGAATGTGGAAGCTAAGCTATGGTGGCATATTTCTGCCAGCCACTTATCCACATAGCTATGTTGAAACTTTTCTGAAAAATTGTCACATATCCAGTTTGTATCTGGCAAGTAGCAAATTTTCAAGTTATCTACTTAGGTATCTTAACAGGACTAAACTGTCTGTTAGTGCCCACTACTGCCAATCACATATTCACTTATTTTAACTGAATATCATGCCCTTTTCCAGATAATTATGTGAAAAAATGCTAGTTATTCACATAATTTAACTGACTAACTTGAAAAAAGGCGAGATATCCAGTTATCTTAAGTGAATATATGGCTGGCAGTAGTGGGCACTAACAGGCAGTTTTATTCTGTTAAGATACCTAAGAGGATAACACGAAAGTTTTCTACTTGCCAGATACTAACTGACTATGTGACAATTTTTCAGAAAAGTTTCGACATAGCTAAGTGGATAAGTGGCTGGCAGAAATATGCCACCATACTAAGCATACATTTTACAACCGATAACAACTACGGTGGCCAGTCAAGGTGTCCAGCCACGGGAATGTGAATAAGCGACTTCTAAATGAAATATAACATCTTAAAGGAATTGCTGGGTTTTTTTCTTATTTCTACAAGTATTAAATAGAGATATCTACCAAAACAATATGTTTTGCAATTTAGTAAATAAATAAACCCATATTCGAATGTATTACATACAATACAAATTATCTCGCTAACGGGTACAGGTAAAGGTTTCTGCAAACTCCAACTTGAGGGCTATGGGATAATAGACGAAGTAGACTGAGTATCGGAATATCAAAGGTGTCCAGATAGCGTAGTGGTTACCACTGTCTTTACACCAATGCACCCAGGTTCGATCCCAGGTCAGTCCGATGATATCGCTCGTTTTCTACGGGTACTCCGGTTTCCAGCAGCCAGCTGTGCCAACGAAAAGATTATCAAAAGCGATGTCGCTTTCTGTCCAAATGTTGTAAAATAAATAAGGTTTAACCTTTCGAAATATGCTTCCTGTGAGTTCAAATATTTAAAAAATATATCATGGAGACGTAGGCATGGAAATGACAATTTCAAAAAAGTAATAAAGGGTGACTATCGATCCAAAGGGCCGTGAACTCCATATGTTTTCCATATTAATAGCCTACATTAAAAGAGTATTATGTAAGGCATTTCTTAGCTTTGGTAGAAGTTACCGATTTAAAAAAAAACACGTTGCCAGATTCATACAAAATCACACAAAAAAATCTATATACCCAGCTTCTATGAATAAGCACATGTCACACAGGACCAAATGCTAAACAGGTAAGACACGCGTGGCTTTAGCAGTCGACATTTCAATGTTTGCTAAAAAATGAAGAGAGAGAGAGACGCATACGTACAAAGATATAACAACGTCGACCTGACGTTGAGGTAATTATGGTTAGTCTGTCGATTTAACAGGTCTAACCAGTTTTGAACTATCCTTTTCCATGCTTCTTATCCTTTGTCTGCTTGCAGTGAAATCATACAGAAAATGTGTTTATATATACGATATACATTTGTGTATCTGTATCATACGTCTGAACACTGAAAACGTGACATTATACTATATAATATTATATATTATGAAGCAAAATTAACTAGCGTGGGTAGTCTATTTTACGGAAATGTCAAATGTTACGATTTCTTTTCAGTCACAATTGAATCGTACTAATACACTTTCCTCTTAGTTAAGATCCTATCAACATTTTGCATGCATTTCCTTTCGAACAAAGCTCTTTGTAGCAGGAGGTCACACTATACATTAATATTTCCTTGTCATATTCAGCGACATCTTATAATGTGTTAAATTTGTCCCGTTTTCTTTAATATGGGAGAAATCAACGACAACACGTGGAAAATATTCACTTTTGTTATTATACAGTTTCGGCTAATACCTTCAGCAAGATAACAATAAATTTTAAACATAAACAATGTACGTGTACTATTTGTAACGTCAGAATGAATTAGTTTCTGTTTCAGATATAAAATACAATCATTTTCTGTGGTTAATTACAATAATATAAAAAAAAAGAACACATGAATATGGGAAAAAGCGAAACAGTATATATCATGCAAGAAGACATAGGTAGGTCCAGAGACTTATAAAATTACTATTTATAAGTCACTAATAAGACATTAATCTACTGTATAAATTAGTTTAGAATTTGAATTAGTTTAATAGTATTTTATTGCATTTTCATCATATAGCATTTATACAAGCCACAAAGACAAATTAAGTACTAATGTAGCAAATGGTTGGATCACAAACTATCACAACATTAATTACGGTCCTTCCTATGCGTCACAATATGCGTTTCGAGACATTTTGCTTAGTCTGACCAATATATTACATATACACGTTATAAATGACATTCTTAGATTGACAGTTTGTATTACAGCGAAAATCGAACGTTTCTCCTATAACATGACTAGAAAAAAAAACAGTATTTTTCATGCAAGAACAGTGAGAACACATTAGTTCTGTTGGTATGCCACACTATGTTTAAAATGATTGCACAAAAGTTTTCACTATTCGATAGCTCAGAAGGTCCCAATATTTATGAAGGACACTGTCTATGTTTGTTAAGGTCGTATATACACAGCAATGAATAGATTAAACATTTTCCCTTCACCAGTCACAGATGCAAATGCATCCACTTGACTTGAGACATATGTGAACCATTACCTAAACATTAATTTATTACTGGTTTGGGGTAATTTCTGTCAAGGAGGAAGACCCGTAGTAGCGTTAAATTTTAACCGTCAGAAAAATCCTCCTGTATCATTTCGCTTGGCTGTACGGAATTCCGTTTTTATACTTCTTGGGATGACACGACGTATACTCAAGATATTGGAGGTTACTAGTTTAGCTTGTTTCTTTCAGAAAAAAAAAGTGTTTCAATTTGAAGCGATTCCCCTCTTATTATTTTACGTCCAAAAAAGGGAGACTTATCAGATATGGTGCATGTAAAATTGATATTTGGGTGAAAAGTATTTATATTGTCGATAAATGTTTCTAATTCTTCCAGTGAATGATCCCATATAATGAAAGTCGGCCAGAAATCGTTACTACGCGATAGGTTTTAAATGGTGAAATCCTGTTCTTTTTTCCCATGAATAATGACGCATGTGTAGGCATCACCGGGCTTCCTATTGTTGACTTATCTTTTGTCGGTAAAATGTCTGTCTTCACTTGACAATGACAGTTCCAGCATCCTTGATTAAACAAATAAAGAACAGTTCTGCTTTCCTAGAATCAATTAATATCGAAATATTTGGTACTTCTTATACTGATGTTGATCCAGACAGTATTATTGTGAATGTAAAGGAAGACCAAACAGACCGTGCTGAACAGAAATATCTCTACAGCCATGTCAGTCAATTAAGTTACCAGAGATGTGGGATCAATCAGGTGAAATTAATTCACCACAGACGTCGGATCAGTGTGGTGTAGTAGAGGCACCACAGGTGTCAGGTCAGTTAGATGTAGAAGAGGCACCACAGGTGTCAGGTCAGTTAGATGTAGAAGAGGCACCACAGGTGTCAGGTCAGTTAGATGTAGAAGAGGCACCACAGGTGTCAGGTCAGTTAGATGTAGAAGAGGCACCACAGGTGTCAGGTCAGTTAGATGTAGAAGAGGCACCACAGGTGTCAGGTCAGTTAGATGTAGAAGAGGCACCACAGGTGTCAGGTCAGTTAGATGTAGAAGAGGCACCACAGGTGTCAGGTCAGTTAGATGTAGAAGAGGCACCACAAGTGTCAGGTCAGTTAGATGTAGAAGAGGCACCACAGGTGTCAGGTGTCAGGTCAGTTAGATGTAGAAGAGGCACCACAGGTGTCAGGTCAGAAGAGGCACCACAAGTGTCAGGTCAGTTAGATGTAGAAGAGGCGGTCAGTTAGATGTAGAAGAGGCCCACAGGTGTCAGGTCAGTTAGATGTAGAAGAGGCACCACAAGTGTCAGGTCAGTTAGATGTAGAAGAGGCACCACAGGTGTCAGGTGTCAGGTCAGTTAGATGTAGAAGAGGCACCACAGGTGTCAGGTCAGTTAGATGTAGAAGAGGCACCACAAGTGTCAGGTCAGTTAGATGTAGAAGAGGCACCACAGGTGTCAGGTCAGTTAGATGTAGAAGAGGCACCACAGGTGTCAGGTCAGTTAGATGTAGAAGAGGCACCACAAATGTCAAGTAAGCCAGATTTTGAAGAACTATCACAGAAACTATCTTCCATAAGTTTTAGGGTTTAGGAAAGTACTTAAATTATTAAGGATGCATATGCAGTACTGAGAAGGTAACAAAAATAAAGCAAAAAACAGTGAGAGACAAAAAACTTAAAGGCATACAGATACATTAGCCATTTCAGCCATTTCATCAGCAATTGACATACCTGTACCTATCATTCACACATGTAGTCAAGATATGAGAGCCAAACAATAACCGAAGTTAACATAATTTCTGATACTGTTATTGAAGGTGTGTGAAGGAACACATTGAAATTCGACGTGTTGAATCACACTATTGTCGAAAGTCCACCTCCAAAGAGTATTTGGACGGCGGTCTGAAGTTGTCAAACAGTAGGCAAAAATGTACAGTTTGTACAAAGACCATTGCGATTTAAACATTGTTTGTCCAGTAAAGGAATCATTGTATAGGCATATATATGTTCAGCAAGTATAACAAAGTACAAACTACTTAAAGATGAAAGTGATTTCTGTTTCCAGTATAATAACATGTGCCCAAAAGAACAAATAAAGATAAAAGATAAATAAAATGAAAGGCATATTTCAGAAACAAAGTTCAAGCTAGAATAAACATTCATTCTGTTCGGCTGGCTTTGACTAACAACAGGTTTTGATGTTACCAAAGGCATCTCAGTCTTGCCAAACTGAAAAATAATAGTATGTCAGTAAACTCCCTTTGCATCAATGATACATTTAAATTTGTTATGTTTGGAATGATGCTATTGGCGATAGAGGGTCAGGTGGGGTCAGATTTCATTTACATGTAACCATCAGAAAAGATATCACTATACTTTGTTTTTATTTCAGCAAAATTGGGATGGTGACATATTCAATAATCATAAATTGTCTTTATGACTAATTAATAATTAACTCCAAACAGCACTGCCCAGTGAAAGAAGATTCTATACCTATAGTTTTACACTTACAGATATTCACAAATTGAACTGGTTGTTTAATGCATTGAAAATATATTGGCTCTAGTGTTCTCGCACTAACAAAATTAATATCAGTAATGAGATAAGAGCACTTGTTTGTTGAGAGATCGCCCCAACTTTCGATAGTCTTCGTCATAACACGCCATGATTCGGATTATGATTCTCCCCGAATTACCTCTGGTGACGTCACCAAGGAAACAAAAAAAATATAATTCCTGCATAAGGGTCCCATTACCTTAACCTGGTTAGTGAAAATGTTCCGATCTATAAAAATCATGGTAAATTAGATAAAATAGCCAGTTATAAATATACAATGTAACTGTTTGCAAATTTATATTCTGAAAAAGAAACACTAAAAGTAAACATAAATGTAGTTTTAAGGTAAGTTAATCATTTTAACTATGTCTTTTAAATGAAATCGTGATTTTGAGTAAAACCAGACGTACCCTTTGATTCTATCTCCGTTAAGTAAATTTGTTTTCTAATAAAAACATCTAAAGGTGATTTGAATCTACCGCTACAGACGCAGTTTGAATTTTATATTAATCGTTTTAGTGTAGAAAAGAAAATCAGAAAGAAAGACCATTTCACAGTACCTCACGGACAC
The DNA here is from genome assembly GCA_021229015.1 of Solen grandis. Taxonomy (NCBI): domain Eukaryota; kingdom Metazoa; phylum Mollusca; class Bivalvia; order Adapedonta; family Solenidae; genus Solen; species Solen grandis. The sequence continues at coordinate 33,094,737 of CM037778.1, forward strand.
TTCCAGTCACCACATAGACATCTTGGTCAATGGAGTTTAAACAAATAATCAGCAATATTGAGTTCGTATTTATCTGGATAAATCATTGGATTCATGACAATCACGTAGCTGGATGGAATGTAAGTGCTATGCTTTGTTGCTGACAATGGACGGACATTTTCAAAGATGCAATCAAAATAACTGCAAATAAACCTTAATGGATGACACAAAGTATTCTTATTGACCTACAAATTAACTATGTATTCTATATCAAAATCAATTTATATTTATTTACCAAGTTGTATTTCAACCATACAAATATTCCGGTCATTAATTCGAAACAATCAAAGTTCAAGTTCTAGTACTGCTCTAGATGATTTTCGTAAATATTTTTCTAAGAAACAAACTGTAAAGGTAACGATGAAGCAAGTGAACTTTTTAGAATCAAAGTTTTGATTATTTATATTGTTCATTCGAAAAAATAAGTTGTGATTTCATGAATGGTATAATAGTCATGGTGGTAAGAAAGTTAAAACACGGTAAAGCGCCAGAAAGCGATAACTTTTAAAGAATCTATAGATATTATAGCATTTCATTTGTTAGATATTGCCGGCCTCAATCACAAAAAAGGATGATCTACAAAACAGCAACTTTTCAGGAGAAATGGAAAATAAATATTTTGTTCAATTATGAGAATTCATTGCCATTTTTTTTCTAGAAGTAACATAGCTAAAACAGTTTTGCAAAGTACAACCAGCAGAACACTATTAACGATTCTTATCTGGAATTATCCAGATACGACATTTTTCACAAAAGAAAGGTTAAAAAATGAAAGGAAATGTCTGATACGAGATTTTCTATCATACATGTATTACTTTATTTTAAACATAATATTATCTGAAAAGAAATTACGCTGCGATTATAGTAGACACTGCAACCAACTGTGATATACCCACATATTTACAACATCGTATAATCTGAAATGAAGAAAGGACAAGTCCAATAAAGACATTTAACATAGTAAGGGTTAAACAAGGTCTGCATTACAATATACTAAAATAAAAATAAAAAACTATGAAATAAACATTGTAACCTAACCAACCCTACTAAACGGTGGCTTTCACATTTTGGTGATCTGTTTAAATGAGAGCCCTCGACACATCCGTTGTGAGCCCTCGACCAAAACAAGGCTGTAAAAGGTAAGCACATTTTATATTTTAAAAAAAAAATCCGTTTTTAAAGAACATGCTTGCTTTTCAAAAATCGAGGAATGTCATGCCACGTAGAACACGTTTCTCAACACTTTATATGCAATTTCGATAAGAAATACCCCAAAATGACGTTGCTAGAACTTTTACCAAATATCAACTCGTGTGTTTTCTTTTACGAGACACATTTTGGGTGATTTCTCTACCGTGAAGTCGATGTTGGCCCACTAAATCGTGCATGTAACATTGTCCTAACTTCTCTTTTGGCTCAACACAAAAATATAGTTCACATAGTTTGGTTTAAAACAAAATACAATGTACTCTTTGTACAATTTTGTTCTTTTAAAAGGCAGCGGTTCGTCATACAGACTCCCAGGCACGCAAGTGTTGGCAGGACCTGGTCTTTGCGGCTCTGGCATATCTTAGTATTGGGATTTGTGACTTCTTTTATACATAATCACACCCTCGTTGGTCTACTTAAGAGCCCGTATGTCGCTCACAGTCTACTTGACACTGTACGGATCCCTTTCCTAGGCCACTTTATTTTATCAACATAGTGTTGTGGCACATATATCGGCTGGTTCTATTACGCTATGTAAACTGTTACGCTCAATTTGCGTATGGCCTCTTTAGAGAATTTTCTGCCCATTGTAATTTCGGATCAAACGCAACTGTAGCAGGGCATTGCATAACTTCACATTACGATTCAGGTAACCGCAACCATCTGAGTATAATATTACATGATTGATCCCTTGTAAATCTGCAGTCATTAAGTAATCCAACAAACATGTTGAAAATACATTTGTAGTTAAATCTCCATACACACGTGCCTAAAGTAGCACATTACCTTTCGGGATGCTAGGTCGAAATTTGTGTAGTTATGACAAGATTATTTTATCATGTAATAGAGGCAACTAGCATTAAGTTTTTAGCAAATCAGAATACTCTGTAAGACGACTATACGGACCTTAAGGGTTTTCTATATTTTTGTCCTCTCTTTGTTTTTATCTTTCGAAGTACAAGTCTCATCCTTACGATTTATATACCTGCATAAACTTATTCGGATTTAGCGTCATGACGAAGCAAATATCACAAAAATCTTTTTTCGGTCTATACAAACATGAAATTTAATTCTTTGAACATTCTCATAAATTATGTCACATTCAGCGCTGACTTCTGTCTCTTTCTGTCATATTCCATTTGTATTCAGCATATACATCCCGCAAGGTGACAAATAAAGGCTCATAGTACTGCTTACTAGTTGAAACTATACAGTAATGAGATGGTAACTTCGGTAACTCATTCAGATGTTGTCTTGTATATTTGGTTGCATCTGACGTTTTCCCACCACGACCACTAGTATCTGGTAATCATTTCATGTCGACATATATCGGTACTCCTGATTCGCCACTACCCAGCCACTGCCCCCATTTGATTGGACATTTGTCTACTAGATTTAATAACATAAACTTTTTATACGCCCATAAAACGGAATTATGTTATACCACTGGTCGTCCGTCCGTCCGTTAGCAATTTGTGTCCGCTCTGTATCTTAAGAACCGCTGGAAAGAAATTGAAATTATTTGGCAGAAATGTTAAGCATACAGAGAGGATGTGCAGAGCGTAGTTTTCGGATGCCCTGGTTCAAGGTCAAGGTCACACTTGAAGGTCACATGTCATACTGATATAATGTTAGAATATTTTGTGTCCACTCTGTATCTTTAGAACCTTTGGAAGGAAATTATTTGACAGAAATGTCAACAATACAAAGACGATGTTCGGATGTCTTGGTTACACTTGAAGGTTGTTAGCAATTTCTTGTCCACTCTGTATCGTTGGTACCACTCGGAGAAAATTGAAATTATTTGACAGAAATTTCAACCATACTAAGAGGGTGTGCAGAGCACATGTTTCGGATGTCTTGGTTCAAGGTCAAGGTCACACTTGAAGGTCACCAGTCATACTGTTAAAATTTTAGAATATTTGTGTCCGCTATGTATCTCTTGAATCACTGAAGCAGATTTAAACTATTTGCCAGAAATTGCAACCATACTGAGATGAAGTGTAGATCAGGTGCAAGTTTCAGCTGTATTGGGTCAAGATCACAGTATGAAACAACATGTCATACTGATATAACGCGAAAACATTTCGTGTCTGATGAATATTGATTTAAAAAAGAAAATCTTAGTTTTCATCCATTGATGTGTGAACCACTCCAAATATGCATTTTATGGCGGAATACATGATTTTTTATGTCTTTCTGATATATGTCCTCCGTAAGGCCTCAGAAAGTCTGCTGGCGGCCTGAAACTGAGATGTATATGAATCAGAAAAAAAATCTTATTATTATAAATGAAAACTGTCTAACTTTTACGGCTGGAAACATGATTTTTGATATTTTTCTAAACAGAAATGTTTTCCTCCACAAACCGCTAAGAGTCTGCTGATGAGTATTGGAACAATATAATGATTTAATATTTACGACTGATAATTATTTGAACCTCTCTCAAGAAGCGTTTTACGTCTGAATACATGATTTTTGAAATCTTCTGTCAAAGATACATTTCCTCAGTAATGCCGCTGAAAACCTAATGACGAGTATTGAAACAACTTTATTATGTAAAATAAAAAAAAAAAAAAAACGGAAAACAGTGTTAACCTCTCCAAATATGCTTTTTATGGCGGAATATATGATTTTTGATGTCTTTCTGTCAAATATATATGTCCTCCGTAAGGCCGCTGAAAGTCTGCTGGGGCCTGAAAATAAGACAATTCTTATTATTTATGAATGAAAACTGTCTGATCCCCTTCAAATATGCATTTTACGCCGGAGTAAATGATTTTTGATGTCTTATTGCCAAATATATATGCCCTCCGTAAGGCCGCTGAAACTTCTGATGGCGGCCTGAACTTGGAACTAATACAATGCCTTTGTGTTCGTTGGGAACAGTACGTTCCTATTACAGAAGTTGTTTTTCATCAATACTACACACGTTTTCGTCAAGTCTAATGCTTACGGCTATTCATTTTAGTTTGAAGGCGTACCACTTCATAATGCTTGAAAAGAGGCTGCAAAACAAGTCTAGCTGTAGATTATATAAACATAATATGAAATTTGAAGAACAAAGATTAGCAATACAATATAATAAAAATCGTTTTATTATCATCGATTGCATATACAATAACAGACATAGCGTTTGACAAGTTTAATAACATACACAAACTAATTAACGAATAAAGACGGGAATCAAGTCAAAAGTAATACACTGAATTTGCAAGTTTAAAATCTTTAAATAAAATTAATTTCTACTTGCGTTCACATACTTAGGCGTATTAAAAAAATTTACTTGTTTCCACTAACCCGACCGACCCTATTATTTGTACCGACCCTAAACTATTTTTCGTAGTTTTTGGCTATTTAGGTTGGAAAATGCTGTTTATAGTCAATTTCTCTAAAAAATAAGGTAAAAATGGAAACAAGAGGGCCATGATGGCCCTGGATCGCTCACCTGAGTATAGGGTTACCCAAGGAACATCAGTCTGTATTAAAACATTTTGAAATCTGGCCAGTAGTTTTGAAGGAGATGATCCCTGTAAAGTTATATCAAACTCTGTCCAGCAGTTTCAGAGATGTCATTTAAAGATTTCACTATATACATACAAGGCAAATTAGCCCCTTCCATGGCGGCCATGTTTTTTTCCCGATCGGAATAATTTCAGCAACTTTTGTGAAGCTTCACCCAAGGATCATCCCTGCCAAAGTCAATCAAATTTTATCCAGTGATTTAAGAGGGGATGTCGTTTTAAAATTCACTATATACATATTAGGCAAATAAGCCCCGCCCCTGGCAGCCATGTTTTTTACGGATCGTAATTAGTCCCCTACCGGTGTTCACACCGGAGGGGACTATAGGTTTGCCCTCCGTCTGTCCGTCCGTCCGTCTGTCCGTCCGTCTGTCCGCTCAAATCTGGATCCCGCGATAACTTAATAACTAAGCAAGCTAACTTGATGAAACTTGGTATATGACTAGATGGCAATGTGTAGATTATGCACGTCATTTTATTTTTGTTCTTCGACTAAAATTGTGGTTGCTATGGTAACGGAAATAGTGAAAATATGGCAAAAATGGGATCCCGCGATAACTAAGCAAGCTAACTTGATGAAACTTGGTATATGACTAGATGGCAATGTGTAGATTATGCACATCATTTTATTTTTGTTCTTCGACTAAAATTGTGGTTGCTATGGTAACGGAAATAGTGAAAATATGGCAAAAAATGGGATCCCGCGATAACTAAGCAAGCTAACTTGATGAAACTTGGTATATGACTAGATGGCAATGTGTAGATTATGCACTTATTTTATTTTGTTCTTCGACTAAAATTGTGGTTGCTATGGTAACGGAAATAGTGAAAAATGGCAAAAAATGGGATACCGCGATAACTAAGCAAGCACTTGATGAAACTTGCTATATGACTAGATGGCAATGTTTAGATTATGCACATCATTTTATTTTTGTTCTTCGACTAAAATTGTGGTTGCTATGTTAACGGAAATAGTGAAAATATGGCAAAAAATGGGATACCGCGATAACTAAGCAAGCAAACTTGATGAAACTTGGTATATGACTAGATGGCAATGTGTAGATTATGCACGTCATTTTATTTTTGTTCTTCGACTAAAATTGTGGTTGCTGTGGTAACGGAAATAGTGAAAATATGGCAAAAAATGGGATTGATTACCATATTGAGTCAAGGTGGAGCCGGTAGGGGACTTTATGTGTTGCATACAACACCAGTTACTTGTTATTTTAGCAACTTTTGTGAAACTTCACCCAAGGATCATCCCTGCCAAATATAATCAAATTCTGTCCAGCGGTTTCAGAGGAGATGACGTTTTAAGAATTCACTATATACATTTTAGGCAAATTAGCCCCTTGTGGCCCTGTTTTTTATGGATCGGAATAATTTTAGCAACTTTTGTGGGCCTTCTCTCCAATGATCATCCGTGCTAAATTTAATCAAATTCTGTCCAACGGTTTCAGAGGAAATGTCGTGTAAAGATTTCACTAAAATTAGTCCCGCCCCGGCGGCCATGTTTTTTTCCAGATCGGAATAATATTAGCAATCTTGGTAGAAAGTTACCAAAGGAACATCAGAACCAAAATATTTTGAAATCTTGCCAATAGTTTTGAAGGAGATGATTTTTAAAGTTTTCTTTTTTTCCGTTTCCATGGTAACCAGAGTTCCACATGGATCAAGTTTATTTTAGTCACTTTTGAGAAGGTTCAACCAAGGAACATCCCTGCCAAGTTTAATCAAATTCTGCCCAGCGGTTTCAGAGGACCTGTCATTTAATTTAAATTGTTGACGACGGACGCAGGGCGATCACAACACCTCAACTTGAGCACTTCGTGCTCAGGTGAGCTAAAAAAAAGTTAAAAATAAAAAAAAGTTAAGCCGACCTACCGACCCTAATCTTTTCGGAGATGTTAGTGGAAACAAACAACTTTTTTTCGCCTAAATGAATGTATAATAATTTTATCATCAAAAGCTTATCGCACCTGCTTTTATACAACTGCAAATATACTTAGTTTAAAGAGTTTGTGCTATTGCTATTTATTGGAAGAATAATAGTTGAAAAAGATACGATAAAAAGATGTATCATCCGATTTGAAACATTTTAAAATACCCTTATTTTATGCTATGCATTGAACATGCTTCAGGGCAAATCTTACCTAGTGAATCGCACGAGAACCAAGTAAAAAGAAAATGTCTTTGGATTTGTTTAATGAGTATAGCTTTATTAAACTACAGTATATATTTTAAGTTTGCTTACTTGGTACAAAAATATAAATAAAAAAGTAAATGACCGAATTTCATTTAACTCCACATGTGTAACAGTTAGAAACAATGAAAAGAACTTCACTAAGAAGATAAAGTAATATGTTCTCTTTTTTTAACGGTAATTGTTAATTAATCCGTAGTAATACTTCCAAACTGCAACATTATTTTGATTAAGGACATTGCGACAGCTTCTATTATCACACAAGAGTAGCTTTTACATTATCAACGACAATACAAAAATAACAATTTTCGTTTAAATAAAAACGCTAGATGATTTAAAGGTCAAGATGGAAAAAGTGTTGCGTGTAAATTTCACATGCAAAGTTTTCAGTTCTGTTGCCAGCCGCAAATTTGAGAAGGTATTAGGACAAATATTGCCGTAATTGTACACGGTATTTCGGTAGTAGGTCTACATGCCTATAAATATTTACATAAAAGACTCCTAAGATAAAGTTCAACTGAGTAGATTCTCCAGCCACAGACTAAAATGTATTTTCTTAAAGAATAAGCCTGGTGGCCTATTGTTTTTGAGCTTTCATCTTATAGAGAAGTACCTGAATAGTACTCATTGAAAATATTAAAATAAAGTTAAAATAAATAATGTTTCTTTACAAAATAAATGTTCGTTTTAGTCATATGTAAGGGTATTTAATAATAGATGGTTAATTGGTAAACCCTAAATTCAATTTGTTTCATTGAATTAAATTTAAGTTTCACCAATACACTGTATAAGGACATAATATTTACTGATTATTGTAATTTATTTGAAGAAAAGAATAGACATAGTTTTCATAGCTGAAATTGCATCCTAAACTGTGCCTATATAAAGTATACCAACAAAAGCACTCGCTTTTTCTAAGGCTGGTGACCCCAATATTTATTTTACATTTTAGTAGACCAGATAAAAAATATAAATACAAAGAATCAGGAAATTTTGAATGTTTTGAAAAACAAATGATGAAACTCACGAACATTTTGAAGAGATGCTGACATGCATGCATCCATCGATTAAATAGTAGTATCGTTTTTTTTTTTGTTGTTGTTGTTGTTGTTGTTGTTTTTTTTTGGGGGGGGGGTTAAGAGAAATATTACACCTACCTTACCAAGAATCGGGGATCAATGCATCAAAACTTCAATTACCAGTCCAAGGAACTGAGATCTAACAAAGGGACTGTCGAATTTCCCTTAAATGAAAATTGCATTAAAAAAATTAGATCCAGTTTATGATGATCAGGTGGATTTAAAGGAAATTTTACTACAAAGTTTTTATATATATTTAGAATAAGTACAATATCAAACCGTTTCAAACAATTTGGTTCCGTATATGCTCTGCTATTAATTTTCAAGGGACGCTAATCTTATAAACAAATCCTTCCAAATGTCAACAACAAAGACAAAGTGGAATTATTTCAACCGAATTAGACGATCTAAATATGCATTAAATTTTAGAAGAAAAAAAAGCGGCGGTTAATTCTTTTCATTGAAAACAAGATACACTATCTTACATATTTAGGCATGTACACACTTTAGGCTGGATGTATGTGTAGCATACAATATAAAAATACTGACACCGTAACAAGAAATATAACTCCATAGAAGCAAAAACATATTTGATCAAAAGCAGCGCCGGCGTCTTTCCATGTCCCGTGACTTCCTGGTGTGCGTTGCGAAGGGTTTTCTTCCTCAAATTTGCTATCCTCATTTTCACTTCCAATTGATTTTGTTTTACACACAGTTTCTTCAGATTTCATCTCATGAAGAATAATTTTGCGACGACAAGAGAAGCAGCTCTGTTGCTGATTTTCAGAATTACGTACACTACGTTTCATCTTCAAACAGCTAACTGCCATTATCCACATTCTGCCAATAGGTCTGTTGTCGTCTCGGAAGTGGAGATGGAGGCTAACAATCGTCGAGAGTGTAATACCAAAATTTGATAGTAAAAGTGCTATCATGTAATATCCAAATATAGGCATTGGACTTGACGTTTTAGGAAGTGTCTCTCCAACTATAGTTAGAAACACTGCAATTGACAACAAGACTGTTATTGTGTATGAAATCCTTTCACCACAATCTGGCGGCAACAAGAAGACAAAAATGTTAATAGCACCCATTAAAGTCAATGGAACTATGACATTTATGATTGCATATAACGGTTTCCTTGAAATAAATATTTGGAACTCAGCATTTGTTTTCGCATAACTATTCGATGCCGTCACACCATCTAAATTGTATTGCCCGTGTTCCGTCATGTAAGTGATTCCTATTGAGGAATTGTGTTCTATGGAAGTTTCATAATTAAACCCCCATGGTGTGACTCTCAGGGTACAAACATGTCTGTCAAATGGATAATGCGTGATGTCTACTTCACATGTTATTGCGTAAAGACCACCTGGATTCATCGAAGCATGGCCATCGTTTAGAAACCGTATACTATCCCAGTCACTGCCCACTTTGTCTACGGAATCTGTTGACGACGTGATTACAAGGGTTGGTGTCCATAATAAAGTTTTTTCTATTGCAATACTGCTGATACCTCCGTACTCATTGGGCTCCCACTGGAAAATCTCATCTCTCCAATTTATGATAAAATACCCAAATATGAGAAGTCTTTTTTCTATTTCGTTAAAGTCTTGGATTGATACAAGTTCAAAAGAAACACTGACACTTATTTGTTGTGTTTGGTTAATCTGGGGTCGGATCAATCTGTTGTAACCATTCAGTTTGTCCTGGACAAGTCGATCCATATCCGTGTAGTTGTAATCCACTGTCATGCTTTCCACCAGCACAAACATGATCATGGTCATGATGTTGAAAATATTACTGTATATCATTTTTATGTGTGGATTTACTTCCAGGATATTTTTACTTCCTCTGGACTTTGGAATAAGATTCTGTAATATTAGAAATGGCGACCTGGAAGAGAAATACATTTGAAATAAACAAATCATGAATTGTTTGGTCTTTGTTACAAAAAGAATACATAGACGTACATACGCACGTGTCCAATTAAGACAAGCTATGGAGAAATTTGCCGAGAATCAATAACTTTAGTATGTATGATTTAGACAATTATTTTCCGCAGCTTCATCTTCATAATTTTCGATGGATATATTGTTTAGTCACAGCATACATATACAGTAGAACCTCGTTAATCCGAAGTCATAGGGACCGGGCTGAAAACTTCGAAATAATGATAATTCGGATGAAAAATCCAATGAGAAATTTCGGTTTGTGTGCATGTATTTTTGCGTTATCATTACCTGTGAGTATCATGAAAATCGCTACGTCGTAAAAACAACTACAGCATACATATACAGTAGAACCTCGTTAATCCGAAGTCATAGGGACCGGGCTGAAAACTTCGAAATAATGATAATTCGGATTAAAAATCCAATGAGAAATTTCGGTTTGTGTGCATGTATATTTTGCGTTATCATTACCTGTGAGTATCATGAAAATCGTTACGTCGTAAAAACAACTACTGGTACGTATGAAATGAAAAACGGATCCTGTACATAAGAGGGTCTTCACGGAAATACAAGCACATACAATTATTGATATTGAAATTTCTTTAATACATGTATGCAAATATGTATGGAAATAATAAGAAAACAAAACAGTTCAACAGTAATTTCGTCTTTCTGTTTCAACTAAGTTGATAGCGTTTTTGATGGTACCCCAAACTCTTCGGCAATTTGCTTTTTTGATTAAATTCCCCTCTTGACTTCCTGGATGGCCGCAAACTTCTCTTGATAGGTTTTGGAGTTGTGCCTACGTTTAACTCCCTTCCGTCCTTATGCCGATCCAGATATCCTCCCGGTTTGGTTACCGGGCCCTTCTCTAGATTGCTCGACAGCGGATAGGGTTGAGACAAACCCATTTATTCTCCCCGGACACACCGGGTATTTCACTGGATTGTTCTGACATTGACAATTGTGAGAAATTATCTTTGGAGACAATAATTCTTTCGGACGTAAATGTGCAGAGACGACAGAGATACAATTGATAATTAATCTCTGCTGACTAAATTTAAATTCACATAAAAAACAAGTACTCAAGATGTGACACCTGGGTTTATTGCTGACGCGTGTCTGTTACTCAACCTGTCAGACATCGATTAGAAGTAATCAATAATTTCCGGTCAGAAACCTGCTGATAATCCCTACCTGGAAAAAGGTGCGAAAAACTTACTTGAGCCATCATTCCAAAATAAACTGACCCGTGTACGAATGAAGTTAAGGGCGATATGACTTCGAAAATGTACGAAAATTGACTTCGAAATAAAAATTAAAAATAAGTATAAATAGTGAACTCGGGACCGGGATTTAACTTTGAAATAGCGAAAAAATCGAAATAGAGAAATTCGGATTAAACATTTTATTTTTAGTTAAAACTAGATTTGCATACTGCAAATGCACCGGTTTTCGTATTGAGAAACAGTTTCAAACCTGATCAGCCAAGTTAAAATACCAGAAAAACAACAAAATGCAAAATGCTTTATATTTCTTAGTGTTTTTCTTCATTGGTGAATTCAGCTGTGACCAAAACTTAAATTAAAGGCATCTCGAATGGAATGTGATGTCCCACTGAGCCAGGCCCCCATCTGCTGTGATCAGACCTGTTAATATCTGGTCATCACTGCAGGGAGCCTTAGCCAATACAGTAGCTATGTGTGTAAAACCTCTGATGGGTTGATGCATAACTAAATTACCTGCTACAATGGAAGTGAGATAGTAGGCTAGTTTTACACATACATTCATGACTTGTTACATCCCAACCTAAAGAACAAAGCTAGCAGAGCAGAGTTCTAATTATAGAACATAGGTATCCAGTGATGCACATTCTGTCAAATTTTCTCAGTTTTTATTCTGGGTCATGTATTTAAATTCTCTATAAATTCATCAATTCTCGACAGATTTGCAAAATTCTTTTTTTTGTTGACGAGGTAAGACATTCTTTTTTCCAATGATGACAAAATATATCACACATTTAAACTTTAAAGGCTTTGAAATCAGTTCAAAGTATGACCAAACTTCAAACTGCCACCAAACAACCAAATCAACCCCGATCTGAAAAAACTAAATTTCTTCAAAAAGTACTCTTTAGAGGCTTTCGATTTTACCCATATTCTTTCGATAAAATATTTTTAGATTTTGAGATATTCAAGGTCAAAGAAAAAACCAATAATCGCAATATGACCTTGACCTTTGCATTTTTTGAAATTTTGAAACTGTGAAGTCCCTTGAAACAACAAACAATACAATCTGTGAAAATTTCATAAAGATTGATTAAAAAATAATGGCAGAATCATCAAAAAAAACTAAAGAAATGCCTTTTCTCAAAAAAAAAAAATTCCTTCATATTTTAGTGCACTTTGACCGCTTATTGAAAGCCATTTTATGCATTTTCTGAAATCGCTAACCCCATATATTTTGTGCGCAAAGATCTTCGGAATCAATTTCAAAAAACAGAATGAGCGTATCTAATCTCTAACAAAAATGGGCATGTTTTTCGTGGACACACCATAATTTTCCAGATTTTTTCAAAGATTCAAACATTCAACCTCTTCTAGCTCAAAATTTTCAAAGATATGGATATTGCCACTCATCATATTTAAAGGAGCAGTTGACAGAGAAAAAAAAAAAAATAAAATGTAAAAAAAAAAAAAAACTTCAGATACATGTGAGTATGCATGGAAATTTTCATATTTGTAGCACTTCTAATCATGCCGCAACAGCGGCCACAAAAAAAGTGCAAAGAATAATAATAATGGAAACAAATTAAAAAAAAAAGGGGGGGGGGAAGAAACACAAGAAGAACAGTAGGTTTTCGCGGCTGCGTTGCAGTCCACGAAAACCTAAAAAAAAGGGGGGGGGAAGAAACACAAGAAGAACAGTAGGTTTTCGCGGCTGCGTTGCAGTCCACGAAAACCTAATAAGAAGGGGAAAAATCGGGACCGAAAATAAAACTTCGAAATGGTGAGGAATTCGGTTTAAAGAGAGAGAATAAAAGTAAAATAAATGTGTTGGGCATGTCAGAATTTGGTCGAGTCTGTCCAGTCAAAAGAGGACATTTATTTTGCTTTTCAGTTGTCTAAATCATTTAAGTCCATGCAGTATCTTTAGTTTCCAAGGCTTGAAAAATACAAGTCAAGAAGTTCTCTTTGCAGTGCACAATAGCAGTGTCTGCAACAAATAACAAATAATAGACTGTGTAACTGTGTATTATTAGGTTACAAACATTCGTGGTGGAAATGGGTGGGGCTTTGAACACGTGTGCAATAAGAATGGTTTAATGAAACGCCGTAGTTCTAACAAAAGTGAAAGATGTTTAATGCTGACACAACAACTGTTTGTTATTATCACTATAACCTTATACAAACAGTGCAGGAAAAAAATAGTTGAGATAAAACTAATGACTGAGATTCTACGAAACCCTTAATAACAAAAACAGAAATGCACATGTTATCAAAATAGGTCACTGTTACAGGTCTTTTCCTTGTTTCTTTTTTTATTTAGTAGTATAATATATTAAACATAAATGTATGCATTACGAAATACATTTCAACCAATTTCTTATAAATATGTATTTCAAAATATCACGAGTACAGTATAGTCTCCAAATCATTTCACCTATTTTGCCGAAAGTGATTCTCCCTTACTCAAATGTGGTATGGAATGGATTGAATCGCCAATGTAAGAAAGCGATAAACAATTCACCTCAAACAAATAAATGACTTACGTAAATAATTATATGACTAGTAAAAATAATAATAAATGTAAGCAATAAAGGATTAGATTTTTTAATGTATTTCAAAATCATAATTTTGTGTAAAAACAGATGTACCCTTTGATTCCATCAACTTCAAGTCAATGTGAAATACAATGCCTAAAGATGATTTGAATCTACTGGCACTAACGCAGTTTGAACTTGATATTTATCGTATTTAGTGTTAAAAAGACTTACCTCTTGGACACATCCAGGCACTATATAGATTTTTGGTCAGCGGTGTCTAATCAAATATGCAGCGATGTCGAATCCGTATGCTTATTGGACAAATTATGAGTCACACACAGCTGCCTGTCCTATAATTATTTTGCTATGTTTACATGATCTGGTCCAGTCAATAGAACGACTCTGGAGCCATTATTTTTAAAAATAAACTCCAATCAATAGAACTGCAAATAATCCTTAATGGACTAGGCAAAGTGTTGTTATTGACCGTACCAAAAAAACTATTTATTTTATGTAAAAATCGTTTTACACGTACAATTTCAACAAAAAAATATTAAAATGCTTTGTTATTTATGTTCTTTTTTTTTTTCTTTTTTTTTTTTTTTTTAAAGAATGAGCTTAATGGTTTGCAAACAGATACTTTTGTATAGCACCATAACTACGATCAAAGTTTTGATACTTACTAATTAACAACTTACGGTAATACAATGCCCATGTATTAGTTGAAAACAGTACGCCCTAATACCGAAGTTGGTTTTCATTTGTACAACACCGATTTAAGGCCATTTCAACTAGTCGTTTACCTCGAGACAGCATTTTAAAAGAACTATATGAATATTAAAGTCCGTGTGATTACGTCGTACTGTCTTTTACATCTTCAGACATACAACTGAAACATCCATTTATTTATTACACTATCACATACGTTAGTACTGATGCGAATTCCGGATAAATCTAGAGCAGTAAGGCGCAGCTGTGGTGAGAACGATGAAGCATACTAGCAATTGTTTCTGGGTTAATGTGATGAAAAGAGAGATAACGTTGATCAAGATTTTTATACGTCCGTACAAATTTTGTAAGGACGTATTATGCTTTCACCCTGGGCGGACGGGCGATATCTCGGACAAGTTCGATTTCCAGCCAATTCGCCCCAGGCACTCCTGGATTATGGCCCTTGATTTGTTGAAAATGTGTGAAATTACTTGTGTCCGGTTTCCGATTCAAACAGTTTTCATTTGATCCTCTTCAAACTTGCTAACAATGTGTATGGGCATAATATGTCGGCATGTTCGATTACTAGCCAAGGTACTTCAGGCTTATGGCCCTTGATTTGTTGAAAATATACTTTAAATAGTGGTGTCCAGTGAACTGTCCGGACTCCTTTTCAAACAGTTTTAATTCGATTCTCTTCAAACTTGTTGACAATGTATAGCATAATATCTCAGCTATGTTTAATTTCCAGTCGATTCGCCCCAGGCACTCCTAGTTTATGGCCCTTGCATTGTTGAAAATATACTTAATTACCAGTGTCTTGAATACTTTTCAAAGAGTTTTTATCAAATCCCCTTCAAACTTGCTGACAATGTGTATGGGCATAATATCTCGGCCAGGTTCGATTTCCAGCCAAATCACCCCAGGCACGCCAGGATAATGGCCCTTGATTGTTGAAAATATACATAAAATAGCGGTGTCCAGTGAAGTGTCCGGACTCTTTTTCAAACCTTTTTGATCTGATCCTCTTCTAACTTGCTCACAATGTGTATATAGGCCAAGTTTGATTAGCAGCCAAATCGCCCCAGGCACTCCAGAATTATGGTCCGTGATTTTTGAAAATATACTCAATTACCAGTGTCCCGACTCCTTTTCAAACAGTTTTCTTCCGATCCTCTTCGAACTTGCTGACAATGTGTGAATATTTATACGCCTGATAAGACCTAATGTTTAAAATATATGAAATTACCTGTGTCGAGACCCGTTTTGTGTGGGTTCAACCAAGGTCAAGGTCGTTGTGGCTTAAAAAGAAAAACGATGTTAGACAATAACGTAGATATCTTTACATTTATTGTCACCAAAATTCATGGGTGAATAGCTGGAATACAAAGGTTGAAATTGCGTTTGATGTGCCTGTGACTGAGGTAAAGGTCGATGTGACTCAATTTAGAAAAACGATATTTGAGCACTAACATGTCCAATGAATAACTTAAGTACATGTATCTTTAGATATATGGTCACCAAACTTTATGAAATTAGTGGCTGGTTCATGGGCAAAGCTTGGGATTGCTTAAAGAAGATCATTGCTCCTTCCCTTTGAACATTATAGGACAGCTCATATTACGGGCGTATTATGCTTCAACTCACGGAGCTCTTGTTAGCAGGTTGAACTTGCACTGAAGTCTGCATCTTCTAAATTCGAACATTCAGACACATTTAGAATAGTCAGCGAAGAAGTGTACTTCAAAATGCCCAGTGTCAAAACAGAACTTCCGCTTATGTCTAGCCATAATAATTATTTCGAATAACAAAATCTGGCCAAACACAATTTGTCTTATTCTCAGGATGTATGAAGAGTAGATAGCATTTGAAATGTTTCAAAACGCGGCGAGTGATTATACTTCCAGTTAGCACATCAGCATTAATATCAATACAAAAGTCTGTTTCAACATTTCTCCAGGTATATGAGTTGTTCTCTATAATATTCTTGTAATTTTTGTCAGGTTCTATTTAATTGTTGCAAGAGTGTATGTAAAGACAAATACGACAATTTCTTCAAGAATATAAGGTCTGGCAGTGAGAGTATCAGTAAAGAGACCATTCAGTGTTTCGAAAATATCGTATCTACAAAAAGAAACCTACAATATGAGAATAAGAGCTTCAAAACTGTCGAATTTGCAAATATCACCTGAATAGATACATACGACACATTAAAATCGGTATGTGATTTGTATATCGTATTAACAAAACAGAATTCTAACTCATTGTAACATAATCCTTATGTCCAAGAAAAAGTTTCTTTCTTTTGGAATTTGTCCTTTCAGACTAAATAAAATGACTAATTAGCATATTGCCCGCTAAAAATGACCATATAAAGCAAAACAAATACACAAATACAGCTGCAGATTTAATACAATTATACAGATCAATCGTTCATCTTGTTTTCGGCTTCATATACGACTTTTTGACCAATCTTTTTATCAATCGTATGACGTCTTACACTCACGTGACCACTTTGCAACATTGCAATTGGCTATCAGATCTGATGTTTTCGCACAAGACGCATGATATTTCGGCTATTCGAAACTGACATAAGTGATTTCGACCTACACATACGGCCATTTCGAACGAAACAACCGATATATTTAACGCTATTTTTTATTCTTTTTTTTTCCTGGAATGAATCCGTATAAGGAAGGCGACGTGGTAATTTTCCGTAGTACATGTATAATGCTTTTAATTTGTTTGACTAAAATATTTACATTTGCTTTAAATGGCAGAAGTGAAATATTGTGCGAAAGCAATAACATTATATCAGATCCCTTATTTGGACTAGAGCAGGGATATATAAGGTAGATGCTATAATTTCGGGTGTTTTGAGCTTATAAACATTTGATGCTTATTCATGAGTCAGATTTGGAAGTAACATTACTGGATTCCTAGCGTATTAATGTTTGGAGCTAATCATGTGTTTCTTATTTACGATTGAGATCTGGAGATGACATTGTGGAGTATTTGTTATTTTGTTACAAGGCAAACTTCTTTTCAATCATTGCAAACGGGGTCATTTCCATATCCGTCATTGTTAGGGTACTCATATACATAAAATGTTGGTCAACAGTCATTGATTTTAGTTTACATTTTATTCCCTATTATGTTCCTCTTTATAGTATGTCCAGATAGAGCCAAATTGTGGGGGAACTACGCGCCCTCTCCTCTACGGTCGGAGGGGGAGGTGTGTCAAACAAATACATAGAGGACAAAAGAATAATTTTTGCTTTCTCCTATTCTGCTATTCCATCAACTCCCAACCCCCAAATCAAGAAGTGTTATTAAGGGTACTGTTGATTTCCTTTTGGTTATTTATTCATCCCTCGAGCGTCTCTCCAGTTTCCGCTTCGAAACAAAAGTTAAAAAAATCTTTTTTGTTTATTAGGATAACCCACCCACTCAGGAGTGACGGGTCTGGTACATCGGCGTGAACCCCATCAGCTGCGTGTAGAAATGAAACAGAGTAAACCCATTTTACTTTACCTCTTTGAGAGTTGCAGGCACGCCATATATTTTTTTATTATAAACAATGATGTTTTTTTCCTGGACAAGTCATGCGACTCACGAAGCGGGCTTCCCCTAATTGCTATACTGTGATAAATTGAACTGTTCATGACAATGGAATGAATTTGGAACAATTTGTTTTGAAAGCTCCAATGAAAAGAACTACAAATAAACCTAATGAACCACACAAATAACTATTATTGACTGTACCAAAGAACTTCTCCATGTAAAGATCATTTTACTTTTATACACATGTAGTTGCGTTTGAATTATAGAAATTTAACAAAGACACTTTATTTCATGCTTCATCATTTATGCTCTAAAACATTTTTCATATTTTTTCAAAGGATGATTTAAATGGTTTTAAACAAAGGCAGCATCATAACTACGATTAAAAATTAGACATGAACTTGGAACTAATACAATGCCTTTGTGTTCGTTGAGAACAGTACGTTCCTATTACAAAAGTTGATTTTCATCAATACTACACACGTTTTCGTCAAGTCCAGTGTTTACGGCTATTCATTTTAGTTTGAAGGTGTACCACTTCATAAAGCATGGGCGGAGGCTGCAAATAAGTCTAGCTGTAGATTATTTAAACATCATATTATTAGAAGAACGAAGATTAGCAAGACAGTATAATACAAAATCATCGATTGCATATAACAGACATTGCGATGTACAAGTTTAATAACATACAAATAAAGACGGGAGTAAAGAGAAATTTACTGATAATCTGTAAATAAAATTTCTACCTAGAGGCACATACTAAATAAATGTATAACAATTTTATCAGCAATATCATATCACACCTGTATTTATACAAAAACAAATTAAAACAAATTTCAAATATATTAGATTTAAAGATTATGTGCTACTTACAAAAGACACGATAAAAAGATGATTTGCAACATTTCAAAATAACCTAATTCTCCTAATGGGGAAACACATTTTGCTTTTCCATCCAAAGAATATACACTTATTTTGAATAATAATAGACGTTTAAGCATTTACATATTTTCCCGTCCTTGAATCATGAAACAGAACTTAACGCAAATGCACATTATGTATAAATGTAAAGGTTATCAATTTTAACTTCCTAATCCATCAAAGTATTTAGTCTAAATTCTAGAGTTACACGGGTTACACCGTAAATAAAGAACATTATTAAAGTGATATTCCATTACCCTTGCACGTATATTAAAGTCCAGATTCACATTTATCATAATAATAGGATAAAGACAATAGTGTTTTAATTATGTAGTGAAGGTCTTCATTTTGTTTTATAAATCTAATTAAGAGAACTTGTCTTTGTAACATTAAGTTATACGCCCCATAATAGCCGTATTCCATATCTTGTCACCAGATGGTAATATACTTTAAAGACATGCAAAATTTAAAATGTTCCATCAAGAGTTTTTCCAAGTTTTTTTACGTGTTGGGGAAAAATGTTTCAAATTTTATGAAAAAATCACAACTTTACTCTAGGAAAATGGAGAAAGTCGCTTATTTTCAGATTTCAGAGGAGATAACTCATGACAAAAATATTATCAAGAAGAGATCATAAAAGAACTTCTGTCACATGTCATTACATGTTAATTGGCCCCTGAGGTTTCCATTGTTTGACATTTTAAAAGCTTATATTGTGAAGATTTATGCATGGCTTTGATGGAATTGATGAATATTATGGGGCGTATACCTTAATAACGCATAGTAAACTTTTGGATTTGTTGACAAACATGCTGCAATAACGACTACATCCACTCGGTTGACAGACGTAAAACATATTATTGCTGTTATTGAACGCACTGCGCTCCTCGAAAAACGTGTGGATAGTTTGGAGAAGGAAAATAATCGCTTCATCGAGTTGTTATGACAGTGGAGGAAACTGATTGACACAATAAATATCCTTACAGAAAGATACAGCGCGACATGAAAATAAGAAACAACTCCTCAGGACGTATCACTTTGTCGACGGCTCTTATATTTTTTGCGGCCTTGTAAAATATTAAATTTGTAACATTTAAATTTGTAACATTATTTATTATTACGTTGATTTTCGAAACAAGTTCCCCCAACCTATACGATACGATCCCGTCTCGATTAGACCACTTGCTAATTTCGTTACAAACATGCAGTTCGAAAACACCGTGTACCACACGGATTTACACGATGAATTGAAATAAGATTGAACCATTTGGTGTGAACTTTATTACTAATAATAACTCTTTAAAAGATTAAATTCATCACGTATTTTAGAATTTTGACAAGATATGTAACTTATCTTATTACTTTGATAATTAGATAGGAAAGGGGTGAATCGATTGCGACAATTTAAGCATTTTATTTGCAACAAGTGGACTAATGAAAATACTATCCACAGTCAACCAACATTATATCAATGCTTGGATAGTTTCACAATGTTGTATTTGTCTAATTTAGATACAGTCCTCTGTCGAAATTGAAACTATTTAATCGAACACAATCGCCCATAATATTTTTTATTATTTACTGACGTATATCGTGTTAATTTAAGTAACAAAAGATGGTGAAGTCGTAACTAACAAGCAAGGATATAATTAGACAAACGAAAGTAAACACAGCTTACTTCTGTTTGTCTAAATAAAGTCTTAGTTTCTTTTGGTTCTGTATTTTATATATCTAGAAATGCACGTTATTTCTCGTGCCACTATATATGATTATTACATAATTAGTTTTATACAAAATAAATGCTTTGCGTGTTATTAGAGATTTGATTTTATATCAGTTAGGATATAAACAGACTGGGCAATGTGTTTTAACCGAAACGAGTGGCCACTTTAAACCGTTTTTTTTAGCCTACTTTGCATGTACCATATCAGAATAAGGGTTATTTCAGCGTTCCATCTCTACAGCTTTACAGTTACCAAACAAAACACACATCTAAACTGTAACAAACATTATTTTGATTAAAGAGATGTTGACATGTAGCCATCGATGAAACAGACTGAGTAAGTTTTTTTTTTTTTTTTTTTGTTCAGGAGCAAAACAAAAAATGCATTAAAAAGCAAATCAATATTTACAGATAAATTATCATCTGTAACATTTGTTATAATTATGATGATCAGTCTTTATATATGTTTAGAATATGTACAGTTACATCCGTTTCAAACTATTCGACAATAATGACAAAGTGGAAAAGGTTATTTCAACCGAATTTAACGATCTCATTGTGCATTAAAACCCAAATATCTCCATACCCCATACATATTAGGCTGGTTGTATGTGTAGCATACAATATCAAAACACTGACACCGTAACAAGAAACATAACACTATAGAAGCAAAGACATATTTTATCAAAAGCAGCGCTGACGTCCTTCCGTGTCCAGTGATTTTCCGATGTGCGGTGCGAAGGGTTTTCTTCTTCAAATTTGCTAATTTCATTTTCAATTCCAACTGACCTTGTTTGACAAATATTTTCTTCAGATTTCATCTCAGGAAAAATAATATTACAACGAAAAAGAAGCAGCCTTATTGATGATATTCAGAATTATTCACATTCTGCCAATAGGTCTGGTGTCATCTCGGAAGTACAGATGGAGGCTTACAATCGTCGAGAGTGTAATACAAAAATTTGATAGTAAAAGGACCATCATGTAATATCCAAATATAGGCATTGGACTTAACGTTTCAGAAAGTGTCTCTCCAACTAAAGTGAGAAACACTGCAATTGACAATAAGACTGTTATTGTGTATGAAACCCTTTCGCTATAAATCTGGCGGCAACAAGAAGACAAAAAATGTTAATAGCACCAATTAACGTCTATGGAATGATGACATTTATGACTGCATATAATGGTTTCCTTGAAATGAATATTTGGAACACAGCATTTGTTTTTGCAAAACTGGTTGATGCCGTCACACCAGCTAGATTGTATTATCCATTTTCTGTCATGTAAGTGATCCCTATTGAGGAATTGTCTTCTATCATTCATAATTAAACCCCCATGGTGTGACACTCAGGGTACAAACATGTCTGACAAATGGATAATGCGTGATGTCTACTTCACATGTTATTGCGTAAAGACCACCAGAATTTATCAAAACTCGGCCATCGTTGAGAATCCTTATATTATCCCAGTCACTGCCCACTTTGTCTACGGAATCTGTTGAAGACGTGATTACAATTTTTTTCTATTGCAATACTGCTGATGCCCCCGTAGACTTTGGGCTCCCACTCGAAAATCTCCCCAATTTATAATGAAATACCCAAATATGAAAAGTATATTGTATTGAGACAAGTTCAAAAGAGACACGTACATTAATACGTTGTGTTTGGTTAATCTGGGGTCGGATCAATCTGTTGTAACCATTCAGTTTGTCCTGGACAAGTCGATCCATATCCGTGTAATTGTAATCCACTGTCATGCTCTCAACCGACAAAAACATGACCATGGTCAACATACCGATGATGTTGAATATATAACTGTATATCATCTTTACGTATGGGTGTAATCACTGGATATTTTTACATACATACATGTTTAATTTTAGAGAGAAAGAAAATGAAAGTTAAAGAAGTTTTGTCAGAATTTGGTCTAGTCTGTCCAGTCAGTAGATGACATTTGTTTCGTCAAAGTTATTTAATTGCCTAAATCAGCGGATCTAAGTCCATTCAATATCTTTAGTTTCCAAGGCTTGGAAAAAAAATGTCCAGAAGATCTCTTTGCAGCGCACTATAGCAGTATCTGCAACAAATACCAAATAATAGACTGCGTAACAGTGTATTAAAACTGAGTTATAGGTTACAAACATTCGTGACGGTAAATGGGTGGGGTTTTGCAATAAAAATGGTTAAATGAAAAGCCGTAGTTCTAACATAAGCGAAAATATTTTTATGCTGACACAACGTTTTTTTGTCATTATTATTATAACCAGATACAGACATTACAGGACAAATAAACAATAGTTTAGATAAAGTTAATGTCACTAATTGTCCCTCTGAGATTCTACACAATCCTTAATAACAAAAACAGAAATGTACATGTCATCAAAATAGGTCACTATTACAGGTCTTTTTCTTGTTATATATTTTTATTTAATAAAACAATATATGAAACATAAATGTATGCATTACGAAATGTATATCCATCTATTTTTTTATAAATACGTATTTCAAAATATCACGAGTACAGTATAGTCTCCAAATCATTTCACCTATTTTGCCGAAAGTATTTCTCCCTGACTCGAATATTTTTGATTGGATGGAATCGCTAACAATTCACCTCAAACAAATATATAACTTATGTAAATAATTATATGACTTGAAATATTAATAATAAATGTAAAAATATAGAATTAGATGTTTTATATATTTCACCCTTTATTGCTAATAAATTAAATCATGATTTTTGGGGGAAGAAAACAGGTGTACATTGTATACCTAAAGATGATTTGAATCTACTGACACTAACGTAGTTTGAACTTGATATTTATCGAATTCAGTGTTAAAAAGACTTACCTCGTGGACACTTCCAGGCACCACATAGACTTTTGGTTAGCGGTGTCTAAACAAATATGCTGCTATTTCGAATGTTTACCGAACTAGTTATGCGACTCACACAGCTGGCTGTCCTTTTTTATATTTACTCCATCTGGTCCTGTCAATGGAAGGAATCTGGAACCATTATTTTTCAAAATATACAATCAATAGAACTGCAAATAAATTTAAACGGTCCACGCAAAGTTTTGTTACTGACTGTACCAATAAAACTATAAATTCTATGTAAAAAAAATCGTTTTACAGTTATAAATTATTTTTTAATTACACGTTGTACATTTACAGAAAAATACTATTTTTTTTTTTTAAAGAATAAGCTAAATGGTTTGCAAACAGAGGCTCTTGTTTAGCACCATATCCGCAAATCAAGGCTTTGACACTTACTATTTTATGTATAATGTATAAAAATAAAATGGTTGAGAACAGTACTCACCTAATACCGAAGTTGATTTTCTTTAGTACAACACCGTTTTAAGACCATTTCAACCAGTCGTTTACATCGAGACAGCATTTTAAAAAACTATATAAATATTAAAATCCGTGTGATTACGTCGTACTGTCTTATACATCTTAAGAAAAAGAGACATACAACTGAAACTTCCATTCATTTGTTACATTATCACATACGTGAGCACTGATGCGAATTCCGGATAAGTCTAGAGCAGTAAGGTGAAGCTGTGATGAGAACAACGAAACATACTAACAACAGTTTCAGGGTTAATGTGATGTAAAGAAAGATAAAGTTGATCAAGATTTTAAGCATGTTGAAATTACACTTAAGTCTGCATCTTCTAAATTCGAACATTCAGACACATTTAGAATAGACCACGAAGGAGCGTACTTTAAACGTCCATTGTAGAAACAAACTCCTGCTTACATCTAGCCAGTATAAATATTTCGAATAACTAAATCTGGTCTAAAACAGTTTGTCTAATTCACAGGATTCACATGTATGAAGAGTAAATGGCAGTTGAAAGGTTTCAAAACGCTTCGATTGTTTTAGAAATCTAGTTAGCACATCAACATTATTGTCAGCACAAGTCGGTTTCAACATTTCTCCAGAGATATGAATTGTTCTCTTTAATTTCATGTAATTTTTCAGGTTCTGTTGACTTCTGTTGCAAGAGTGTATGTAAAGACATTCACGAATACAAGTTTAGCAGCGAGAGTATCAGTAAGGAGGCCATTCAGTGTTTCAAAAACATCGTATCTGCAAACAGAAACCTACAATCTGAGAATAAGAGCTTAAAAAATGACGTATTTGCAAATAAAACCTGAACAGATACATTATGACTCATTAAAATCGGTATGTGATTTGTATATCGTATTACCTAACAAAGCAGAATTCCGACTCATTGTCACATAATATAATAAACCAAATATACTTACATTTCATAGAAATGCAGCTGTAGAATTAATGAAATATATTGATCAAACGTTTATCTAGCTTTCCGCTACATATTCGATTTGTTTTCCCGTTGTAAATTTGACCAATCGTGTAACGTCTTTCACTCACGTAACAACTTTGCAACATTGCAATTGGCTATCAGATCCGATATTTTCGCACAAGACGCGTGAATATTTCGGCTATTTGAAACTGACATAAGTGATTTTGGCTTGCACATACGTCCGTTTTGAACGAGACTACCGACATATTTTTTATTATATTCCCCTAATTCCTTGACTGAATCTGTATAAGGAAGGCGACAGGAATAATGTGGTAAATTTAGGATATATGTAATGCTTTTAAGCTATTTGGCTAAAATATTTACATTTTCATTAAATAGATGAAAGAATTAAAATATTGTGCGAAAGCAATAATATTATATCAGATCCCTTATTTGGAATAGAGCAGTGATATATAATGTAGATGCTATATTTTCGGATGTTACGAGCTTATACACATTTGGTGCTTATTCACGAGTCAATTGTGGAATTAGCATTACCGGATGCCAAGCATATTAATGTTTGGAGCCAATTAAGTACTTCTAATTTACGAGTGAGTTATGAAGGTGACATTGTGGAGTATTTGTTATTTTGTTACAAGGCAAACTTCTTTTCAATCATTGCAAACGGGGTCATACCCATGCCCGCCATTGTTAGGGTACTTAGATACAGAAATTATTGGTCAATAGTCATTGATTTTTAGTCTAATTTTTATTACTCCCATGCCGTTTTGTACATCGGAAGGGACTATAGGTTTGCCCTCCGTCTCTCTGTCCGTCCGTCCGTCTGTACGTCCAGATATCTGGAACACACGATAACTTAAATAATATTATGAAACGTGGTACATGGATAAATGGCAGTATGCAGATTCTGCACGTCACTTTATTTTTGTTTTTCTCAGACCAAAGTTCTGGTTGCTATGGTAGCGGTAAAATATGCACCTTACCAGTAGGGGACTCCTGTGTTTTCGTGCAACACCAGTTACTTGTTCTTTTTTATGTTCTTTATAGTATATCCAGACAGAGCCACATTGTTTGGGAGCTACGAGTCCCCTACCGTCGGAAGAGGAGAAATGTTAAACAGCTACATAGAGGTCAAAAGAATTGTTATTTGATATCTCCTACTCTTCTACTCCATTACCTCCCAAACAAGAAGTGATATTAATCAGAAAAGCGCAGTTTTTTTAAGGCAGACCCCTTCCACACACACACACACAATCAAGAAGTGTTATTAAGCAGAGTACTGTTGATTTCCTTTTTGTCCTTTTGGTTATTAATTCACCTTTCTGCATATTAATTTTTTCGAACGTATAGACATTATAGGCCGCCTCTCCAGTTTCCGCTCCGAAAGAAAAAAGTATTTTCTTGTTTATTAGGCTAACTCAGGAGTGACGAGTCTGGTAAACTGGCATGAACCCCATCAGCTGCGGCCAAACTATTGGTGTAGAAAAGAATTTTACTTTACCTTTTTTGATATTATATTTTTTTGTTGTTGTTGTTGTAAACATTGTTTTTCCTGGACAAGTCCTGCGACTCACGTAGCTAGCTTCACCTAATTACTTTGCTATGATAAATTGAACTGTTCCTGACAATGGAATAAATCTGAAACCATCTGAGCTCCAACCAATAGAGCTACAATTAAACCTAATGGACCACACAAATAAGTGTTATTGGCTAAACCTATAAACTTTTCCATTTAAAGGTCATTTTACATTTTACTCATGTAGTTACGTTTGAATTATAGAAATTTAACAAAGACACTTATTTAAGGCCCCATTACGTATGCTCTAAAACATTTTTTCAAAGGATATATTTAATGGTTTGAAACAAAGGCAGCTCCATAACTACGATTAAAACTTTGACATGAACTTGGAAGTAATACAATGCCTTTGTGTTCGTTGAAAACAGTACGTTTCTATTACAAAAGTTGATTTTCATCCATACTACACACGTTTTCATCAAGTCCAATGTTTACGGCTACTCATTTTAGTTTTAAGGTGTTCCACTTTACAAAGCATGAATGGCGGCTGCAAAAAAAGTCTAGAAGTAGATTATATAAACATAGGCATATTATTAAATGAACGAAGATTAGCACTACAGTATAATACAAAATCACTTTATTATTATCGATTGCACATAACAGACATTGATTTGTGCAAGTTTAATAATATACACAAACTAATTAACAAATAAAGATGGGAGTCAAGAGTAATTTACTGGTAAAATGAATACCTACATTTACATACTAAAGAAATGTATAACAATTTTATCAGCAATAGCGTATCACACCTTTATTTATATAACACAAACTTCAAATATACTCTGTTTAAAGACTAACTAAAGACACGATAAAAAGATGATTTGCAATATTTCAAAACAGCCTAATTCTCCTTTTGGAGAAACACTTTTTTCTTTATCTTTCCGGAGAATATACACTTCTTTTGGAAGAATAACGGAACTTTAAGTATTTACACATTTTTCCTGTCTTTGAATCATTAAGAAGAACTAAAATCAATTGCACATTGTGTATAAAAAATGTAAAAGGTAAGCAATCTCAACTCCTTAATCCATCAAAGTATTTAGTCTAAATTACACGAGTTACACTGTAAAGAAAGACTATCATAAAGAGATATTTCATGAAACTAACACGAATATCAAAGACCAGAATAACATTTATCAGTACAATAGGATAGTGAAGGTGTCCATTATATTTTTATAAATTTGTATCATTAAGGTATTCGCCCCATAATAGCCATATTCCATATCTTGTCACTGGATGGTAATATTTCTATGAAAGTTTGTCACTTTGAAGACAAGAATATAAAAAATGTTCCACCAAGAGTTTTCCAAGTTTTATTACGCTTAGGGGAGATAATCTGTATCAAAGTTAACTTTGATGTCTATGGGACTTATACAATTTCTGTGAAAAAAAAAAAATGATTTTCGAGATTTCACGAAAGAAGTGCATTATATGATTCTGTTTCAAATATTATGGGGAAAAAATCATAACTTTTCCATAGGAAGATGGAGATAGTCACTTATTTCTAGTTTTCAGGGGCAAAAAACTCATAACACGAAATTATCAAGGGGAGATAATAAAATAATTTTTGCCACATGTCATAACATGTCAATTTGCCCCTGAGGTTTCCATTGTTTGACATTTTAAAAGCTTATATTATGAAGATTTATGCATGGCGTTGATGGAATTGATGAGTATTATGGGGCGTATACCTTAATAACGCTTAGTAAACTTTTGGATTTGTTAACAAACATGTTGCACTAACGACTTCATCCAATCGCTTGACAGACATAAAACATCTTCTTGCAGTTGTTGTTGAACGAAATGCTCTCCTCGAAAAACATGTGGATAGTTTGGAGGAGGAAAATAACCGCTTCGTCGAGTTGCTGATATGACAGTGTAAGAAACTGATTGGCACGATAAATAGCCTTACAGAAAGATACAGTGCGACATGAAAATAAGAAAAATCTCCTCAGGACGTATGCATATCACTTTGTTGACGGCCCTTATAGCTTATGCGGCCTAGTAAAATAAATAATTTGTAAAATTTATTTATCTTTACGTTGATTTTCGAAACAAGTTCTCACAACCTATACGATCCCGTCTAGATTTGACCACTTGCTAATTTGGTTACAAACATGTAATTCGAAAACGCCGTGTACCACACGGATTTATGCGATGAATTTAGATAAGATTGAACAACTTACTGCTGACATTTTTATTGATAAATACTCTTTATATTTCTTTAAATTCATCACGTATTTTAGAATTCTGACTAAGTATGTAATTTATCTTTTTACTTTAATAATTAGGTTGATTGGGAAAGAGCGATTAATTTTTTAACACTTCAGCATTTTATAGGCAACCACGGGACTTATGTGACAGCATCCAAATAATTTCATATCTGACAATCGATAATAAAATTTTCATCCACAGTCAACCAACATTACATCAAGGCTTGGATAGTTTCAGTTGTATTTGTCTAATGTAGGTACAATCCTCTGTCGACATTGAAATTATTTAATCGAACACAAACACCCACTATATTTTTATTAGTTATTGATATGGTGTTGATTTTAATGACTTGCATGAACAAAAGATGGTGAAGTCGTAACTAACAACCAAGGAAATATTTAGACAAGCGGAAGTAACACAGCTTATTTGCTCGTGCCACTAAATGAGTGATTATTACAGAATTAATTCTATACAAATTAATGTTTCACGTGTTAGAGGTTTGTAGGAGTTTGGAATAACAACTACATGTGGTGAACTGAATCGACGGCCACTATTAAACCTTTTAGCTCCTATGTACCTATCAGAATTAGGTTATTCACTTACAGAACAAAATACATCAACTGTAACAAACATTTTTGATAAAAGATGATCACTTGCAGCCATCGATGAAATTGACTTACTTTTTTTTTTTTTTTTTTTCAGGGGCAATATAACGTCATCTATTTTACAAAGAATTATAGAAAACTACAGTGATCAATGCTTCAAAACTTGCCAGTCCAAGGAAATGAGATCTTATAAATGGGCTGTCGAATTTCCCTAAAATAAAAAAAAAATGCATTAAAGAGCAATTATTATTTACAGATACAGAAAATAAATGGCATTTACCATTTGTAATATTTGTTATAATTATGATGATCAGACGAATTTAAAGGAGACTATACTAAAAGGTCTTTATACAGTCAAACCTGTCTTTAAAGGTCAGTCAAGGGAACAAGAGAATATGACTGCTTGACAGATGTGGTCGTTTAATAAAGGTTAAACAAATAACAAAATGCTAGATTGGTAAAATTAAAACTGACCGCTTAATGCAGGTCGACCGCTTAATACAGATGGCAGCTAATACAGGTTCACCTGTATATGTTTAGAACATGTACAGTTACATCCGTTTCAAACTTCTTGATTGTGTGCACGTTCCGATGTTTATTTTCAATGGACGCCTAATCTAATCCTTAAATATGTCAATAATAAAGACAAAGTGGAGGATTATTTCAACCGAATTTGACGATCTCAATATGCATTGAATTGAGAAGAAAAATACGCAAATATCCCCTTACCCCCATACACATTAGGCTGGTTGTATGTGTAGAATACAATACAAAAACACTGACATCGTAACAAGAAATAAAACACCATAGAAGCAAAGACATATTTTGTCAAAAGCAGCGCTGACGTCTTCCATGTCCAGTGACTTTCTGGTGTGCGGCGCGAGGGGTTTTCTTCTTCAAACTTGCTATCTTCATTTTCAGTTCCAACTGATTTTGTTTCACACATGATTTCTTCTGATTTCATCTGAGGAGAAATAATTTTGCGACGACAACAAAAGCAGCTCCGTTGCTGATTTTTATTAACACCACGTTTCATATTCAAAAAGCTAACTGCCATTTTCCACATTCTGCCAACAGGTCTGGTATCATCTCGGAAGTACAGATGGAGGCTTACAATGGTCGAGAGTGTAATACCAACATTTAATAGTAAAAGGGCCATCATGTAATATCCAAATATAGGCATTGGACTTGACGTTTTAGGAAGTGTCTCTCCAACTATAGTGAGAAACACTGCAATTGACAACAAGACAGTTATTGTGTATGAAACCCTTTCACCACAATCTGGCGGCAACAAGAAAACGAAAATGTTAATAGCACCCATTAAAGTCAATGGACTGATGACATTTATGATTGCATATAACGGTTTCCTTGAAATGGATATTTGGAACTCAGCATTTGCTTTCAAATAACTATTAAATACCTTTACACCATCTAGATTGTATTGTCCGTGTTCCGTCATGTAAGTGATTCCTATTGAGGAATTTTGATTAATCAGAACTTCATAACTAAACCCCCATGGCATGACGGACATAGTACAAACATGTCTGTCAAATGGATAATACGTGATGTCTACTTCACATGTTATTGCGTGAAGATCACCTGGATGCATCGAAGCTTGGCCATCGTTTAGAAACCGTATACTATCCCAGTCACTGCCCACTTTGTCTACGGAATCTGTTGACGACGAGATTACAAGGGTTGGTGTCCATAATAAAGTTTTTTCTATGGAAATACTGCTGATGCCTCCGTAGTCATTGGGCTCCCACTGGAAAATCTCATCTCTCCAATTTATGATAAAATACCCAAATATGAGAAGTCTTTTTTCTATTTCGTTAAAGTCTTGGATTGATACAAGTTCAAAAGAGACACTGACAATCATTTGTTGTGTTTGGTTAATCTGGGGTCGGATCAATCTGTTGTAACCATTCAGTTTGTCCTGGACAAGTCGATCCATATCCGTGTAATTGTAATCCACTGTCGTGCTCTCAACCGACAAAAACATGGTCATGGTCAACACAACGATGATGTTGAATATATTATTGTACATCATCTTTACGTGTGAGTGTAAACACTGGATATGTTTACTTCCTTTAGGGGCGGCGATCTATACTTTGAAATAAGGCTCTATAATATTAGAAATGGCGATCTGGAAGAGAAATATATTTCTTTCTATCTGTCGCTTCTTCATCCTAAATTAATAAATATAATAGTATCGTACTTATATTGTCTATCGAAATTATGAAAGATGATGCCTGTGGAAAATCAAAGCATTTATACACAAATATGCTTCTGGCAATTTGTCCTAATGACACTCATTATTCATGATGATTTGTTTAATCAAATATAAAGTCACGGTAAAGGGATGGGGGCTTTGAACACATTTGCAATAAAATTCTTTAATTTTAAAAAACAGATGTTTAATGCTAACACAACGAATGTTTATTATCATTATAACTTTGTACAAACATTGCAGGACACTTAAACAATAGTTTGGACAAAGTTCATGACGTTAATCGTCCCTCTGATATTCTTATAAATCCTTTATAACATAAACAGAAATGCACGTCATTAAAATAGGTCATTGTTACAGGTCTTCCCTTGTTTTATATTTTTATTTAATAGTAAACTTTACACAAATGTATGCATTACGAAATACATTTCCATCCATTTCTTATAAATACGTATGTCAAAATATCACGAAATATAGTCTCCCAACAATAATGATTGCTATATTTCACCTACTTTGTCGAAAGTGTTTCTCCCTTACTCGAATATGTTTAATTGGATGGAATCGCCGATGTAAGAAAGCGATAAACAATTCACCTCAAATATATGACTGTATGTAAATATATGATAAGAAATTAAATAATAATAAAAGTAAGAAATATATTATTAGATTGTTCATGTGTTTCACCCTTTAAAGCTTTAATTATGACCAATTAATTAAATCTTGATTTTGAGTATAAAAAGCAGATGTAGCCCCTTTGATTCATCAATTTCAATCACATATGAAATATATCTAAAGGTGATTTAAATCTACTGACACTAACGCAGTTTGAAATTCATATTTATCGTATCCAGTGTTAAAAAGACTTACCTCATGGACACTTCAAGGCACCATAAAGACTTTTGGTCAGTGTTGTCTAAACAAATATGCTGTAATGTCGAATCCGTATGCTTACCGAACAAGTTAAGCGACTCACTCACACAGCTGACTGTCCTGTAATTACTTTGTCAAGATTACATGATCTGGTCCTGTCAATGGGAGGAAATAGATCATTTTTATTCAAAGCTCCAATCAATGGAACTGCAAATAAACATTAATGGTCCACGCAAAGTGTTGTTACTGACTTTACCAGTAAAACATCATATTCTATATTAAAATCGTTTTACATTTATATAGTTACTTTTGAAGTATACGCTGTACAATTTGTAGCGTAGTCGTCGGAACAATAACAGACGAAGTCCCTTAAAAAACCAGTACACAAATGCGATTCTTTGTAAAAATGGTTGTTGATATAAGTGACATCAATGCAAATATCTATTTCGACTGGGAGTTTTTCGTTGACTAACGTTTTTCTTTGTGCATCTAGCTCCGCCCACCTTTTGTTCTCAACGGAAAGTCCCAGTCGATAAGGCCCAGTGTGAAAAACTTCTACGTCACACTGACGTATCGGATACCAACATATGTTAGCCTTGGCAACCAAAGACAGACCTGCTTAAAAGGAAGTGAGGTTGAAATAGATTATTAAATTAAGCGATGCACTAATCGTGATGTTACCGGAGGGCTCGCCGGCATTTAAGTGAATGTTGCATAATCAATTGAAAATATATATGTGGAATATATATTTTAATGAGGCACGATGATATGGAGCTAGGTATGCTTCCAAACAATGACTGCATTTATATCATAAAAATAATACAGCATATAAATTATGAATAAAATCAATATGGTTACCGACGGTTTGTATCTTGTATTGGGGTTTATCGTCGCTGCGATAGTATTTCAATCATATAGCGACGTCCAGCTAATTACAGGTGGAGGAAGACCCCCCCCCCCCCCCCCCCCGAGTTCACAGAGGTACCCGGGTAGAACCACCGACCTACCGCAAGCCAGCTTAAAGGCTTCCTCACATGAAAAATCCGAAGTCCCTACCGGGATTCGAACCCTCAGCGGTGAGGGGCTGAGAGATTTGTAGTCCACGACTGTAACAAATAAATGAAAATTAAACAATTCCAAGGACTTTACTTAAAAAGTATAATTATAATTCTAATTAATTAGAAATACAAATATAACAGTGAGAAATATATTTACCTGAAAATATATATGTAAAATATATTCCTAATGAGGCACGATGTGCAGCTATGTGTGCTTCCAAACAATCACTGACCAGCAAGGACATTCAATTAGTCATCGTTACCCAAGCGTGACATAGTCGTGCAGTGTAAGAATAAATCAGAGGATTAGTTGATTTGATTTAACGAAATAATTTTTAATGAGTATTTATGCAAAATAGAAACTAACGAAGCTAACGAAGTACACTATGGATAAATAAATAATAAAAACACATACAATAACACGTTCTTTATTTCTCTCTTTTTTAAGACCTTAGGGTACATTGTTGTGTAATAAAGTCACCCTGTAACATATTCCCCTCCTCCGAAAAATTGACGTTCTCGTCAATGTCTACATGAAATAGAATTATACACCATTCAACATTAACTAGAATAGACGAAAATTGCTTGAAAAAAAATAAGAGCAGGGAAAAATAAACAAATAATTTAATTGCTTCTAAGAAGCAAATCATACTACCCAAGACTCATTACCACTGTCTACATACGGAATGACTACGTGTAGCCCTAAAACGGAAAATAGCCAAAGCATGTATACAGCAACTTATCAAGACTATTGTAACTGCTATATGCTAGATGTGATAAGCCGGCACATAATCATAAAATACATCAATAAAATATTTTTTTTAAAATGTATTGCACACTGCTCACCCTGAACACTCAGTTAACATTGTTCACACTTTGAACATTCAGTTAACATAAACTTAAAAAACTCAAGACCAGAAACATATCTAAAACACTTCATCCCGGATCCTAGCCGGTGGCTTCCGAACTCTTCCGAATCTTCTCGGCAAAATTCCCGGTTCCCATGCCTTCTGCGATGCAGAGGTTTATAGGTTGGTGCTGATGAAGAGGACGAAGAATCTTCATCTGGCGAGTAAACATGTACCTCGAATTCTGAAACTGCCGATGACTCGGACGTTTCCGTGCCGGAATACATCGATACAGGCAGGTGCGCTATAGGAAGCAGAAGGTTACGGTGAAGGGTTTTCACATCCCCTATACCATTTTCCCGCCTTAATACCTGAAATACAGTAATATCAGCTTACGGTTGTTCTTCTACCACAAAGACGTCCTGCATCCAGACATCCGCAAGTTTATTTTTCCCCTTCAGTCCGACATTCCGAACCAGGACTCTATCTCCGAGCGAAAATTTATTATTTCGGACGTGTTTGTCGTAATAATGTTTTCCTTTTCTCGCACTTTTCAGAGCGGCCTTGTTTGCCACCTGGCATTTCTCAGATGTAACACCAGCTGTTTATTATATTCAGAGGGTGAAGCCCCGTGAATAGTTTGACCCTTCAGTCCAAGTACTGCATCTGTTGCCAACCGTGGTTTCCTACCAAACATAAGCTAATACGAGGAATAATCAGTGGACTCATGCACGGTTGCATTGTACGCGTGTAATAGGACTGGGACAGCCGACTTCTGGTAGTGTGCCGAGAATTCGTAGCAATGTGGAATTGAACCGATCGCACTGTCCATTTCCTTGAGGGTGCCAAGCGGTAGTGTGTGTCTATTTAATGCCCGCTATTCTACATAGTTCTTTTCTTTTCAAAGAATAACCTAAAAGGTTTGCAAACAGAGAATTAGTTTCATAACTACGGTCAAAGCTTTGACATTTACTAATACACAACAAATGGGTATACAAAGCCCATGTATTCGTTGAAAACAATACGCCCCTCATACCAATATTGATTTTCATTTATTCTACATACGTGTTCGCCAATTTGCATTGTTAATGGCTATTTATTATATTTAATGAACCGCTCTACAGGGCATGGAAAAAAGCTGCCAAACAATTCTACCTATAATGTAATTTAAAGAACGGGGAAAAGCATTACGATACAAAATTACTTTATTGTCATCGATTACATGTAACAATAACAGATAACAGTGTTATATAGTGTTATATAGGTTCAATAACAGTGGGAGCAAGGTACATGCACATACTAAAAAAGGGCGGGCTTTAATATCAGGAGTCAATGGCAATTTACTGAATTTGCAGACTAAAATAAAATTTCTACCTACATTCATATATTTCTGATTTAACAAAAAATGTATTATAATCTTATAACAATGTAATCTCAGGATACAATGATTGTTATTTGTTCATAAACTGCCCAGCGTCAACGTTTCATCCGTAGGCATACCTTAATTAGAACCTGAGAAACGTGACGGAACCCGGTCGGGAGGGAGCGTACTGACATCCGTGGTAAACCGCGGACTTAACCGTAGTGCCCATTGGAGCCACCGGGACCCGTCACGGATGTACCGTGAGAAAACTTGTCAATGCCTAACAAAACTTATAGAGAAAAACCATGGCCAAAATCCCATGGCATAAGTTACATTTCGAACAAACGGGGCTGCCGTTTCAGCCGGGAACATAACTTTATGTGTCCGTATACTTATTCGCACGTCCACATCTGCAAAATCAGGATTTATGCGGATGCGGACAGGATAGTGACAGGACGAAAAAAATATGAAAAAAATATGAAAAGGAAAGACTAGTTGAATCCTCAATCAATTGTATCCGAATGTATACGGCTCTTCATTATTATTTTAATCCAGGTCTTTCAAATGATTGAACGTGCCAAATGTCTGTCATACCCATGCCCGCCATTGTTAGGGTACTTAGATACAGAAATTATTGGTCAATAGTCACTGATTTTTAGTCTAATTTTTATTACTCCCCTGCCGTTTTGTACATCGGAAGGGACTATAGGTTTGCCCTCCGTCTCTCTGTCCGTCCGTCCGTCTGTACGTCCAGATATCTGGAACACACGATAACTTAAATAATATTATGAAACATGGTACATGAATAAATGGCAGTATGCAGATTCTGCACGTCACTTTATTTTTGTTTTTCTCAGACCAAAGTTCTGGTTGCTATGGTAGCGGTAAAATATGCACCTTACCAGTAGGAGCCACATTGTTTGGGAGCTACGAGTCCCCTACCGTCGGAAGAGGAGAAATGTTAAACAGCTACATAGAGGTCAAAAAAATTGTTATTTGATATCACCTACTCTTCTACTCCATTACCTCCCAAACAAGAAGTGATATTAATCAGAAAAGCGCAGTTTTTTTAAGGCAGACCCCTCCCACACACACACACACAATCAAGAAGTGTTATTAAGCAGAGTACTGTTGATTTCCTTTTTGTCCTTTTGGTTATTAATTCACCTTTCTGCATATTAATTTTTTCGAACGTATAGACATTATAGGACGCCTCTGCAGTTTCCGCTCCGAAAGAAAAAGGTATCTTCTTGTTTATTAGGCTAACTCAGGAGTGACGAGTCTGGTAAACTGGCATGAACCCCATCAGCTGCGGCCAAACTATTGGTGTAGAAAAGAATTTTACTTTACCTTTTTTGATCTTATATTTTTTGTTGTTGTTGTAAACATTGTTTTTCCTGGACAAGTCCTGCGACTCATGTAGCTAGCTTCACCTAATTACTTTGCTATGATAAATTGAACTGTTCCTGACAATGGAATAAATCTGAAACCATCTGAGCTCCAACCAATAGAGCTACAATTAAACCTAATGGACCACACAAATACGTGTTATTGGCTAAACCTATAAACTTTTCCATTTAAAGGTCATTTTACATTTTACTCATGTAGTTACGTTTGAATTATAGAAATTTAACAAAGACACTTATTTAAGGCCTCATTACGTATGCTCTAA
>CM037778.1:33132260-33182260 GCA_021229015.1 Solen grandis
AACAATTTTTCAAAGGATATATTTAATGGTTTGAAACAAAGGCAGCTCCATAACTACGATTAAAACTTTGACATGAACTTGGAAGTAATACAATGCCTTTGTGTTCGTTGAAAACAGTACGTTTCTATTACAAAAGTTGATTTTCATCAATACTACACACGTTTTCATCAAGTCCAATGTTTACGGCTACTCATTTTAGTTTTAAGGTGTTCCACTTTACAAAGCATGAATGGCGGCTGCAAAAAAAGTCTAGAAGTAGATTATATAAACATAGGCATATTAGTAAATGAACGAAGATTAGAACTACAGTATAATACAAAATCACTTTATTATTATCGATTGCATATAACAGACATTGATTTGTGCAAGTTTAATAATATACACAAACTAATTAACAAATAAAGATGGGAGTCAAGAGTAATTTACTGGTAATCTGTAAAGAAAATGAATACCTACATTTACATACTAAAGAAATGTATAACAATTTTATCAGCAATAGCGTATCACACCTTTTTTTATATAACACAAACTTCAAATATACTCTGTTTAAAGACTAACTAAAGACACGATAAAAAGATGATTTGCAATATTTCAAAACAGCCTAATTCTCCTTATGGAGAAACACTTTTTTCTTTTTCTTTCCGAAGAATATACACTTCTTTTGGAAGAATAACGGAACTTTAAGTATTTACACATTTTTCCTGTCTTTGAATCATTAAGAAGAACTAAAATCAAATGCACATTGTGTATAAAAAAATGTAAAAGGTAAGCAATCTCAACTCCTTAATCCATCAAAGTATTTAGTCTAAATCACACGAGTTACACTGTAAAGAAAGACTATCATAAAGAGATATTTCATGAAACTAACACGAATATCAAAGACCAGAATAACATTTATCAGTACAATAGGATAGTGAAGGTGTCCATTATATTTTTATAAATTTGTATCATTAAGGTATTCGCCCCATAATAGCCATATTCCATATCTTGTCACTGGATGGTAATATTTCTATGAAAGTTTGTCACTTTGAAGACAAGAATATAAAAAATGTTCCACCAAGAGTTTTCCAAGTTTTATTACGTTTGGGGGAGATAATCTGTATCAAAGTTAACTTTGATGTCTATGGGACTTATACAATTTCTGTGAAAAAAAAATGATTTTCGAGATTTCACGAAAGAAGTACATTATATGATTCTGTTTCAAATTTTATGGAAAAAAAAACATAACTTTTCCATAGGAAGATGGAGATAGTCACTTATTTCTAGTTTTCAGGGGCAAAAAACTCATGACACGAAATTATCAAGGGGAGATAATAAAAGAACTTCTGCCACATGTCATTACATGTCAATTTGCCCCTGAGGTTTCCATTGTTTGACATTTTAAAAGCTTATATTGTGAAGATGTATGCATGGCTTTGGTGGAATTGATGAGTATTATGGGGCGTATATCTTAATAACGCTTAGTAAACTTTTGGATTTGTTAACAAACATGTTGCACTAACGACTACATCCAATCGGTTGACAGACGTAAAACATCTTTTTGCAGTTGTTGTTGAACGAAATGCTCTCCTCGAAAAACATGTGGATAGTTTGGAGGAGGAAAATAACCGCTTCGTCGTTGCTGATATGACAGTGTAAGAAACTGATTGGCACGATAAATAGCCTTACAGAAAGATACAGCGCGACATGAAAATAAGAAACATCTCCTCAGGACGTATGCATATTACTTTGTTGACGGCCTTTATGGCTTATGCGGCCTAGTAAAATACATAATTTGTAAAATTTATTTATCTTTACGTTGATTTTCGAAACAAGTTCTCACAACCTACACGATCCCGTCTAGATTTGACCACTTGCTAATTTGGTTACAAACATGTAATTCGAAAACGCCGTGTACCACACGGATTTATGCGATGAATTTAGATAAGATTGAACAACTTACTGTTGACATTTTTATTGATAAATACTCTTTATATTTCTTTAAATTCATCACGTATTTTAGAATTCTGACTAATATGTAATTTATCTTTTTACTTTAATAATTAGGTTGATAGGGAAAGAGCGATTAATTTATGAACACTTCAGAATTTTATAGGCAACCACGGTACTTATGTGACAGCATGCAAATAATTTCATATCTGACAATCGATAATAAAATGTTCATCCACAGTCAACCAACATTACATCAAGGCTTGGATAGTTTCAGTTGTATTTGTCTAATGTAGGTACAGTCCTCTGTCGACATTGAAATTACTTAATCGAACACAAACACTCACTATATTTTTTATTAGTTATTGATATGGTGTTGATTTTAATGACTTGCATGAACAAAAGATGGTGAAGTCGTAACTAACAACCAAGGAAATATTTAGACAAACGGAAGTAACACAGCTTATTTGCTCGTGCCACTAAATGAGTGATTATTACAGAATTAATTCTATACAAATCAATGTTTTGCGTGTTAGAGGTTTGATGATAGGAGTTTGGATATAAACAGACTGGACAATGTGTGTTGAACTGAATCGACTGGCCACTTTAAATCTTTTAGCCTACCTTATATGTACCATATCAGAATTAGGGTTATTTCAGCTCTACAGTTATCAAAACATACATCCAAACTGTAACAAACATTATTTTGATTAAAAAGATGATCACTTGCAGCCGTCGATGAAATGGACTGACTTTTTTTTTTCAGGGGCAATATTACGTCATCTATTTTACCAAGAATTATAAGAAAACTACAGTGATCAATGCTTCAAAACTTGCCAGTCCAAGGAAATGAGATCTTATAAATGTGCTGCCGAATTTCCCTAAAATAAAAAAAAAATGATTAAAAATTTACAGAAAATGAATGGCATTTATCATTTGTAATATTTGTTATAATAATGATGATCAAACGAATTTAAAGGAGACTATACTAAAAGGTCTTTATACAGTCAAACCTGTCTTTAAAGGTCAGTCAAGGGAACAAGAGAATATGACCGCTTAACAGATGTGGTCGTTTAATAAAGGTTAAACAAATAACAAAATGCTAAATTGGTAAAATTAAAACTGACCGCTTAATGCAGGTCGACCGCTTAATACAGATGGCAGCTAATACAGGTTCACCTGTATATGTTTAGAACATGTACAGTTACATCCGTTTCAAACTTCTTGATTGTGTGCACGTTCCGATGTACGCCTAATCTAATCCTTAAATATGTCAATAATAAAGACAAAGTGGAGGATTATTTCAACCGAATTTGACGATCTCAATATGCATTGAATTGAGAAGAAAAATACGCAAATACCCCCTTACCCCCATACACATTAGGCTGGTTGTATGTGTAGAATACAATACAAAAACACTGACATCGTAACAAGAAATAAAACACCATAGAAGCAAAGACATATTTTGTCAAAAGCAGCGCTGACGTCCTTCCATGTCCAGTGACTTTCTGGTGTGCGGCGCGAGGGGTTTTCTTCTTCAAACTTGCTATCTTCATTTTCAGTTCCAACTGATTTTGTTTCACACATGATTTCTTCTGATTTCATCTGAGGAGAAATAATTTTGCGACGACAACAAAAGCAGCTTTGTTGCTGATTTTTATTAACACCACGTTTCATATTCAAAAAGCTAACTGCCATTTTCCACATTCTGCCAACAGGTCTGGTATCATCTCGGAAGTACAGATGGAGGCTTACAATGGTCGAGAGTGTAATACCAACATTTAATAGTAAAAGGGCCATCATGTAATATCCAAATATAGGCATTGGACTTGACGTTTTAGGAAGTGTCTCTCCAACTATAGTGAGAAACACTGCAATTGACAACAAGACAGTTATTGTGTATGAAACCCTTTCACCACAATCTGGCGGCAACAAGAAAACGAAAATGTTAATAGCACCCATTAAAGTCAATGGAATAATGACATTTATGATTGCATATAACGGTTTCCTTGAAATGGATATTTGGAACTCAGCATTTGCTTTCAAATAACTATTAAATACCTTTACACCATCTAGATTGTATTGTCCGTGTTCCGTCATGTAAGTGATTCCTATTGAGGAATTTTGATTAATCAGAACTTCATAACTAAACCCCCATGGCATGACGGACATAGTACAAACATGTCTGTCAAATGGATAATACGTGATGTCTACTTCACATGTTATTGCGTGAAGATTACCTGGATGCATCGAAGCTTGGCCATCGTTTAGAAACCGTATACTATCCCAGTCACTGCCCACTTTGTCTACGGAATCTGTTGACGACGAGATTACAAGGGTTGGTGTCCATAATAAAGTTTTTTCTATGGAAATACTGCTGATGCCTCCGTAGTCATTGGGCTCCCACTGGAAAATCTCATCTCTCCAATTTATGATAAAATACCCAAATATGAGAAGTCTTTTTTCTATTTCGTTAAAGTCTTGGATTGATACAAGTTCAAAAGAGACACTGACAATCATTTGTTGTGTTTGGTTAATCTGGGGTCGGATCAATCTGTTGTAACCATTCAGTTTGTCCTGGACAAGTCGATCCATATCCGTGTAATTGT
This sequence comes from Solen grandis, assembly GCA_021229015.1. NCBI lineage: Eukaryota > Metazoa > Mollusca > Bivalvia > Adapedonta > Solenidae > Solen > Solen grandis. Next base: position 33,136,799 of record CM037778.1, read on the forward strand.
AATCCACTGTCGTGCTCTCAACCGACAAAAACATGGTCATGGTCAACACACCGATGATGTTGAATATATTATTGTACATCATCTTTACGTGTGAGTGTAAACACTGGATATGCTTACTTCCTTTAGGGGCGGCGATCTATACTTTGAAATAAGGCTCTGTAATATTAGAAATGGCGATCTGGAAGAGAAATATATTTGAAATAAACAAATCATACATAGATGTACATACGCACGTGTCCAATTAGGACAAAATTTGCCAGGAATCAATAATTTGTGTATAAATGCTTTGATTTTCCACAGCCTCATCTTCATAATTTTCGATAAACACAATATAAAGTCACGGCATACATATATTTATTAATTTTAGGGAATGAGAGAGAGCGACAGATAGAAAGAGTTTATGATAAAAGCAAAATACATGTTTTGGATGTATTAGAATTTGGTAGAATCCGTTCAGTCTGTAGAGAGCCCTGACTCCAATATTTGTTTCGTGCAAATTGTGCCAAACTGCCCGCAGCGGTTACTTCCCCTTATCTGTACCGAAGAATGAAGGGGAGATAACTGCGTGGAGATTGAAATTGTGCGTGCGGATATAGGTCCATGCAATGTCTTTCGTTCCCTGGCTTAACAATATGATATTTTGGAAGAAATACATGTCCAGAAGATCTCTTTGCAGGGCATTTTAGCAGTGTCTGTATCAAATACCACAAATTAGACTGCATTACTGTGTATAACAGCTGGGTAATAAATTACATAAATTCGTGACGGTAAAGGGATGGGGGCTTTGAACACGTTTGCAATAAAAAAAAGTTTAATGAAACTCCGTAGTCTTAAAAGAAGCGACAGATATTTAATGCTAACACAACGAATGTTTATTATCATTATAACTTTGTACAAACATTGCAAGACACTTAAACAATAGTTTGGACAAAGTTCATGTCGTTAATTGTCCCTCTGATATTCTTATAAATCCTTTATAACATAAACAGAAATGCACGTCATTAAAATAGGTCATTGTTACAGGTCTTCCCTTGTTTTATATTTTTATTTAATAGTAAACTATACACAAATGTATGCATTACGAAATACATTTCCATCCATTTCTTATAAATACGTATGTCAAAATATCACGAAATATAGTCTCCCAATAATAATTGCTATATTTCACCTACTTTGTCGAAAGTGTTTCTCCCTTACTCGAATATGTTTAATTGGATGGAATCGCCGATGTAAGAAAGCGATAAACAATTCACCTCAAATATATGACTGTATGTAAATATATGATAAGAAATTAAATAATAATAAAAGTAAGAAATATATTATTAGATTGTTCATGTGTTTCACCCTTTAAAGCTTTAATTATGACCAATTAATTAAATCTTGATTTTGAGTATAAAAAGCAGATGTAGCCCCTTTGATTCATCAATTTCAATCACATATGAAATATATCTAAAGGTGATTTAAATCTACTGACACTAACGCAGTTTGAAATTCATATTTATCGTATCCAGTGTTAAAAAGACTTACCTCATGGACACTTCAAGGCACCATAAAGACTTTTGGTCAGTGTTGTCTAAACAAATATGTTGTAATGTCGAATCCGTATGCTTACCGAACAAGTTCAGCGACTCACTCACACAGCTGACTGTCCTGTAATTACTTTGTCAAGATTACATGATCTGGTCCTGTCAATGGGAGGAAATAGATCATTTTTATTCAAAGCTCCAATCAATGGAACTGCAAATAAACATTAATGGTCCACGCAAAGTGTTGTTACTGACTTTACCAGTAAAACATCATATTCTATATTAAAATCGTTTTACATTTATATAGTTACTTTTAAATTATACGCTGTACAATTTGTAGCGTAGTCGTCGGAACAATAACAGACGAAGTCCCTTAAAAAACCAGTACACAAATGCGATTCTTTGTACAAATGGTTGTTGATATAAGTGACATCAATGCAAATATCTATTTCGACTGGGAGTTTTTCGTTGACTAACGGAAAGTCCCAGTCGATAAGGCCCAGTGTGAAAAACTTCTACGTCACACTGACGTATCGGATACCAACATATGTTAGCCTTGGCAACCAAAGACAGACCTGCTTAAAAGGAAGTGAGGTTGAAATAGATTATTAAATTAAGCGATGCACTAATCGTGATGTTACCGGACGGCTCGCCGGCATTTAAGTGAATGTTGCATAATCAATTGAAAATATATATGTGGAATACATATTTTAATGAGGCACGATGATATGGAGCTAGGTATGCTTCCAAACAATGACTGCATTTATATCATAAAAATAATACAGCATATAAATTATGAATAAAATCAATATGGCTACCGACGGTTTGTATCTTGTATTGGGGTTTATCGTCGCTGCGATAGTATTTCAATCATATAGCGACGTCCAGCTAATTACAGGTGGAGGAAGACCCCCCCCCCCCCCCGAGTACACAGAGGTACCCGGGTAGAACCACCGACCTACCGCAAGCCAGATTAAAGGCTTCCTCACATGAAAAATCCGAAGTCCCTACCGGGATTCGAACCCTCAGCGGTGAGGGGCTGAGAGATTTGTAGTCCACGACTGTAACAAATAAATGAAAATTAAACAATTCCAAGAACTGTACTTAAAAAGTATAATTATAATTATAATTCTAATTAATTAGAAATACAAATATAACAGTGAGAAATATATTTACCTGAAAATATATACAACTGTATGTAAAATATATTCCTAATGAGGCACGATGTGCAGCTATGTGTGCTTCCAAACAATCACTGACCAGCAAGGGCATTCAATTAGTCATCGTTACCCAAGCGTGACATAGTCGTGCAGTGTAAGAATAAATCAGAGGATTAGTTGATTTGATTTAACGAAATAATTTTTAATGAGTATTTATGCAAAATAGAAACTAACGAAGCTAACGAAGTACACTATGGATAAATAAATAATAAAACATTAACTAGAATAGACGAGAATTGCTTGAAAAAGAATAAGAGCAGGGAAAAATAAACAAATAATTCAATTGCTTCTAAGAAGCAAATCATACTACCCAAGACTTATTACCGCTATCTACATACGGAATGACTACGTGTAGCCCTAAAACGGAAAATAGCCAAAGCATGTAAACAGCAACTTATCAAGACTATTGTAACTGCTATATGCTAGATGTGATAAGCCGGCACATAATCATAAAATACATCAATAAAATATTTTTTTTAAATGTATTGCACACTGCTCACCCTGAACACTCAGTTAACATTGTTCACACTTTGAACATTCAGTTAACATAAACTTAAAAAACTCAAGACCAGAAACATATCTAAAACACTTCATCCCGGATCCTAGCCGGTGGCTTCCGAACTCTTCCGAATCTTCTCGGCAAAATTCCCGGTTCCCATGCCTTCTGCGATGCAGAGGTTTATAGGTTGGTGCTGATGAAGAGGACGAAGAATCTTCATCTGGCGAGTAAACATGTACCTCGAATTCTGAAACTGCCGATGACTCGGACGTTTCCGTGCCGGAATACATCGATACAGGCAGGTGTGCTATAGGAAGCAGAAGGTTACGGTGAAGGGTTTTCACATCCCCTATACCATTTTCCCGCCTTAATACCCGAAATACAGTTATTCAGCTTACGGTTGTTCTTCTACCACAAAGACGTCCTCCATCCAGACATCCGCAAGTTTATTTTTCCCTTTCAGTCCGACATTCCGAACCAGGACTCTATCTCCGAGCGAAAGTTTATTATTTCGGACATGTTTGTCGTAATAATGTTTTCCTTTTCAGAGCGGCCTTGCTTGCCACCTGGTAGGCATTTCTCAGATGTAACACCAGCTGTTTATTATATTCAGAGGGTGAAGCCCTGTGAATATTTTGACCCTTCAGTCCAAGTACTGCATCTGTTGCCAACCGTGGTTTCCTACCAAACATAAGCTAATACGAGGAATAATCAGTGGACTCATGCACGGTTGCATTGTACGCGTGTAATAGCACTGGGACAGCCGACTTCTGGTGGTGTGCCGAGAATTCGTAGCAATGTGGAATTGAACCGCTCGCACTGTCCATTTCTTTGAGGGTGCCAAGCGGTAGTGTGTGTCTTCTTAATGCCCGCTATTCTACATAGTTCTTTTCTTTTCAAAGAATAAGCTAAAAGGTTTGCAAACAGAGACTTGGTTTCATAACTACGGTCAAAGCTTTGACCTTTACTAATACACAACTAATGGGTATACAAAGCCCATGTATTCGTTGAAAACAATACGCCCCTAATACCAATATTGATTTTCATTTATTCTACATACGTGTTCGCCAATTTGCATTGTTAATGGCTATTTATTATATTTAATGAACCGCTCTACAGGGCATGGAAAAAAGCTGCCAAACAATTCTACCTATAATGTAATTTAAAGAACGGAGAAAAGCATTACGATACAAAATTACTTTATTGTCATCGATTACATGTAACAATAACAGATAACAGTGTTATATAGTGTTATATAAGTTCAATAACAGTGGGAGCAAGGTACATGCACATACTAAAAAAAGGCGGGCTTAAATATCAGGAGTCAAGGGCAATTTACTGAATTTGCAGACTAAAATAAAATTTCTACCTACATTCATATATTTCTGATTTAAAAAAAATGTATTATAATCTTATAACAATGTGATCTCAGGATACAATGATTGTTGTTGTTTGGGGGGCCTTTTTATTTGTTCATAAACTGCCCAGCGTCCACGTTTCATCCGTAGGCATACCTTAATTAGAACCTGAGAAACGTGACGGACCCCGGCCGGGAGGGAACGAACTGACATCCGTGGTAAACCGCGGACTTAACCGTAGTGCACATTGGAGCCGCCGGGACTCAGTCCCTACTACGACCCATCACGGATGTACCGTGAGAAAACTTGTCAATGCCTAACAAAACTTATAGAGAAAAACCATGGCCATAATCCCATGGCATAAGTTACATTTCGAACAAACGGGGCTGCCGTTCCGGCCGGGAACATAACTTAATGTATCCGTATACTTATTCGCACGTCCACATCTGCAAAATCAGGATTTATGCGGATGCGGACAGGATAGTGACAGGACGAAAAAAATATGAAAAGGAAAGACTAGTTGAATCCTCAATCAATTGTATCCGAATGTATACGGCTCTTCATTATTATCTTAATCCAGGTCTTTCAAATGATTGAACGTGCCAAATGTCTGTCGTTTACTTATCATATTCCATATCCACCACATGTGTCTTTTTCTTTCTTTCTTTTTTCTTTTTTTTTCTTCTTCTTCTTTTGTAGAGCCGGGACACGATTTAAGGTCCACCGTATGCTGTGACCTTGACCTTCAAGCTAACGACCTAGTTCTTATTTCTTGTTCTAAGGACCTTGATCCAGCAAGATGATATATCAGGACTAAGGTGTCTGTATATAGATTGTACTAGTGGGATGACATTCTTCCATTTCACATACTCATCATGTCTCTGCTCTTATCAGGATGTCCTCGTTTACCATTAAACACAGAACAACTCAAGATGGTTCTCCGTTGGGTCATTTTCGTATTTGGTTTGTGTTTCCAAACATGTTGGACTGACGACGACATCCGCTCTCGGTTGACAGACATTGAGCGTCTTCTAGCAGATGTTGTTCAACGAAATGCGCTCCTCGAAAAACGTGTGGGTAGTTTGGAAGTAGAAAACAAACAACTAAGACGAGTTGCTGAGATGGTAAGAGAAGAAACTAATGGACACGACAGCTATCCTTACAGCAGGAAACAACGTGACACGAAAATAAGAGACAACCCCTCAAGACGTATGTATAAAGATTCAAATATACATTTTGACGACGGTGGCAATGTTTTAAATTAAAGTTTTAGTGAATTTTACTATCTGTAATTAAAATTTGATACAATTATTTTAACTGTTATCCCCAGCTTTGCACCGAAAACACAAAAGGACTAAAAAAATGTTCTTGTTTTATTTTGTTTTGTTTATGGGGTTTACCGTCCCACTGACAGTATTTCAGTCATTTGAAGACGATGTCTACTTGAGACAGATATAGTGCTGCCACACTGCAACTACCCTTATAAACTGAGCGCCAAGCATGGGAGCTATACAAGTACCAGTTTATACGACTTTGGTATGTCGCGGCCGGGGATCGAGCCCACGACCTCCCGATTCTGGGGCGACCGCTCTATCCTTTTGGCCACCGGGACCGGTGACTTAAAGTACAAAAATGCATTTTTGTATAATATATGTAACAGTTCTATATGTTATTACAGAAACAGAACTGAGAAGAACATATTTGTTACATTTTTTTTTTCAATTTGTTTTTTACATACTCGTAACTAACAATATTTATAAAAAATACATAATAATAATAATAATAATAATAACAACTGCATTTTACAGTCTAAGTTTCATGCCTTGGGCACGTTCACCGCCTTTACAGCTTTTATCCCTGGTATCGGGCTACTTGTATCTATCTATCCATCTCCCTGGGGAGTCTTTCACTCCGCTTATGGCAGCCCACACCATGGCGCCACGGAATTATACCGCCCACTCAGGTACCCATTTACACCTGGATGAAGTGAAACAATGCGGGATAAATTTCTTGTTCAAGGAAATTAGCAGTGTCCTTGGCAGGACTCGAACCCGGGACCCCTCGGTCCCGAAGCGGTACTTTTATCTTTAAAGCGTAATATCGACGGTAACATATTATAAGTATAATCAAGATAGCTGCTTCAAAATTTGTAGTAATAGTTGAATAAATATGTAAAAAATATGAAATTGTACCATAGAATAAATAATCAGAAAGTGAAGCAAGTATGACATTTCTATATTTAGACTTGTTATTTAAGATATATTTTTCAAACTACAGGCTTGATAGTAAGTCCCGGGCAGGCGCAGTCTCCTACAATCGCTTTTACCGCCGTTGTTTCCAAGTATGATCTTTTGAATCTGGGTCAAGGCCAACCAATTATATTTGACCAGCTGGTAACGGATATCGGAGGTGCCTACCACACCACCACTGGCATCTTCACGGCTCCGAGACAGGGGGTGTATATTTTCAATTTCGTCGTCATGGTGAGCAACGGACTGCACCAATATACAGAGCTCGTGAAGAATGGACAACACGTATTATGGAACCATTCCCCTGGACAGGCGTCCGGCAGCTCTGACAGCCGGACCGTGGTGCTGGAACTAGTCCCGGGGGACGAGGTCTGGGTTCGAGTCCAGGACAGTGCGTCACATGGAGACGGTCAGATCCATGGAAACGGCTTCACTACGTTCTCTGGCTGGCTACTCTTGGAGACGGAATGATCACCTTACTCTTCCCTCTGTGATGCAATAAAGATATAATGTGTTTATGTATTTGGGGTGGCGTCATGCTTGGTCCTTTAATTCATTTTTTTTCAATTATGTTGTTACAGAACAATATACAACTCAAAATTTGCTTGGATCACTTGGTGAAATCCTATTTACTTGTGTTATTTACTTCATTTGTTTTTGACGATTACCATTTTAAGTATTTTGATTTGAAAAAAAAAACTCCAACGTTTTAGATGGGAGCTATATGGGAAGCTTGTTATCATGTTCCGTCGCTTTAGGTCTGGTCAAGTTTTATTTTCAAAATTAATTTATATTTACTATATTTTCACAGATATGATACCTAACCAAATACAATATTCATTTAGACATTACCATTTTCAAAAGTGATAGCTTTTAGTTGGTTTATTTGTTGTTTAGGGGCAAAAGATTTCAATAGTATTTTTTTTTTCAATCATTGTATTGCTCTTTTATTGGCGGTGGCTCTTCAAGGCATTTCTAATGCCTCTTCTGAGCCAGCGTGCATCACATTTTTTCACAATTACAAACGATCATAAAATTGAACTTGCTTACATGCAATCAGCGAAAAAACGGCCCATTATATCTCCAAGAGTTCAATAAATTTCATTATTGCACCTTGCTCATATGACGGATATGGTCGAATAGTTACGATTACAATTTCAATACTAGTATACGAAAATATCAAATTACCTAACTGGTATTTACTTACCAATTAGCCGATATTTATCAACTATGCATCGCTTAAAAATGCAATTACTATTAGTACCTAGGATGGGCAATAAAATATTATATTTGTTTACATTTCTTAACGAGCGAACATTTCTGACGAAGGTCCGTGCGATCATATTCTGATGAAACACCATCGATGTGTGGAAAGCATGCGTGCACGGAGAACCGAGAGAACTCCAAATAGCTAGGGTGAGAGAACAACTTATGAAGAGCGGTAGATGTTCCTCTAATTCTCCGTGCCCGCAGGCTTTTCACATTTAGTCGTATCTCACCAGAATGTGTTCGCATAACGAAATGTAATATTTCGTTATCCATCCAAAATATTGGACAGGACTGTATTTTGATTCCATGCAAAGTCAGCGGAGAACGAATATATAATCATTAAGTACCATTTACTGGTAAAATTGCCTAGCATATCTGGTATCAATCTCTGAGAAATAATGTGCCTTTAATATATCGGCGACTTTTTCGAGATCATTTGGGTCAGTTCTTTGACTTGACTTGACTATTTGGGTTTACCGTTTCGACAGTACTTTAGTCATATAGCGACGTCCAGCTAATTACAAGACCCCGAATGCACGGAGGCATCCGGGTAGAACCACCGACCTACCGCAAGCCAGCTGGAAGGCTTCCTCACATGAAAATCAGAATGACCGTGTCGGGATTCGAACCCACGCGGTGAGGGACTGAGTGAGTGTTAAAGTCAGCGACTTTAACCTCTCGGCCACGGAGGCCCCTCAATTCATTAACAGGTCCTATTCGACCTCTCATCTGTAATTAACAATAGTTCCAGTGGTTGAGATAATCTGTGGCATCACAAAATAATTAGTTTTAACCCTTTACCTCATGAATATTTATGTTCAAATTTATGATTTGATGAATATTCATTGATTGGTCATTAAATGGTTAATGAAATAATGGATTTTTCTTTGCCAAAGATGACTGTGTAGAAACTGAGCTACAATATTGTATGAGCAAAAAGAGGAAACCCTGATTAGACTGTAGAATCTGAGCTACAATATTGTATGAGCAAAATGAGGAGACCCTGATCAGACTGGTCCTATCAAATACAGTCCAGTACCGTTAACTCGATCTTTGGTAAGTCGATTTCTATGCATATCTCGATCAGGAGTGACGGTCCAAACTTTACTGCCTATATATCCCATATCAAAATATTTTTATAACTCGATATCGTACTAAATGATGTTAAATCATACCTCGATTTAATTTACCGGTCCCGACATTGATAAATCAGACATAATTACCCTTTGTAAGTCGATTAGGTTGATTGACTTCTACCACCGAAGTGTGAAAGCCAATTACCAAGCTGAGACTTCGCACCGTTAGAAAAACACCTCGTGAAAACAAACTGATGACAGACGGTAACAAGCGGTCCGCATTAATTGCTGACATGAGTGATTATTGTCTGGTGTCAAATATGTTTATATACAGTGGACATCAGTAATTTCTCCACTTTTCAACGAAGTCAATTAAGGACTTTTTTGTGAAGTTTACAAGCCGCTAAGGGTAAACGTCAGGGTTGTGTTTATCTAACGATCACCTGTACGGCGTCCACCATTTGTAATATGTACGTACATTTATATACAATGTAAATGTTGCCCATTAAATGTGTTTTATAAAGATGTGCTTTTTAAACATTATCTAATGCATTTTCGTTTGTGCTTTGATATTTTTCCTCTTTTACAATGTGTTTTCTAGTTGATTAATATGATTAAAATACATGTAGCCTACATCCCATCTTTAATGTATCAGGGTGTTAAATGTTGCTTTTCTGCAAGAAACACACAACAAATCTGATACACAGTCTACTTTTGTCACAGTATGTTGGTATGTAAGTACCATAGACATGTTCACCAAAACCTGCATGTCTGTGTAAGTACCAAAATGATAAGGAATCTTTTTTTTTTTTTTTTCTTTTTTTTTACCTTGGCTGTTTTTCAAAGAAAACGCGAGATACTGTAATCACTCTGGTGTCGTCGTCGGTGTTAGCGTCGTAAAAACATTAGCTATCAAAACTTCTGCCATTAAACTCCGCTACTTGTTCACTGTCACAAGGGTTATATTCCCATCATTGGTCACAACTCTTAAGTCCATTTTGACCAGATTTATCTCCTTTTTTAAATGAAATAATACAGTGAAAAACATTCACTTTGGCCATAACTTGTAAAGTATTTACATATATGTTCACTATCTCAAGGGCTATAACTCTATGGTCAAATCTCTTATGTCCATTTGACCTTATTTATCTCCCTTTCAAAATGATAGCGAAAAAATTAACTTCTAAACTATTAAAGTTTCTGTCATGACATCACCTACTTGTTCACTATAACATGTTCTACATTCAAATCAAGGGCCATCACTGCTATGTCCATTTGCACAAATCTGTCTCCCCTTTTATAAAAAAAATAATTACACTTACTTAAACTTAAAAAAGTTTAACACTTGTTAACCACAACAAAGACTGCAAAACTGTCCTGTCCATCTATCTGTCGGTTACAGATCACCGAACTAGAGCAAGTAATTTACAATTGGCATTTTTTTCATCCGTTTTCTACTACAGAGAAAAGCGTTGACATTCACGCGTTTCTCTCGTTCTTTAATGACAAAGTTGGATAGTTATTTTGTTCAAACCAACTTGAACCCTAGACCTCCTTGTTAGAGGGCTGTACTCTTGCCACTGAGCCACTCGTGTGGCTCTCTTTGTTGTCATACAGGCGCTTAACCCGGGGAAGAAGAACAAAATCAACAGTAAACACAGTCAATCTTTATTCATATTTATTAAAAATCCTTTTGTAGTAACAGGCTATGTTTAGACACGTGCCCTGAACATTTTCAACACAATTTTGCTTGATAATAAATAACTTTGCAATCCTGATAGAAACATGCATTCATTTAACAGTTGGGTGTCAGCTGTACCACACACAACCACACAGCTTCTATTAACACAGGTATAAAGACTCAAGTTAATCTCAATGTCCTTCTCAGATATGCTTACTACTGGTATTTTAACCCTTTCCCTCATATAGACTCATTTTGACGTCCTCAATAGGCATCACATGAAGCCTGATCTGCAGAAAACCACAGTTAAACCTTACCAAATTTAATTACAAAATCCTCATTTCCAGACCACTGAGGAGCAGCGAACAGCATAAAACCTGATCAGCCTGCGAGTTACTCGCAGGCTGATCTGGTTTTATGCTGTTCACATAGGTCTTTTCATGGTGTCCTCTATGACGGAAAGGGTTAACATGAAAACAAACAATAATATATGATCTAAACAAAGGAGCCACTTCATACAGGTACACATGTAATAGAATGACAAATAATGCATGTTTTACAACTTCCTAAGTTTTGATTTCAAAAGTTAACAAATTCATAAAAGAAAAAAGAAACCCAAAATCTAATACAAACATAAACAGATATCATTTTGTTTTGATTGGGAAACACGTTTTTTGTTCTCCATTAAATACAAATGATGGCCTTGGGTTTGACCAATGACGGGAGTGAAAACCCCCTTGCTACCCTCAGATCTGCAGTCTACGGACACTAACAAAAGACCATGGCAAGCCTTAAAATGAGACCTAAACTTAAAATCAGACATTATTTAAGATTTTAACATAAACTATTAAAATCAGTACATATATATATATATATATATATATATATATAATATACACGGCAGCAATGAGTCATATTTTGAGATGATATTGTTACTATGATAATGTTAGTCAAACGTAAAAAAAATTAAATGGAAACTGACTGAAACAGTGAAAGGAAGATAACTCTGACTGAAACAGTGAAAGGAAGATAACTCTGACTGAAACAGTGAAAGGAAGATAACTCTGACTGAAACATTTAAGGAAAGATAGCTGATGATTTTTAAGTATACATGACCCCTACCTCATATGCCTTTGAATAATTGCCTTTCGACTCATGACCTGTTGTTGTTTAACTGTGACAATATTTCTTCCAGGTAGCGATGTCCAGGGGCCTGTTTTAATAAACTTCGTACAATCAATTCCTAGTCGTAGATCTGTTGTTCTAATAAGTGTCTATTAATTTCTTAATTTCACAATAAAACAGGTTAAAAGTTGTCCCATTCCATTGCATTATACAAACTCAACAATTTTTGTAAAGTAAAAAATCACAGGAAAAAGTACAATTTTACATATGTAAATTTATGCTAACAGATATATTTTTTTTCTAAAATGTCTAGTGAAACAGGACACAGTTTACTAGTTAAAGAAGATTCTGAGTGCACGGTGGCACCCAGGCAGAATGTGTAAACTGTAATGTATATGATAAGCTATAGGCTACCCATTAGCCAACAACAAATTGTACCAATAGCCCAAATAAGAATAATAACAGCAAAAATAAACAAGTATTCAAAAGGAAATATTTGTAGCTTCCACATCTATTCAGCAAATATTTGTTAAATACCAATTACTTCAAAGTATGCTTGAAAAATCTGTAGAAAAAAAAATACTTGAACCATTTGTAACTTAAAAATATGCAAATTAGAATAGCATCTGTAACTTTCAGTGAGAAGTTTCACTACTATCATGAACAAGAAATATTTATTTATTTCACATGGCGTTAGGGCTATTACTATTAAGGCATTCATTGAATACAAATGTACAGATATCATCGACATTTAACACAAATGCATTATTTGCTAATTAACCCTTAACCTGCTGAATTTCTCAAATGGACATAGCCGACATCTTTTCTGGAACTGTCCATTATCAATTTTAGGTATAACAAGATGAAAACTTGTAGTTGGTCAGCTAACAGTAAAGAGCCAGGCCAGCCTGCACGGATGGTGGCAAAGGTTAGCACTTAAGGTTCCAGCAGGGTAAGGGTTAAAAAATCAGTCAAAGACCTACATGAAACCACACATCAATATGTATGTAGATCTTTACTTCAGTACACCAAATTATTTATAACGTACAATCAAGGAGTAGGTGTATTCGTTGCTTGTAACTGAGAAGGGAATATTCGTTGCTTACATATATGCTGAAAATCTTTGTTCATAAACATCTTCAGATCCATCATGCATAAAAAAAAAAAAAAAAAAAAACAGGTTTGATTCAATCTAAGGTACAAGGCACTATTCAGACAAGTGGCTAGACTGAGAATTAAACCCTTTACTTCATGGATATTCATGTACATATTTATGACTTCATGAATATTTATTAATTGAACTTAAACTATGTATATATGTAACAGTGGATTTTTCTTTGCTCTGCACACTGTGTAGAATCTGAGATACAATATTGTATAAGCAAAGAGAGGAGACCCTGATCAGACAGTTCCTATAGGAGCTGTCTGATCTGGGTCTGCTCTGTTTGCCTATGCATCAAAATTAGTCTATATGTAGTAAAGGGTTAAAGACCAACGGAACCTCCTGTTTGCTCCTACAATATTGTAGTTTATATTCTTCACAATTTCACAGCAAAGAAAAATCCACTGTTTCTTATACCACTGAAAATATCAGTACATTAATATCTAATAAATTCTAAGTTTTTTAACATGAAAGTTCTTGTTGATAAAGGTTAAATTCAATGCAGTAACTCTAGTCTAGCTAATCAAGTTCACTCCAACTGAGATTGGAATTATCATATAAAAAGTTTGGCCAATGTTGTAGGCAAACTAGATATATTTTTTTGAAATACTATTTCTAGTCCTTGACAAACATCTCAAACTTTTCTTTATATATCAGCTCTCTCATAATCTATTGTAATTTCAGTGGTTTCATTTTCTGAATGAAATCCACCTACTCAGTAGGTTCCAAATCCAACAACCTTGCTTTACTTCTAAATTATCCTGACAAAAGATTTCTCCCCAAAAACAAAGCACATATGTGTAACACAATAGGTCACAGGATCGGAGAATGTTGACTAAGAAGGTGCAAGTAGAATTAACGAGAATGTTAACTAAGTAGATATATGTATATTAATGAAATGTTCACTAAGTAGATATATGTATAATTAATTAGAATGTTCACTAAGTAGGTACAAGTACATGCAAATACTTAAAATATCTAGACAGATCAGGAAGGCCTACCAATTACTAATAAATATATTCGCATTATATGCCCTATTTATGTGCTAATTTTAGTTTGTGGAATTGATGCCTGCAGAAGAATTCAAATGCTGATTTATATAACAAAACAAATCAATAAATTTGCAACAGGACAAAACAAACAGCATGCAAACAATTTCATCTCTAAAATCAATAATCAAAATCAATATCCCATCCACAGTGAACCACAGTAAAGCAAACAAAGAAACTAGGCCTATCACTGAAGGTGATAAATAGGTACCCCACATCCCACCTTATATTTCTGTAATGTGAGGACAGGATGTGACAGACAGGATTAAAAGATAGCCCTCATTTTTATTGGGTACAATCAGTCAATTAATCAATTAAATTCTATTATCTACATTTAAGATCCATTCAAGACCTTATCTAACCATTAAACCATTTTGACCCTTTCCCTCATATAGACTCATTTTGACGCACTCAATAGGTACCACATAAAGCCTGATCTGCAGAAAACCACAGTTAAACCTTACCAAATTTAATTATAAAATACTCATTTCCAGACCACTGAGGAGCAGCGAACAGCATAAAACCTGATCAGCCTGCGAGTTACTCGCAGGCTGATCTGGTTTTATGCTGTTCACATATGTCTTTTCATGGTGTCCTCTATGAGGGAAAGGGTTAAGAATACCACACATAAGAGTCTTTTTTAAAGTGTTTTTCATCACAATTATAAAAAAAATATTCATGGAATGCTAATCAGAACAATGATTTCATAGTTCTTATGACTTGGCTCAACAGGTAGTTTCCCATGTCTTTCTGTAGAAAATAAATATGAAAAATAAACACAATTAAATCTCTTTATGCTCCACTTCTTTAATCAGCAACTAAATGAGATAAACCTCAGACCCTTCCATTATCTCATATCCTGACAATCATTATTCTCAACAACTTAAGAACATATGAACACTGAGTCTGACTTCACACAGAAGATTAACCTCTAAAATAAGGGTTTTCCTCAACTCAAAAGTCACTTAACTTAATTTTTTTAAAATTTTTTCCCTGGTTTATAGCAAATTATACATGTATAGATTAAATAACACATATGGCAAAGTTTCCACAAAAATGATGTAACAGCTGATTATAGTGATTATGAAAATGCATTTTCTTTTTTGTCAATGTTTTGAATCATAAAAAATACAGCTGTTGACAGTGTCTTGTGTTAAATAGTTTCAACAAAATCTTATATAATACAATTTCAGCTGACTTGATCAATAATGTCAGTTTCTGATGAGTAATTAGGTCAGATCCTCTATGCATACAGATCTTTATCTAAATATATAGTAATGACAGATCTTAACCCTTTACTTCATGAATATTCATGTACAAATTTATGGCATCATGAATATTAATTACTGAACATTGAAAGACAAAAAAAAACAATGGATTCTTCTTGCCAGGCAGACTGCGTAGAATCTTGACTAAAAAAAATATTGTATTAGCAAACAGTGGATACCCTGGGTCTGATCCATTTGCAAATGAGTCAAAATGAGTCTATATGAAGTATCAGATTAAATATTCTGTATATGATTTAAAACTTATTTGGAAACAGATTTTATTCACTTTCTCCTTTAGAAATCCAGCTGTTTTTGTTATTTTTAATCGCTGAATTTTTGATTGAATAATGTCAAAAACAGTAATTACAAAATAGATCTTGAAGGTATGAGGAAAATCCGGGATGGGTCCATCAGAGTTTTTTGTCCTAGTGTCCCCAGCATGACACGGTGTATGATACTGACCAACCATCAGCACTCAATACCAGAGTCGGATCAGTGTTCAACCTGGATCAACCTGCAGACAATCTTCAGTCTGACCTGACATGTATTCAATTACGTGTATGTATAGCCTGTTATCACTCAACTGTGCCATATTACTCCAGGATGTACCGGTGTTAAGTCGATTTGACTGCTCACAATTTTCATTCAGAATACTTTCAACAAGTTTCTCTCCTTAAAACAAAGATTCTGAAAAGTAGCCACCTAAACCACCCAGAGTAACTTGCAGACTGGTCTAAACTGTACAATGGTAAATGGGTTTCCTTGATACCTCTCAAGTAATTATGGTTGAAGCATTATATGGTTTTCATTAATAACCGATTGCTAGCTAAATCATCAGTTGTTTTTCTAAATATGTTTGAAACCCCCCTTGACCGATGGCAAAATTTGTTTTTTTTTTTGTTGTTGTTTTTTAAATCTGTTGTAATATTCACAAATGAACCCCCCACCCCCAGGGATTAGCTTCCCCTCAGATACACCTTTTTGTAATGTTACTATGGAGATTTCAATCAATATACATGTACAGCAAAACCTCATATAAAGACCACCTCTGTGTAAAGACCACCTCTGTGTAAAAACCACTTGACTGTTAAGAACACTATCATAAGGATCATTTTGTCCAAACTGTTGTTGAATTTAACTTAATTACCAAACCACCATTACTTTTAGACCAGTATTCCTATCAGTAAGGTTTTCCTGTAAACCAGTATAAGGAAAATCTCATCTTTAGATAATTCCAGTTTACAGTGCCACCATTCATTAAAAAAAATCAAAATGTTAGTTCAGTCAAATATTGAAAATTCCTTTACAGGTCAAATTCAAAATAAATTAGAACAATATCTGTGTCAGGAACATCTCAGTATTCAAGGCACTATTTTCTAGACACTTCACCAAGATCTTCTTAAACTTGACTCAAAAATTAAACTTGCAGAACCTAGGTCATGAGTAAGGTCTAATTGCTAAGGGTTCACTGCATGAGAATTTGAGTGAAAAAACAACTTAGTATAACATATCACATTTTATTATAAAGGCACAATTCACTTATAACAATATTTCATATATACTGTATGCCAATTTTCTCAAGGATTGACATTAGTACTAGACTGAAGTGCTGCGACTATGTGAATTCACACATGTTGCAACAAAACTGACTACAGACAAACGAGAGATTCAAAACAACATCTAATTTGTTTGAATATTGTTTGCAGGCTGATCTGGTTTTATACTGGCTACACAAAAAACATGACAATTTGCCAGAGTACCAGTGTACTACAATGTTCTGTTTACATCACTTAACTATTCAATAACTCTATTTCACACTCTAGTAAACCATTAGACAGACAGAAAGTTTCATCAGGTTTTACAATGTGCCATCCTCATCTAAGGTACTAAGCCTTAACCTGACAAGCCAGTGATAGTTCTAGTGTACAAGGGGATAAAAACTCTGAAAGCTCTATGGCACGGTAGTTTGTTTCACAAACCTTTTGATTGAGCTAAATCCGCACTAAACAATGAAAGACATTTTATCATTCAAATACAAAACAGATCTATAACTATAACTATGCATTCCAATGTTACATAAATGCCAGTACTGTAGTTCTTACCATGGATCCAGTAGTTATTAATCTGTTGTTTGTTGTTATGATTACAATAAAGATCAAAACTAGAATTATCACTAAAGGTGATTAATACCCCTCCTAAATCCCACCCTGACATCATGTAATCAAAAAAAAAAAGGACGGGGTGACGGGGCTCGACTAGTGCGATTCCTATATAGCCTTCACTTCTGTGAAATGGAGATAGTAAATCATACTTTGTTGGACACAAATTCATGACAAACCTTCCACATATAGACTCTTTGACGCCCTCAATGGTTCACATAAGCTGATCTGCAGAAACCACAGTTAAACCTTACAATTTAATATAAATATCATTCCAGACCAAGTCCTCTGTCAGATACTATTAACACTAATTGAATAACTGATCTGCACAATAATCATTAATATACAAGTCCTCTGTCAGATAAAACAAGATTGCATGTACATAAAGCATACATAACTTAACACTAATTGAAAACTAATACTAAAAGTTGACTAAAACATTTTGATACTTCAAAATTTTAATGATTAAAAGTCTTAAGAAATACAAGTGGTTTCCAAAATGAAACATTGTCAGCTATGAAATCATTACAAACTTGTAATACTCACAATTCAAAATGGAAAACAAAATAATCATGATTGTAAAAGTTCTAGGAGTTCCATTACATCAATCGGGATACAGGATTTTACAGTTCAATCTTATCCCTCTCCACAGTTTCAGGATAGAACCAATATTTGCCCCTTTGAAAATCTTGTCCCATGTGTGAATCAAACTCCAAACCATCAGATACAAAGGCAAAGACACTGCCTCTGAGCCAATCACTGTGCACAACCTCACAAGGACCTAGTTAATTGATAGAATCACAAGAAATAGCATTGATACTGAATTGTAAAACAAGTAAAAATGATAATAACACTATAACTAAGTAGTCAGTACCAAAATTCTGCTTTTTGCAACCTTGAAAAAAATAGATATTTAGGATCTAGCAATGTATAGCAATAAAATATAACATTGTCAAGCACGAAGTCAGAACACATTATTTCTAAGATCTGAATCTGTTCTCGTTCTCCAAATCTTCCATTTCAACTTTATGTATGTAATTTCAACTATATTTAACAAGTATTACATAGGATGAAATAATTGTCAATTTTTCAAACAAACTACTTCCAGAGATATAACATCTTCAGCAGGAATTTGGACATGTACATTTGTTGCACAGTTGTACATTAAGTTTTGACTGTAAAGAAATGATAATAGGAGAAAAAATGTATGTTGTATACAAAGAAAACAAAAGGAAGTAAAACCCTTTTAAAGTAGTCACAGTAAGCGATGATGCCTTCAAAACCGGAGAGATTCATTTCAACTGTTCTTCTCCTGCAGTAAGTCTAGACAATATCATAACTAACAAGGGAGACATGATAGTCCTACTTTGCCCACATGAGTATCACTGCCCTGTTTGATACTGTCCCTGTATACAAGTATTCCAGTTCACTCCCTCCAAACCAGTGTAAATTTCTTAATATTATAAAATAGATTCCAAACAATCTGACAAAAACAGTGGCAGGGTTATCAAAATAGCTTCGAGTTCTTTTTGCTCACATAAGCTAAAAACAGTAACAAGACTGAGAAGATCTGCCTAGTGTTGTGTCTAAAACCGGGATTATAGAATTCCTTAAAACTTCAACAGTTGGTGAAATAAAGAACCACCCAGTTTCTTATGACTAAGAACATTGTTCATTCCACAAAGCCTTAACATTCTCACCTCCTTAACTCTAAGGTGCTACGGAGAATGGTATGAAATCTGATCAGTCTGTGAGTTAAATGCAGGATGATCTGGTTTTAAACTGGCTATATAGGGCTCTCATAAGTCATAACAAATAGGGCTCTCATAAGTCATAACAAAGTCAACAAATCAACAGATATGGTAACAGAACATATGCATGCAATGAAGTATGCTGACAGACATCGTGTGTTGGGATGACTCTGGTACTATGGCAACTCCTCCCTGACCATGTGACTAGCAAGCTGTGACTCAATTAGACGACCATGAGGGTCATTCCCTAAATCGCAGCAGCTCACCCGAACTAGTCTGGGTTCTGGAAACAGAATGAAATGCAGACATAGTGAGATACAACTGACTCTTATATAACCATTTATTAAGGCAAACACAATAAGTTATAGCAATAATAATGTACACATCAATGACTACTAAAATCATTTCAAAGTCAGTATTTGTTTGTTTGTTTATTGTGTTTAATATCCTGCCGACAGAAATTCAATATTTAATCATTGCTATAGATATTGCCATATTGCCAAAAATAAACATAAGATCTATGTTAACAATCGTTAAAACTTATTTCTCTTATTACTGATAAAATTAATAAGGGAATGAAATTATTACTGATATACTTTATATTTGATAACAGTTATCTTGGGCTTTTGTCTACATGACAAAAATATAGTAATCTATCACTGCTGGAATACTACATACAAGTGTGGCTTAATACCGCACCCAGTCAAATGCAGTATAGAGGGTAATTTATTCCTACCATTCTGAAGATGAACACACAAATATAGGAATAAATTCTGTGGAAATTATGTAACAGTAGGAAATATTTGCAAGATAAAACTCTCATTCACTCTATAAATCATTTAGAAACTGATCTCCATTAGATTAATTATGATTATGTTTCTATTATAAACAAGAGTCTGTTTGACGCTAATGCTAGACCATACTTGTATACATTGTACACTTGCGGAAAGTTCTCACCGATCATTTTAAATTTATGAAATATTTCAAAACCTTGGAAATTGTAAGAATCAAATTTTATTTCATTTTGGGTACATGAAAGGTGAACAATGTGTGCAAAATTTCATTGGAAGTGGCTGCGAATTACACTGGCAGTAAGCTATGATGTAAAGCTACCCTCAAAAGTCAAAGTCAAACAGATAATTAAACCCTTTCCCTCATAGAGGACACCATGAAAAGACCTATGCGAACAGCATAAAACCAGATCAGTAACTCGCAGGCTGATCAGGTTTTATGCTGTTCGCTGCTCCTCAGTGGTCTGGAAATGAGGATTTTGTAATTAAATTTGGTAAGGTTTAACTGTGGTTTTCTGCAGATCAGGCTTTATGTGATACTATTAAAAGTGATCAGTTAGAACTGTCTGTCAGTTTATAAGTCGGAATATGACAGTTTGACAACTTTTCACTGTAATCTTCCCTAATTAATGGCAAATTTGTCACCTACCAGGTTTACATGTCCTCTGCCTTGGGGGGTCTTCATTACATACCAAACAATGCATACTATGCAAGATTACCAATGGGTTGCTCAGGGAACATTTAAACGATTAGAAAGTCATGTAATATAGTGACTCATTTCTGTCACTAACTTATACACATAGCAGCTGTAAAATTGTGCTAGTGTACAGTATGGTTTAAATAGGAGCATGTGAGATCAGGCTTTGATATAGACTTTTTTTATTTAAAGGACATGTGTCCCCTTATGGTTACAATTGGGGGTCATTTGAGATTTTGGGGGGACATGCAGTTAAAATACTTACTAATATGTATTACAATTAGTTACTGTTTTATGACTTATCCGGTAAAGGAAGCCTACTAAACTGACAAGCAAAAAAAAAGTATTCACCATTAGTTTTGTTTCTACCATCTAGCCACAAAAACATTGAACATTTGTAACCTGCAGTATGTAAAGAAAACTTGCTGCCACATTTTTTTTGTTACTGCCTTACAGTCAATGTACAGAAAGTAAAACAAATAATAAACCTTACATAATAATTGACAGCATACAATCTAATGCAGGTGCTTGCATTGTCACTACTGCATGTGACATACAATACATATCAATCATTTTATATATTTGTCATTATATTTAGACAATGTTTTGACTAGTTAGTTTTATTTTGGTCAGTACTGTTTTGGTAACGAAAACTGTGTACTCAAAATGCCCATTGGAAAGAGTCTTGAGAAAAACAGGTACATGTATAAGGTGTTGGCATTTTAAGACTATTACTCAACTACATTTTTGTATCAGCTATCATAAACAAAAAATAAAAGATAGTTTTTCCAAAATTTTAAATTGCAGTGTGCGCTATATATGGGCGACTACAGTAGTCTGTTATTTTAAGCAAGCTATCTTTAAAAAAAATCTAGCAAGTTTTTAAAATTGCGTCACTGATGGCTCATTAGTTTGAAATTTCGGAGTATTTTTTAGATTTGCGTCAAAACTCACAAATGTAAGTGTCATCGAAAACCCTGGAGAAGTAACAGATTTATCTCCCTTCAGTGAAGGATAATTTCCAGTTATTGCTTGAATTAGAGATTTTAATATATTTCCTTTATATATTGCAAATAAGGTAAAATAAGAATCTTTGAATTACCAAAAGGTAAACTAGGAAATACATGTTTCCTAAGTTTCAAAGCATTGTATCTGAAAGGTTCTACTGAAAAAGTGAGTCAGAATCTTGATTAATCTTTTTGTACTAAGTCAGAAAAAAGGCATAATGATGTCAAAATCGCTGACAAGTTCATATACTTTTGCCTACAAGTTGATGGTCATTAACAACTGTTTCAATTTCTAGAGCAATACCAAAAATGGTTCAGTGAAAAAGTAAGGTGGTACAAAAACTTTACTCAAGATTTTAAGACGATAAACTCATGTCAAAATCCACAATGGAGTTATGTACTCTTGCCTTCAAGTGGAGGTAATGGTATTAAGCAGGTTTCAGAATTTCAAAGCAATACTTATATGGGTTCAGTAAAGAAAAAGGTGGTAAGAAAACCCTAAAATGGATTCTAAGTCAAGAAAGGGGCAAAATTATGACAAATATGTATTCTTGCCTACTGGTGGGGGTGGAGGTCATCAACAAGTATTTCAAAGTAATATATCAAAGGATTCAGAGAAAGAGTTAAGCGGTACAAAAAACTTAACCAGAGAATTACAGCGACGCTGATGCTATGATGGGTAGAAAAGTTCCACAAGCTTAAAAAGTAACCCTTTTTTCATGGCAATACTGCACAATATTACTCCAGCAGATGTAACCTGATATAAGGCAATCCTGACACCTGGCCAACCAGTCAGGTAAACACACCAACATCCCGAGAACCAAACATTTACAAAACAGTACCAACAATGTTGACATGTCACTGCACTGAATCGAATACACAACATCCAGATTCCCCTGCAGACATTCCAAGCACTCAGCTGATAGAACCAATAAATTACCTACCTGTCCACAAGACCAGCACCAATTACGTCATGTATGTGATACAACAGTCCCAACTTGGCAATCCTTGGCCACTTCCTCTGTTCCAGATCCTGTCAAGACATACATACTAGGATGACAACAAAGCTCAAGACCAAAATCAGTCATTTCATTATTAACAAATTTCATAACCATTACATATCTCCATACAGCCATCTATCCATATTTTAAGTTTCATAAAAAAAGGTTTTGGTACTTTTTGAGTTATCACAATATATTGCTTTATTTGTCTTATTTTAAGTCTATTTGTTGTCATAGCAACCAGATTTTTCAACCTAGGAAGAAATAAAAAAAGACATGCATAATCTCCATACAGCCATCTATCCATGTTTCAAGTTTCATAAAAAAAGGTTTTGGTACTTTTTGAGTTATCACAATATATTGCTTTATTTGTCTTATTTTAAGTCTATTTGTTGTCATAGCAACCAGATTTTTCAACCTAGGAAGAAATAAAAAAAGACATGCATAATCTCCATACAGCCATCTATCCATGTTTCAAGTTTCATAAAACTATCTTCAGTACTTTTTGAGTTATCACAATATATTGCTTTATTTGTCATATTTAAAGTCTATTTGTTGTCATAGCAACCAGATTTTTCAACCTAAGAAGAAATAAAACAAGACGTGCATAATCTCCATACAGCCATCTATCCAGGTTTCAAGTTTCAAAAAAATATCTTAAGTACTTTTTGAGTTATCACAATATATTGTTTTATTTGTCATATTTTAAGTCTATTTGTTGTCATAGCAACCAGATTTTTCAACCTAGGAAGAATTAAAAAAAGACGTGCATAATCTCCATATAGCCATCTATCCATATTTTAAGTTTCATAAAAATATCTTCAGTACTTTTGGAGTTATCACAACATATTGCTTTATTTGTCATATTTAAATCTATTTGTTGTCATAGCAACCAGATTTTTCTACCTAGGAAGAAATAAAATAAGACGTGCATAATCTCCATACAGCCATCTATCCATGTTTCAAGATTCAAAAAAATATCTTAAGTACTTTTAGAGCTATCATGGGATCCAGTTTTTGCGGACGGACGGACTGACAGACTGAGGGCAAACCTATAGTCCCCTTCGGTTTACACAGGTAGGGGACTAACAATATTTTTTCATTTCATCCATATCTTTGATACTACAGTCACACCTGTCTTAAGCAGTCAGTCAAGGGACCAAGAAAAAGTGACCGCTTAGCAGGGGTGACCGCTAAAAGAAAGTTAAATATATAACCAAATGATTTAATCTGGTTATATTGTAACTGACCGCTAAATGAAGGTTGACCGCTTAATACAGGTGGCCGCTAATACAGATTCATATGTATAATGCAACATGTGAAAGTAATTACCAAAGAATGGCTGGCTTTGCAGTTAATAAAATCAGTTATTAAATGCAATAAAGAAAAAATGGTGGAACCTGTATATTTGTAAGTCATGTCCTGACTCTTTCCTGTAAGAACAGACTGCAATTGGAATGCAGGAGACAAATTTTGTAGTAATTAGAAGTTTGTTTTCTACCAAAATAGATCATGAGACGGCTCAAAAATCGTTTTGTAAATAAGAAAGGGCATGAATAATTTTAATTTTGACCTTTTGGTGCGAATAAAAATTAACTAAAACCCAAAATCACTATTTTATAAAAAATCTGGAAATACAGAATTGACAAAAAGTATGAATCAAATTATGAAAAAACATTGCTCTCCCAAATAAAAAACATTGCTCTCCCAAATAATCTCACTCAAATTCCAACCTAAGGTTCAGGATGCACAGAGAGAACACAATTTGTGACAGACAGACAACTCAACCATAAAAATAAGTCAGTAAAATCTTCAAGTGGGTATCCACATTACCTTCCTAAGCACCTCTCGATATTTGCATTTTTTAATCATAGTTATCACAGCTTTTCTCCCCCGAGTGAAACTCTTGGTAAATATCCCCGCTTTTGGGACTGATATCCACCAGCTGCCAGGGTCACGTGCAGTCAGGAATGAGGCGTTCACTAGCTGCCTGCAATGTCAATCAACACTATGTTGAGTGGTCCTGTTGATTATGAATCTGAAAATTATGCTTTAACTTCACAGGGTACAAAGTACTGGTCCAACCCAAAAGTTATTGAGAGGGACTCAGTCAAAAAAACATTTTCAAATTTTTCACAATTAATAAAAATAAGCAAGTTTAGACTAAAACATTTCCCTTGCTTTTAACAAGTATTACAAGTCAGATTGATTCCCAAATCTAATAAATCTTGCTTGGTGCTCAGCATATAAGGGTAGTTGCAGGACTGGTTGGCCCTGTGTCAGGATAATGTGACTGGGTGTGGTATCATGCCACATGTCTATGGCGTGATACTGCAGTGTTGCAGCACTATATCTGTCTCAAATAGACATTGTCTCCAAATGACTGACATATTGTCAGTAAAAGGGGCACCTTGTAGTTATACTTGGCCTATATCACTACAGTATGGTGAGAAGTGTGGTCAAGGGGACAGTCGGGCAGGTGAAGACTCACGTAATGTCTGCCTCTGTGAAGCTGTACTCTGTAATCAGCTGGTCTCGGTCCACATACAGGGAACTACAGTTGTTTATCACAGTCCGCACACATTTTTCTAAATCAAACAAAATATTTGTCTTAGTTCAAACAAAGAAAAATTCACCTGAAGGTCTAGAATCAAATCCTAACTTTTCATGGTTCTTTTCTTAATTATTTTAATGCAAGAAGTGTTCCTTGGAACACAAGTGTCATCAGCTGAAAGAAGTGTAACAGACAAAGTGTAACAGAAAGATGGACAGACTGTCAATGGATCAAACTGATCCCTATATGTCACTTCTGCTTACAGCAGGTGAAACACAAAAAATCATCAAAAGATTTTGACAGTATGAATATCTCTTCTTAATGTGAAGCTTCAAAACATATTAAATTCCAATAAAGTTTCATTAATTCCTGAATGCAAGATACTGAAAAATAATTTAGTGTAGCTTCGCAGATAAACAGCCAGACAGATGAAAGGATGCCATGCCAGACAAAGATTAAACTATATGCGAATTCATTTGGGGAGCATGAAAAGTCTGTATATTGCTAAAATCAGATATGCACATATTCCATACAGTTTCTTTAAAATTTGATATTTTAATACAGATTTCCCGCACTATCATGCATGACACCATGGCTTAAATTCCCAAAACAGGTGGCCGGTATGCATCATCCCAATTTTATCTGAAAATTTCCTTTATGACCTTACCACAGCAAAGTATTCATTCTCTATAGAACATGATTCATTTAAAAGGTCAAGGTAGTGGTTCAAGTATTTTTTATGATTTTTCCACTCACTATTAGAGGATCAGACTGACTTTGAAGCACTTTTCAATCTATACAAGGCTCGTTACTGCAGGACCAACAGAGTAGGATTAATGTCAGTGCATCTGCAATATTGCGAGTGCATCTGCACTATTTAGAGTGAATCATGCATGTTATGAAAACTTGTTTTACAACTGATGTAAAATGATGTTTAGCCCTTAACTCATGAATATTCATTTATATATTTATGACTTCATGAATGTTAATTTACTGAACATTAATTGGTATATGAAACAATGGATATTTCTTTGTTCAGCAGACTGTGCAGTATCTGAGCTACATAACTCTAAGAGCAAACAGAGGAGACATTGATCAGTGAGATCCTAGAAGGAGTCGTCTGCTCTGGGTCTGTCTGCTCTGTTTGCAAATGCATCAAAACGAGTCTGCGTGAGGGAAAGTAGTCTAATTAATCACCAATTAAGTCTTTATGTATATTGAGGTCAGCCAAGACACAGCGCATGTTAGCCTTGAAGTCCTCAGTGAGCACCAGAATGTTGACATTAGCCTGCCCCGCCAGGCGGAATATCTTCACCTCCCCACTTTCCTGCATCTCTGTCTGAAATGGTTCATAATCAGAATCTTTTGGGTTTGGGTTTGTTTGTTTTTTTTCAAATGGGGTCAAATGGCCCTTTCATACATAGATAAAGATGTAAATCTAGAAATATTCTGAGGTCAATTACGTGTATACAATTTGAGGGTTAACTAGAACTATCCCTGGGGGTGATGAATACCCCCACCATGTGACTTTTTCAAAGAACAAAAGTTGTGAAAACAGTGACCTTAACACCATGAGCTCAGGGCAGTTGGGTTGCAAGCGACTATGAAATTCACGTTGAAGACTACTACAGATATAGTTCAAATATCTGTCATGTACCTGTGATGAAATTCTTTAATTCAATAACCAGAAAATCAAATATTTAGGTACACTGGATATTGATGGCACAGGTCAAGATTATGGCAACTTTCTTCCACAACTCTGTCATTCTTTAGTTGATGGGCAAATAAATTATGTCACACACATCTACAAGTCAACATTAATGCATATGCAAAATCTCATCTCAGTAATGTAAAAGTTGTTTGCATCACAAGGTTATGGCCATGGACAGACAGATTTTTAAAATCCAACATGGGGCCATAATTTTGTAATTCTCTGGAAGACATGTATGAAATAATGCCATGCACATGTATGCATCATCATAAATCCATATGCAAAATTTGAGCTGAATTGGTGAAACATTGTAGAAGTGGTTCACATCCAGGGGTTTACTTAAGGATTAGACTTTCACTTGTCCAGGGGGCAAGTTACTTTGAACATCTACTAGCCCCCAGTGAAAACAGGTTGCCCGATCTTAAAGTTAGTTGGTGTTTGTTAATGTTTAAAACTAAATATTTGTAATATTAAGGTGAATTTTAGTTAATATGTATCAACACAATTTGCAAGCATTTTACCCCTGATATACTATAGAAAAAAAAAAAAATTCATTTACATAAATTAACTTGCCCGCCAGGCTATCTTCTTTGAAAAATCACTTGCCCATAGTGATTTTAACCTGGCATGGGCAAGTGGGCGTCCACTTACGAAAACTTGTGGCATCACAAGATTTGATTTCTGCCATGGACAGATGGAAATTCCGGCAAACAAACAAACAAACCAACAGACTGAAGCCTATATATCCCATCTTAAACTTTGTTTGTGGAGGTAAAACTAGTCAATTTTGTGCAGCAATAAAGTCTGTTTCATCTCTAGAATTTTTTTACAAAATTAGGCTTCCCAGGTTAAGAACTATGGACCAATCAAGATACCACTGAGGAGGGCTTAGTATAAATTTTCAGAACTTGCAAGATGTATACTCTTTAAGTACAATCTGACCATTTCTGTTTGCAAACCCGACTGTTATTTGTCTTACAATCTGCTTGTCAACCAGGGCCCTATTGGTGACAATGCTGTACAACTGATGCTGTATAATGACAGGTGGCAGGGTGTAGTCAAACTTGTCAATCGGGAACAAGCTGCGGATATGGTGTAGAGCATCTCTTGTTTCATTTGGCACGTCCTTATGGTCACCTGAAAGTGAGAAAGGGATAAACTTACAGAGACAGTGTTCCTTGTATTCTTCAACTGTTCATTACAGATAGGAATCTTCTTATATATTACATACATTCAAAAACTTTTTTTATATGATAACTGACTCATTTATAGGAAACAGTCTCAAAGTACCACAGTAACATCAATTTTCTTCAGCACTCTGGGAAGAAAAGTTAGAACCGTATTTGACAAATTTGGAATTTCACAAATTTGGAAAACATATAGAATTGGGGATTATAAATATGCATTGTTACTGTAGTATTCTGACATTTTATGTATGATGGTATTCTCAGAACAAGTCTCTTTTGTGATCCATCCTTTTCTTATATTTTATTTCTGATTATATGAAATCAGAAATCTTTCACATCATATGTTGGAACAAGAGGGCCATCATAGCCATATAACACTAAACAGAGTTCCATTAGCTTAATTAAACAATTCCAAGTCATTTGATTTTACCGTTTTTGCATGATTTAACCAACAGCAGTAACCAGTTCAAATTTCAGATACAAACAATTCTAAAGTTTCTATACAGATTAAATAAGAACTAGCCAGCATCTGCAGTCCTTTTTCTATGGGATCAAAATCACTTAAGGCTAGGCATTTAGTGTGGAAGATCTTATTTAGTCAACTGACAGTCTTAAAGCTTTTTTTTTTTTTTAATAAATGAAATTGTATTGGTAGCCATGACAACCAGTTCTGCATCAATCAAATTAATATTTTAGCAACTTTTGTGGAAGGCTATTCAAGGATCATTCATGCAAATTTTCATCAATTTCTACCCAGTAGTTTTAGAGGATATGTCTTTTAAAGCAAATTGCCAACGACGATGGATGCAGGGTGATCACAAAAGCTCACCTTGAGCATGTTGTGCTTTGGTGAGCTAAACGCTGCGATTTCTTTTTGATAATATGTTTCTTTTCAGTACGTAGGAAACCTTATTATATACATATAATTAATAACATACTAAACACTTTTGGTCTTTGAACTGCAGTTAGAACCTCAATCTGATTTATCCTAATCTGTCAATAATCATTATTCTTATGTGAAATGATGCTGGAGATACAGCATCTGCAAGGCACTGACAGTTTTATCTAAACCAGAGGTCACAGATTTTTAAAAGTCATGTGGATTGTGGCCAACCCAGCCTACAGCAATCAATGATTTAAAGATGCATTGCTTCAATGCACCTTTAAATCAATCAACAGCAAAGTCACATGTAGCTACATGTACACTTGCACTCAAAAAGCATGACCTCAACTGTTCTGTAACTACAGAATTACCAGTAGTTTTGATTATATTGTGAAACTACACTTACTTCCGTTTCCATCTGTGAATCCATTTGTTTTTGAACTTGGTGCTATGCATTGTTTTTTCTTTTGTTTATAAATGTCAGGCAACAATGTTCTCTTCCGACTCATCTGAAATTGACATAATGGTAGGTCAGGTCTGGTACACTGCATGGTCAGTCAAATGTTTCATGTAGATGATTTCATTTATAAGTAAGAACAGATGAAGTTAACCAGAAACCAACATTGAAATCCAACAACAGCGGGCAAATTTCCCCAATCACATTACTTAATTTTTTGGGGGCAAATCTTTAACATCAATTATTAAATACCCACTGAGCGTTGGTTATTCTAACAAGACAGTGGTGGACCCTGGTGCATATTAATTTCTTACATTATATCTTACAATAACGTAAAATAGCCGAGATACCGCTTGATGATCATCTTGCAAGTAATAGGGACAGTAATTACATTGATAAAAGATATATATATATATATATATATATATATATTATATATATATATATATATATATATATATATATATATAGCGATAAGAAAATGGAAAGAGTGTACCGGTAAGTAAAATATGCAAACAAAACATATACATGCATCTTTCTTATTTTTTTAATGTCATTTTTATATCTAACAGAGTACAAATAAATAACTTTTAACATGTAAGTTCTGCATTTCAAGAAAATAGTATGGGTGGAAAATGACAAATATGGAATTAACATCATTAAAATAACAAATGTGTTTGTTCTGTATTTGACCACAGGTTTCTCGTTCAGGTACAAATAATTATATCACTTGTGCAATGCCCTTGTAATGTGTGTAATATGACCTGAACTTATGTCAGTCAGTCATGTACTTGAGAATCTTTGGTAAAACAGGAAAAAGGGGAATATGTCTATTAAGAAACTACAGATATAGTTTTGTAAAAACTGAAGATAAAAATCCTTTCTACTTAAATGTCATCTTCCCACATGCTTTTAAAACTAGTACTGCCCAAGTACAGTCCAACAAGACGAGTATTATTTTTAAAAAAAATCCTGCTTCCCAATCAATTCAATCAGACTTTCAGCTAAGCAGAAAACTGATATACTAAATCAGCAGTTCACTTCTGTCTTCTCTAAAGAAGATGAGTCTGTTCAACCAACTCTTCCACCTAGTAAAAACTCCCTCAGCAAGATCCATCTTAGTCACAGAACAAGGAGTACTAAAACTCCTACAGGGCCTAAAACCACATAAAGCTGCTGGCCCAGACAAGATTTCTTCTAGACTTCTGAAGCTTGCTGCTGTTGAACTTACTCCAGGACTCACCAGGTTCTTCCAGCTCTCTGTTGACCAAGGTAAAGTACCTTCTGACTGGAAAACAGCAATAGTTTCCCCAGTCTTCAAGAAGGGAAACCACTCCATTCCTTCAAACTACCGTCCAATTTCTCTAACTTCTGTAACATGCAAACTCTTAGAACACATCATCTTTAGTCACATCATGTCACACTTTGATACTTTTCACATTCTTACTGATTTCCAGCATGGCTTTCATAAGAGACATTCATGTGACTCTCAGCTTATTCTCACAGTAAATGATCTTGCCAAGGGCATCAATAAAAATCAGCAGATTGATGCCATCCTTTTAGACTTCAGTAAGGTATTTGATAAAGTCAGCCATTGCCGCATCCTCCAAAAGCTTGACTATTATGGAACCCGGGGCTCCACCCATTCCTGGATAGCTGATTTCCTTGCATGCCGAACTCAACAGGTTGTCCTTGATGGTGCAAGTTCAGAGATCTCATCAGTCACGTCTGGTGTCCCGCAGGGCAGTGTCCTTGGCCCGCTTCTTTTTCTGTTGTACATAAATGACCTCCCTTCTCTAGTCACATCAACAGTCAGTCTGTTCGCAGATGACTGTCTGATGTACAGACTTATCAGAAATCACGATGACACCAGACAGCTCCAACATGATCTTGATTGCCTGAAGGCCTGGGAACGTGAATGGCTCATGTCATTCAACCCTGATAAATGTGAAATCATCCACATCAGTAACAAATGAAATAGTATTAATTCCACTTACACCATCCATGGCACTCAACTAAAATGTTCAAACCAATCAAAATATCTTGGAGTCACTATTACACCAGATCTTTCTTGGAAAACCCATATAAACAATATTACAAAAAAGGCTAACTCCACCATTTCTTTCATACGCAGAAATATAAAATCTAGTTCTCCCAGTGCAAAGGCAACAGCCTATAAAACCTATGTCCGTCCCATATTAGAATATGTTTCCACTGTGTGGTCCCCATTTTCTGTCACTCATATAAACCAGTTGGAAATGATCCAACGTAGCGCAGCTAGGTTTGAGAGGAATGACTACAGACGTACAAGCTCAGTCACCGCCATGCTTCATGAACTAAAATGGGACACTCTACAACACAGACGTGACATAGCTAGGGCCACCATGCTTTACAGAATAAAGCACAACCTTATTGATATTATCCCAGATCCCCCACTACTACATTCCAGATCCACTAGACCCCATAATCAACAATTTATTCAAATACCATGCAGTAAATCCATCTACCAATACAGCTTCTTTCCATCTAGCATTGTTCTATGGAACCGCTTACGCAAGATGCCATCAGCCAACCTACAATTGAGGATTTAATGGCTGTTCTGGCTGACATCCATTCATTCTAGACAAAACCCTGTATTTAACTTTTTAAAACTTTTTAACTTTTTGTACAAGTATATATGTGTATGACTTTTTAGATTAACATATCCCCTCTCAGCTACGCATGTATAGTCTTAGCCAAATCACGAATATACTCTTCACAGAGTGAGGCGATCACTGAAGATGATGATGATGACTTAAAATATATAATTTTAGATTATTTAAACTGACATTTAAACTACATAAATAAAATCATAATATACAATACCGGTTAATTCCTGAGTGAATAACTATTCTCCTGATCTAGATTGATTGATTCAAGTGTATAACAATCAAATATCATATTTTAATAATACCCCGCCTTTCCTCCGTACTCTGTCCTCCACGATGAGAGGGGTTATAAAATGAAAGTAGCACGTGGGCTTGAAATATCCGAACTATGCTGGCCTCAAATTTCGTTCAACAATGTATTTTCATCAAGTTCATTAAATATGAAATTACATCTGCGTTAATGGGAACAAACGAATATGAAATAACAAAATCAATTGAAAAAATCACACGCCAGGAAACAATTAAAATAAAACGTGACTAACAGAACGTTAGTCGTCATTGATAGAAAATCTAAAAAGTCAAAATTCTTAAATATTTAGCGAAATAATGGATTGAATTGATCAAGTCTGGTTGCTTTACCTGAATTATTGAAAAGGAACCTCCGATTTCGTTATTTTTCTCAGTTTTTAAGTGTTCGGCTAGAAGGATCAATTTTCTTCGAAGTTTGCTGCCATGGAGGCATCCATGTTTACATTCAACAGTGAATTCTTACAATGATTTCATTGGATGTATTTTTTAAGGCGTGTTTGTATTGCGCGTCACAGTAAAATACAGGCTCCATTTTCGGATTAAGTGTAACTAGCGGCCCCAGACTGCCGACCACACAGCCTTATATCGAAATAAGTTTTGTTCATATTGTTTTAATTATATATATACGGTTTGATAGTAATGCACGTGTTTAAAGCCGAATTAAACTCCGATGTATCCTATGAGATATGTAACTAACTACCTCCCACCACATATGGGGTTCATTTCTCACCAGTTTAATAGTTTTTTCTTCATCTTCATGATACTGATTTTTATGATTCACCATTGGAGGAAATATGTTATCATCTTCATGATACTAATTACTATCATGCATGCAGCATACGAGAAAAAAAATGTTATGATTTTCATGATAATAAATGTTATGATACAGCAGAGGAGAAAATATGAGATCATCTTCATGATACTAAATGTTATGCTATAAGTAATCTTGCTTTCAAGTGATAGCAAAATGGTCAAATCAATCGCTATGTTATCAAGTTATAAAATAGAGACTCCACACAGGGAATTTCAAATTTACGAAAGGGGGATTATATGATAATTTTATGACATATAAATTTATTATTTATGAATAAAATTAATAATTTTTATCATAAAACAGCAGTTAATAAATATGATCTGTGTTTATTAATCACTCGTAATCACCTCTCCACTCGTAACATAAATCTTATGGAACACTCCTCCCCCATATAATACTACGACCTTACAATGAAATAAACTTGTACTGTCATAATTATAGCTGACGTATACCAACGTATACTGTTTTGCCACAGTACGGAAAATGAGTAGAGTAACTAAAAATCTAAGTAAACAAAATTTCTAAGTAAAGAAGAAAAGGAAAGTGTAATGTGAATAAACTCTTAGCAAATTTTATTTGTTTCTTGTGTTTAACGTCCCGCCGATATTATTTCGGTCATTTGGAGACTATGTCTTCTTTATACAGATATAGTGCTGCCACACTGCAGTATCACGTCGTAGGCACAACACCCAATCACATTATCCTGACATCGGACAAACAAGTCATTAAGAAACCCTTATATGTTGAGCCAAACAAGGGAGCTATGTCGGTACGTTTTTCGACTTTATGTCGCGACTGGGGGTCGAACCCACGACCTCCCGAAAGGAGCAAATAAAACGACAAAATATAATAGCAAAAAGACGACATCAATCGAACAGGCATAGGTATCCGACGATGATTAGACTCTAACAGCACGTCGAAGTATGGCATACATGTCCTGGAAATGTCAATAAATGTCGTTTATGACAAATTCCTTTTTGGGACAACCAACCACAGGACAGACGGACTGACCGACCAACCGGAGCGGTGACTCCAGTATACCAACTATGGTGTTTAACAAATATCCTATAGATCTCGGAACTGAACTGACTGATATAATATGTTTAGAAGTCGAAAAAGGTTTTTTATGCCATTTGTAACATCCGTTTAATTTAAAGATCAATTTTCTCGTTACCTCGACCAGTCGATTAAAACTGGATATTTGAATAGTCATTGATTCTTTACACATTAAGGAAAAATCAACTGGCGTGATTCACTGGACTCGATCATTTAATTATTATCTAATTACTAAGTTGATAGATAATTAGTTGCTATATTTGCTACATAAAGGTATATATCTAGATCTTTGTCGAATCACAGGGACTCGTCACATCTTAAATACTTCTGAATATACAGAATTGAAGAGGTCAGATACTATTAAAATATTTTGTACTCATCCTGAGAGAAGGGTCACGAATTCGAACCCTGGTATGCCCGCACACTATTTCCACACCGTGGCATTCGCCACCGGATTCATACAAAACGCAGGATCGCAATAGAAGCATAAACACAGACTTTAAAATACAGTTTATTATCAATGTGTTTGTTTTCCAAACAATACAGTGATGAGTAACAACTCTAGAAAATCATATGATGGTCGCTGGTGAAATCAAATGATTTAAATGTTAAATGCATATGTGTAACAGTAATGTGTTTTACAATGAATTTATAAGACCCATATCTATTAAGTCAAACTTGCGATTACCTGTTACAAGCGACCAGTAGAGACGGGATTGGAATAAATGAATGTCTCGAAATAAATATGTTTTAAGGTTAAAGTTAAAAAACAACAACAAAAAAAAACTCTCTTCAAATAGAAACTTGGATGTTCATGAAGGTAAAATGCCACTTTCCTAAACAGTATCACATGGCCTAGCAAACTCCAACGCAGTGGCTTGGCTCCGCCTGGCGTCGCATCAATCACTGCCATAATGAGTTACCACGTGACCATTGTGGGTATCATGTGATACTCCGATCGGTAACACATGATACAGCAAACTTTTACCATAACCCACTGGCAAATTTACGATTACATCTCGACCTTCAAGAAATTATTGCAACGCCTTTAGCTGGTTTGCTTTAGGGACAATTAAGTGTTCATAATCCCGAACAGGATCCAAAATGGTTGAAGTCATTTTAGTTTTACTTTCAATTTTCGACTTCCAGTTTGTTGTTGACGTGTAGAAATAATGATATTTATGCTACGTATTTTTTATATATAATAATGCCTTCATTATTTCTATTACGTAAAAAATAATCCAAACATGTGATAAAATTAAAAAATTAAATTAAATTTCAAACAGCTGAAATCGAGCTATCCTAAACTCATTATGGCAGTGATAGATGCGAAGCCAAGTGGAGCCAAGCCATCGCGTTGGAGTTTGACGGCCTATTTGTAGTAGATCGTAGGAATCCATGGTAATTATTCTGTTATCTCCACTACATATACCGTCGATTAAGAAACAAAGGGTTGAGTGAACGTGGGTTCCAACGATAGCTGTAGTGGAGACGCTGGCATTGTCGTGGATTGCTGGATTGGGTTTATCTTTTGGACACATGCATTACTACCCTGAATGGCTGCAGCCCATGTATACCTGTAACAAGCCATTTTATCCTGACACTTTCCCATTTCATTTTTACTTACCTGTTGAAATAAGTTCATTTATTCAGACTTTGGAATATCGTGCACCTGCTTCATAATCCGTCCTAAGCACTTCAAACTAAGATAAACACTTATAAAGATCGTCCTCTATTGTGTGTGTTAGAATTCAAACTCATCTAAACAACTACTTTTTCAAAGTTTCTTAAGGCTGTAATTCTAATACTTAAAGACATCACTATGACAACAAAAATTGAAGATCATTGAATCCCTGATTGGTCAGTGTTTTTTAAAGTTTGGGAAAACCTCCCTGTTGCTGTGCAATACGACGTTTTGCATTTCCAAGTCGACACTACGGAAAATTCCATTTGAAGAGTCATCCAGGTAGGAATCTTTATTTCTTGCTGTGGAGGCCCTGAATATATATATATATAAAAAAACGTTTCACATACAACGTCATCTATTTGTGTTTATTTTTTATTATTCATTTATTTATTTATGGACTCGGTTCCAAAAAGGTGTGCACTATTAAATTTAAATATTTCAATATTTAGCAAACATATCAAGTTCAGTTTTCGCAAAATACACCTCGTGTGTATTTCTCATCGATCTAGCCAAAAATCTACCACGTATCATGGCGAGGTTTTGAACTAGGTCGATGACAAATGAACTCGAGATATAGTGTGTGAAAATTTAAACTGATATGTTTTCTTAATATTGAAAAAAGTGCATGCTTTCTTTTGGAACTGAGCGTATATTAAATTTAATTTGTTATTGCATCTGACTTTTGAATAGACTTAAAATATACAAGCAGATATTGCCACACGACTACTACATACCTCAGCTTCACCAAAACTGTCACAAAACAAACCAGTAGAGCCAGCAAGCCGAACGATATACCGACAATCACTGGAATGTTGTCCAATGCCCAATTCTGGAATAAAAATGACACTACTTAACCAATTCTGTAACCCTAGCTGCTTAATGATAGAGGTACTGATTTATAGGAATAATCGTCATTTATCTCGAAATATTTCGGTATGAAAAATATTTCAGTTTTAATATTATCAATATACCCAAGATTCACTACTGTTAAGACCACAAATTGTATCATAATCACTTAAAGCATGTTCAGATTATGATTGAGGTGAAATGATATGAAGTACGCTCACCTTTTGTGGGCTGCTCTTTCGTGAACTAGAATCATTTCCTGACGTTGTCATGCCGACTGATTCAGAGGTCACACTCACATAGGATACTTTAGGAGGTGTGGACCGTATGGTAGTTGCAATTGTAGAGTTTTTCGCAGGGAGAGTTCGTCTTGTGGAAAAGCGGGCTTGTTCAGTTTTTATAAAAGCTGATGTTATTTGAATACTAGAACTTGACGTTGTTTTGCATTTCCCGTAGAATTAGTTTGAGTTGACTGTGTGGTATTTGGCAATCCAAAACTTGCAATCGTTTTTTCAGCTTCTGTTGAACTAGTAGTTCTTGGCGGTGATTGTACTGAACTTCCTTTAGATGATACGTTTGTTTCACGAGACGTAACTAGTGACAATGAATCTGACGTCATCTGTTTTGTTGATAAGGTTTCCGTGATTTGTGATGATGGTGAAGTTGTAGGCTCTGTGGGTACTGTTGTTTGTTCAGCCCTTTCGGTCTTTGCTCTTAACGTTGATGTCTCTACAGCTGTACTCGTTGATGGTGATGAGTCTGTCGTGGTTGTCTCCGAAGATTTCTTCTTTGTTGAAGTTCCTGACTGTTCCTGCTGTTCATGAATTGTCGATGATGGTGAATTTGTTTCAAGTGCTCTTGTTCCAAATGCCGACGAAAGTTTTGTCGAGATATGGATTTTAGACGTTGCGTCCGTTGTTTGCGACGAAGTGTCTGTTACCACAGTCGAGAGAGTTTGAAAAATTGATGGGTTTTGTGTTTGCTCAGAAGTAGTTAAAGAATGTGTCTGATCCGTTGCCTCCTTTGCCGATACCATATACGATGATGTAGTTATTTGGATTTCTGTTGTGGACGTGACTTTTTTTGTTAAAGGAGATGACGTTTTGCCTGTCGATGAAACTGTTCTTACTGCGGTCGTCGCTTCAGAACTAACGGCTGATTGGTTTGGTGTAGATACATCAGGATTCAAATTAGTGGTAACTTTTGAACCAATCGTTGTTCTTATTGAGGATCTTACATCATCAATTACAGAACTTTTCTGAGAATCTGTTTGCTTAACTATAGTTGACTGTATTGTTGCCGATGTTGAATTCCTAGACGGTAATACCAGTTTTGGGATACTTAGCGTTGTCTGTATCTGTGCTGAAGTTTCCTTTGACTGTGGCAGAGATGTTGATTTCTTTGTTGAATGTGATTTTTTATTAGTGCTTGTATATAATGCTAAACTAGTTAAATTTTGTGGAAATGAATATGTCCTTAAAGATTCTGTTTCAGTTTTGCTTGTGGGTGAAAATTCAACTGATGTGATTTCTTGGTTTAAAGCAGACTTTGTAGCAGACTTTAACGGTTTTTGTGTCACAAGTGTCTTTAAGCTGTCTTCAGTTGTTGAAGTTCTTGATATCATTGAAACCCCAATATCTTTTGCCACTTGCGTTTGATTTGGTGAATTCGTTGATGTTGTAGCCGGTATCGGTGTTGAAGCTGTGACACCTTCCTTAATTTTTGCTGATGGCATATACGTGTTTGCATCGTTTGTGACTAAAGACTGATGCTCTAAATTTTCATTTTTATTTGATTCTTCACTAGAAAAGATCACGCTTTGTGTTGTATTAACTTTAGGTTGTATAATAATCTTAGTAGTGTCTGCTGTTTCTAATATGGATTGATTTATGTTTGTCGATGTTTTTGTGGAATCAGTTGTTTGTTGTATTTTTGTAGTTTGGCTTAAAAAATGAGCTCTCTTAGTAGAAAGTGTTTTGATAGTATCAGCTATTAAATGTCTAGTAGTAGACGCCAAAGTTTCTGTTATATTCCCTTGTCCGGTCGCTTTAACCGATACTTTTGACCGTTGCTTGATTTGTTGGAACAGGTGATCGTGGTTTATGAGTCGAAGCCAATTTTAAAGTTTCTGTTTGTCTTTCAAGGTGACCATTGCTGTTCCTTGCCGAACCGTGACTGATGTTTCTGTTGCTGGTAATTTCGTTTGTTGTGGGGTTGTCCTAGAATTTGATATTTCTAGCGTAGTCTCTGTTGTTTTTGACATTGATATAAAAGACGACGGAGATCTATGCTTTGCACTATCCATTAAATTTGTCATCACTGTAAATTTATTTGGATTCGGTGTCCTACTTTGTGATTGTGACATATCTTTATGGTTTTGTTGTTGCATCTGTTGCTTTGTTCGATGTATCCATTTTTAATGTTGATATATCGATTCCTCTTGTTGACATCCTTGTGCCTTGAGTTGTTATCCCAAGTTCTTCTGAACAGTTGTGTCCACCAAATCCTGAGGGAATAGTATAACATTCTTAAATTACAATTCTTCATCAAATGATTATACAAATAAGTGGCTCAAGTAATCATCAGCATTCATTTTGTTATTTGGATAATGTTAATATAAACTGTTTATACCTGTCAAACAGATCTTCTCACCGCTAATGGAGCAGAAGTACGTGGTACCATTAACACAGTGAATATCGCATTCTAGCCCATAGTAAGCTGGGTCGCAATTTGCACTGACAATTAGCGAGATGCTGAAAGCAATACGATACAAAAATATTAAAGTTTCAATCAGTTTATGTAGGGAAAAATAATAAAATGGTATTCGAAGCGAGGAATTATTGATATCGACTCACAGAGTCATTCATAATTTGATTTGGCAGTTATTCTTTTCTCTCTACATTCAAGGGAAATACATAGATGGACCAATGTCTGCTTATCTTAATATGACTATGTGGTTTCATAGTATTTGTTTATTGCATCATATTGTATTTTGGAATGATTGTATTTTTCATTTGAAAATGAATGCCACTGTCTCATTTGACATATGTATAACATTATGTTCAATTTCAGCTCACCTGATACCATACTTGCCATTGTCACCATGAACAGCTATGTTTTTTAGTCCATCTGCAGGTTTTACAACGAGCCTCTGTTCCAGCTTGTCCATGTCATCATTGTCATCGAACTTGTCATAGTCTTCAACGTCAATCGTTACCACGAAGTCTTTCTGCAAGATATTCATGTTTAGTTTCGTTTTGCACATCACATATACTTTTTTTTTAATGATGATCGGATTTTTATTAAACTTTACAAGACTGCTAAGTACCACGCATAATTGCACAAACCTTTGGCACGTCATGATATGCTTGATTTTATTAAATGAGTTATGGCTATATTTCTAAATATATTTTATCTTCTTTTTTTTTCAGCAACCTTTGGTCAGATTTTGATGTAACTTCATAGCATTTATAGGTACCTATACGCTGGTTGCACATATCCTTGGTTTGTCATGATCAGCTAAAAATTAGAGTTGCCTGCTTATATATTTATTGAATAGTTTTGTCTGCGATGCATGTATAATATATCAGGGCTGTGCCTGGTTTTGGTGTATTCTTTACCTTTATAAAGACTGTCTGACATGGTTACAGTTACTGTGACAAAGCGGTATCCTGGAGCATTCATCATCTCCAATGATATACTAGTTTTTGTTTAAATTCCTTTTGTACTATATAATTGCTGTTCTCCATATTGTGAGTGATATTTATAATCCATACACAAATGTATGGGCTTGTGATATAAAGCAATTATGACAGTAGTCGGGGTCCAGTGGTAATTTAATTTGCATGACTGTGGATGCATAGGTCGTGGATTCTAACATCATATGAGCAAGGAGTTTCTATGCATCCCCACATGACTGCCTTCTAAAAATATGTAAGAATTACCGACAGGTCTGCATGGGGCAGTCGCAGCGTCACTGCTTTGTTCCCAGTAAAATGGATCTCGTGACTGTCGTCCACCCGCTCCGTTGTATGACACGCCTTCCTTGCTCTGTCAAAACAAAACGTCTCCTTATATGGACGTAAGTATTGGTCTGGGAACAATCAATACTAAAATAACAGTTATCTTACATACTACCTGGCTAACATTTGATATTGTTTAACATGAACATCATAGATAACAAGAAATATCTTTTGAAAAAAGGTATTAGGCGTAGGTATCGGAAAATGTAGAACGTTTTTGTAATGGAAAGCGTCCTCTCGGAGTAAACATTATTTTAAAGAAGCGCAATCGTACGGAGAC
The DNA here is from genome assembly GCA_021229015.1 of Solen grandis. Taxonomy (NCBI): domain Eukaryota; kingdom Metazoa; phylum Mollusca; class Bivalvia; order Adapedonta; family Solenidae; genus Solen; species Solen grandis. Next base: position 33,178,141 of record CM037778.1, read on the forward strand.
TTTGATATATACTACATGTTTATCGCGTTTCGTCCGAAACTGGTGGTCTTATTGTGCATCTAGGAGAAGAAACAACTTTGTATTTATCAACTAAACTGTAATTTAGTCCAAATGCTTATTAATATTATGTGAATATGAAACATATATTACCAAAGGGGCTTGGAGTTGAATGGGGTGAATCATATCGTGTACTGGTAGCATTAAACAAGAGGGCCAAGATGGTGAATCGCTCACCTGAGAAAAATTGCCTTCATTGCCAATTGTTGTATTATGAGTCGTACTGAATTCATAATCTATGCAGAAGTACAGCAAGATAATACACTCTGTATAAATTCCACACTAAAACTGTACCTGCCATCCAAATTTTGAAGGTCATGGCTCTAATAAGTCTATATAAAATAAGTGACCCCTTGGGGTGGGGTCAATTTTGACACCAGGGCCATGATTTGAACTGACTTGGTTGAGGTTCACTAGTAAACATCTTAACTCAAGGCTTTGTGGTTTCTGAGAAGATCTTTTGAGGATATTCCTGTACAAGTCCATATAAAATCAAGTGACCCCAGGGCCATGATTTGAACAAACTTGGTTGTGGTTCACTAATCTAAGTTTCACACCAAATATCTAAACTCTAGGCCTTGTGGTTTCTGACAAGAAGATTTTTCTTGTTTTTCCAATATTAGTCTATGTAAAATCAAGTGACCCCTGAGGCGGGGCAAATTTCAACCCAAGGGTCATGATTTGAACAAACTTGGTTAAAGTCCATAAGACAATGCCACACACAAAATATCTAAGCTCTAGGCTTTGCGGTTCTGGTTCTATTTTTAGCTCCTGTGACTCAGATATGCAACAGACCGGAACCATTTGAACAAATTTTGGTAGGGATTTATGTAAGGAACATCTTATGCAATTTTCATCAAATTTGGCCCAGTGGTTTCGGAGAGGTCATTTGAAATAATTGTTGACGACGGCCTGACGTCGGACGCCGGACAGCCATTGATCCATAACCCTTTCCCTCATAGAGGACACCATGAAAAGACCTATGCGAACAGCATAAAACCTGCTGTTCGCTGCTCCTCAGTGGTCTGGAAATGAGGATTTTGTAATTAAATTTGGTAAGGTTTAAGTGTGGTTTTCTGCAGATCAGGCTTTATGCGGTACCTATTGAGTGCGTCAAAATGAGTCTATATGAGGGAAAGGGTTAAAGCTCACATGAGCACTACGTGCTCAGGTGTGCTAAAAAGGAAGGGGGCACTGTTTTGAGACCAAACGTAGGAAATAGCGTTTAAACACAACGATAACGTTGTAAATTACGAAAGCCTATTGAGCTCATTTTGGTTGGAAAAAAAAATATTTTTTCGCGAATAAACGCGATATTTTCGCGTTATAACGCGAAACTTCCGCGAATTAACGCGATACTTTCGCGTTATAAAGCGAAACTTTCCCGAATTAACGCGATATTCTCGCGTTATAACGCGAAACTTTCGCGAAACAACGCGATACTTTCGCGAATTAACGCGAAACTTTGAATAAAATTTTTTAAAAATCGTAATCCACAATAACTAATTTTCTTTGCGACCGGGAACCAAAATAAATGGTTGAGCTGGATCCAAGATCGTAGCTCAACCATTCAAATAAACCAAAATAAATGGTTGAGCTGGGTTGTAGATCGTAGCTCAACCATTCAAATAAACCAAAATAAATGATTGACCTGGATCGTAGATCGTAGCTCAACAATTCAAATAAACCAAAATAAATGGTTGAGCTGGGTCGTAGATCGTATGTAGCTAAACCATTGAAAATGTTCATAGAATGGTCGAGCTGGGTCGTAGATCGTAGCTCAACCATTCAAATAAACCAAAATAAATGGTTGAGCTGGGTCGTAGATCGTAGCTCAACCATTCAAATAAACCAAAATAAATGGTTGAAATGAGTCGTAGATCGTAGCTCAACCATTGAAAATGTTCATAGAATGGTCGACCTGGGTCGTAGATCGTAGCTCAACCATTCAATTAAACCAAAATAAATGGTTGAGCTGGGTCGTAGATCGTAGCTCAACCATTGAAACTGTTCAAAGAATGGTCGAGCTAGGTCGTAGATCGTAGCTCAACCATTCAAATAAACAAAAAAAATGGTTGAGCTGGGTCGTAGATCGTAGCTCAACCATTGAAAATGTACATAGAATGGTTGAGCTGGGTCGTAGATCGTAGCTCAACCATTCAAATAAACCAAATTAAATGGTTGACCTGATTCGTAGATCGTAGCTCGACCATTGAAAATGTTCATAGAATGGTCGAGCTGGGTTGTTGATAGTATTTGTCATGAAAATTATAGTTGTCTGAAATTTGTAGTCGCCGTCGGTAATTTTGTACTCGTCTGGAAAAATGACCTTTTCGGGAAAAATTATCTGTCGGGATCTGTTTAGTATTGGTCGTAAAAACTTTTTATATTTCGGGATTATTGTACTTTTCGGAAAAGTGCATTACAGAAAAAGGTGTGGAAGTAGCGCGTAGATCGAGATGAAAATCGTAGATCGTAGCTCGACCATGAAAATTCATGGAATGGTTGAGCTGGGTCGTAGATCGTAGCTCAACCATTCAAATAAACCAAAATAAATGGTTGAGCTGGATCGTAGATCGTAGCTCGACCACTGAAAATTTTCATGGAATGGTTGAGCTGGGTCGTAGATCGTACCTCAACCATTCAAATAAACCAATATAAATGGTTGAGCTGGATCGTAGATCGTAGCTCAACCTAAACCAAAATAAATGGTTGACTGGATCGTAGATCGTAGCTCGACCACTGAAAATGTTCATGGAATGGTTGAGCTGGGTCGTAGATCCCGCGAACAAAAATTTTCCGACGGAAACTTTTCCGACGAATGAGATATTACCGACAAGTACAAAATTGTCGAAAATTCAAGTTTCCAAAACCCAAAAAAAAAAAACAGATAATTTTCCAGACGAGTACAAAATTACCGACGACGACTAAAATACGATCTACGATCCAGATCAATCATTAATCTTGGTTTATTTCAATGGTTGAGCTACGATCTACGACCCAGCTCAACCATTCTATGAACATTTTCAATGGTCGAGCTACGATCTACGACCCAGCTAAACCATTCCATCAACATTTTCAATGGTTGAGCTACGATCTACGGACCAGGTCAACCATTTACTTTGGTTAATTTCAATGGTCGAGCTACGATCTACGATCCAGCTCAACCATTCCATCAACATTTTCAATGGTCTAGCTACGACCTACGATCCAGGTCAACCATTTATTTTGGTTTATTTCAATGGTTGAGCTACGATCTACGATCCAGCTCAACCATTCCATCAACATTTTCAATGGTTGAGCTACGATCTACGATCCCCCAATGAGCTACGGTCTCGATCCAGGTCAACCATTTATTTTGGTTTATTTCAAGGTTGAGCTACATCTACGACCCAGATCGACAAAGAAAATTAGTTATAGTTTCGATCTACGATCTACGATCTACGCGCTAACTTCACACACCTGAAATTATCGCGTTTATTCGCGAAAGTTACGCGTTTATTCGCGAAACTATCGCGTTTATTCGCGAAATTATCGCGTTTATTCGCGAACGTTTCGCGATAATTCGCGAAAATATCGCGTTGATTCGCGAAAGTTTCGCGTTATAACGCGAAAATTTCGCGTTTATTCGCGAAAGTATCGCGTTAATTCGCGAAAGTTTCGCGTTATAACGCGAAAATATCGCGTTTATTCGCGAAATTATCGCGTTTATTCGCGAACGTTTCGCGATAATTCGCGAAAATATCGCGTTAATTCGCGAAAGTTTCGCGTTTATTCGCGAAAGTATCGCGTTAATTCTCGAAAGTTTCGCGTTATAACGCGAAAATATCGCGTTTATTCGCGAAAAATGTTTTTTTTTTCCAACCAAAATGAGCTCAATAGGCTTTCGTAGTAAATGAACCAAGTTGTGTTTAAAATGAAAGAAATAATATGTACTAAAGTAATTGTGACGGGCTTTCTATTTTTATGATAATGTTCCTATCGAATTGACGACTGCCTATATAGGCGATATCCGGTTTCATTTGCAGTGAATAAAATGTTTGACACTGGATGTCAATCATAT